>OX456527.1:35832566-36432566 GCA_949748255.1 Eustalomyia histrio
CCATAACATCCTGGCAATAAAATTAAATTTACTACAAAAATATTAAATATAATTTGTCATCAATTCTGTTACGCTATTTTTACTTAAAAATATTAAAATCACAATTTCGCTTTTTTAGCAGCCTCAGCATTAGCCTGCATGAATGGTTTTAAATGTAATTCAAAAAAATTCGGAACTGGTTTTTGATTTAAAGGATGTTTTAAAGCAGAATCCATCAAACGTTCGTAAACATTGCCGTCATACGAACCTAAAACAGATCTTAAAACACGATCATGGAAATCAAAACCATCGGTAAGAGCAATAGCATCAGGACGTAATTGTTTCAATACTTGTTCCAAACGGGCTTGTAAAGAATCGATTTCGTTTTCGCTAAGATTTACAAACTGAAAGGATTTAATTTTATTTATATTCTAACGGATATTTTTCTAAAATACTTACTCTCAAGACATCACCTAAATGACGGAAAAAAGTTTGTAGTAAATGTAGTTCCAAAAGATTTTCCAAAACTTTTTGGAATTGCGGTGAACGTTTATTCTTGTCTTTACTATTTACAACTTCTTCATAGAAGCTGCCGGCAACATAAGCACGCCCATGTAATTCAGCAGCTTTTGTCAGTTCCAAAGCAGTGTTGTTAACAGCTACAGGATGACTTTGGCACTCCTTGAGACGAGCATTGTAGCTCTTGAATGCCACACGGGTGGCACTGTAAATAAGGAATAATTTTTTAATAAGGCATAATTTTTCAATTTCAGTTAATCAATTGTAATTTCAAAATTTAAATAATTAAGGTTGGTTTTGATTTTTTGTTTGCTTCGGTATTGGTAACTCATTTTTATTGGTATGGGAGTAACCGACACGAAAACATCAACACCGGTACGTACTAATATTATTAGAAATTAAATTATGTCTTGTTTTACACTGGAATGATATTAACGGAGTTTTACATTCAATGAATGTTTGCTGGAATTCATTTATTGAAAAATATCGTAAAAATAGAAATATATATCAACATACATGATAACATATGGGCTTAATAATATATAATATATGTGCATACATAGTCATATACGTTCATGCATTGACCTCAAGTAACCCGTTCTAGTATTAACCCACCAGATCTCAGTTGCTACCACCTTAATGAACTACCCTAATATTTTAAAATGAAAGCTCGCAAAAAAGCAATAAAATTTTGCTAGGAAAGTATTCTAATAATTCCAGCGGAACTATTATTTTATTTTTTTTTTTTTTTTTTTTTGTTGCCGAATGTAGGGCATTTTTAATTTTTTTGTCATATCTTCTGTATTTACAGTCGGATCTTAAAGGGTTATATATCAATGTTTTTGTCGCAATGATACCAATTTGTTACATCGAAAATCATTGACCTCAAGCACCCTTTTATACTACTTAAGGGGTAAAACCTACGTAAAAAGCCTATATATAAAAACTTCCTTTTTTTATTTTTTTATTTACGAAGATGTGTTAACAAAGATTGGTTTTCACAAGATTTATGAAGGAGTACAAAAAAATATTTGTTTTACACAAGGTTTTACAAAATGATAGTATATTTACAAAAGAGGTCCACGGCAGGCAGCATTACTTAATCAATTTTTGATGGATTTCTCTGAAATTTATAATGCATATGGAAAACTAAATTATCTATGGATGCGCGTAGGAGTTTTTGATAGGTCAAATACTTTTTGACTTAGAGCTGTTGCTTTACGAGTATAAAAAATAGATATTTTGACTTTAACACTTCGCTGTTTTGTCAAAAATTAATATACCCAAAAACTCATACGCTTTTGTTTAGATAATTTAGTTTTCTATATAAAGTGTATGTTTCAGAGCGATCCACCTAAAATTGGTTAAATTATGCTGAGTGCCGTAGATCACTTATAAAATAACACAAATTTTAATCGATCATATTTTGGCGTGATTGAAGTTGGCTGTATTATTTGAGTAAAGAGAACTTCAATATGGACTTCTTAATAGCTATTAGTTGCGATGGAACTCCTACCAACACTGGCTACAAAAATGGAGTCATTGTAAGAATGGAACGCCATTTACAGAGACCTTTGCAATGGTTCGTATGCCTATAATTTAACCAAATTATCTAAAGAAAAGCGTATGAGTTTTTGGGTATATTAATTTTTGACAAAACAGCGAAGTGTTAAAGTCAAAATATCTATTTTTTATACTCGTAAAGAAACAGCTCCAAGTCAAAAAGTATTTGACCTATCAAAAACTCCTAGGCGCATCCAAAGATAATTTAGTTTTCCATATACATTATAAATTTCAGAGAAATCCACCAAAAATTTATTAAGTAATGCTGCGTGCCATGGACCTCTATACTAAATATACTATCATTTTGTAAAACTTTGTGTACAACAAATATTTTTTTGTACTCCTTCATAAATCTTGTGAAAACCAATCTTTGTTAACACATCTCCGTAAATAAAGAAAATAAAAAAAGGAAGTTTTTATATATAGGCTTTTTACGTAGGTTTTACCCCTTAAGTGGTATAAAAGGGTGCTTGAGGTCAATGATTTTTGATGTAAAAAATTGGTATCAATACAGAAGATATGACAAAAAAATTAAAAATGCCCTACATTCGGCAACAAAAAAAAATTAAAAAAAATAAAATAATAGTTCCGCTGGAATTATTGGAATACTTTCCTAGCAAAAGTTTATTGCCTTTTTGCGAGCTTTCATTTTATAATATTAGGGTAGTTCATTAAGGTGGTAGCAACTGAGATCTGGTGGGTTAATACTAGAACGGGTTACTTGAGGTCAATGGCTCCTTCGAGGAAAACATCGGTCTCCGCGAGACAAAAAACATTGATATACAACACTTTAAGATCCGACGGGAAATGGCGAAAATATAAAGAAAAATATAAAATGGCGACCCTACGTTCGGCCAAAAAAAAAAAAAAAAAAAAACATTTTCGAAATTTTCTTGTTATAATACTTTATATTTTTGAGGGTGTACGGTGAACTTTTTTTTTGAGGTACGGTCTAATGCCCATGTATGATCATGTATGTTTATTATATGTTGATTTTCACAAGGAACTACTATTTTTTACAAAAAAAAAAAAATTAATTAATTGACCATTTAAAAAGTTTATTCTTGGCAAAGAACGTAAAAAACTGATTTTTTAATGGAAACAGTTTTCAAATACCGGTATTTTGGGATATCGAGAGTTTCGGCATCGGTTTTCAGCTTGAAGGAATTTTGAAACGAATATCTAACGTTATTAAGAAGGTATCGGTTGCCAAACTAGATTAATACTACATTTTTTTTTTTTTTTTTGTAATTTTAAAATTCAAAATGTAATTGATTTGAGCAGCTTAGGTTAAAATGTTTGTATCTTTCTTATATATTTTTATTTCCTTCTCTGTACACTCACCCAGCACAAGCAAATTGCAATACCTTAACCAAACAACTCCAAGTTCCCGTCCAACTGGGGAAGCTACCCATTCTTTGACATTCCGTCAAATAAGACATTGTGGGCATTAATTGTTCGCCAGCCAAAACATCAGCCCATGTTTTAATCAAGATTTTGCCAACTTGTAGATACAAAACGGAATTTTCACCTTCATAAGTACAAGCTGCAGTGGCGATAGAAAATAAATTGCCCAAATTGGCGGCCACCAAATAACCGTGACCACCGCAACCTTGACGCAAACGTTCAATACCAAAAGCCGAGTCATAAGAGCAAGAAACTTTCAAAATACAAGCTAATGCATGTAATTCAGCCAAGCGAGAGAAATCTTGACGTGTAATATCATCAAAAGTTTGTTCATACATGCGAAACAAGTTGCCAGCAGCCAAGTGATAAGCAATAGCACCAGCGATTTCGGGTATAACTTTCATTTGTTGGGTCAAATGCTCAATAATTTTAGGTTCAGGTTCACTGCAAAGATAAAACACTAATGAATAATAAATAAAATTTTTCCACAATTTCTGCAATTTTCACACTTACTTTTCTTCAATAGGACTTTGACGTCTCACTACAGAATAACGGGCAGCAATAGTGGCACCTTGAGCCAACAGAATGGCATTACTCAAAGCAACCACACAACGTACAAAAACCATGGGTAAATATGAAAGTTTTGAAATAGGGCTCTTGATGAAAGTACCATTCGCCAAAACTTGTTGATTCTTCATTAACATGTGCATGCGTGGTATACGTACATTCTTCAAACCCAAAAAGCCATTGTTGATACCATTTATACCAATCTTCTTGCCAATTTCACCAACATGGATACCGGGCAGTGGCATATGAGTCTGTTCATCACGTATTTGCAACACAAACATTTGAATACCCTTATTTTCACCATCGATATAAAGTTGAGCAACAACAATGCAATAGTTGCAAGTTTGACCCACTGGAATAAAAAAGCGCCCTAACTAAATAACAATTACTTTAGAAATATTAAGAAAGTTTCAACTTACATCCTCCGGGCCACCACTTATAGGAGGATAATGATGGTGTATTTAAAATGAACTCCTGAGTCTTGCGATCATATTCGGCGCAAGTTTCTAAGCCACGCAAAAAGGTACCATGACCCAGTTCAGTTTGAGCATAAGTACCAAGAATTTCAAAATTATCAGCACGGCGACCAAACATTTCATACTGTTCAGGTGTACCTTGATCTTTTAGGACTTTGGCAAACATAACAATATGTACGGTTAAAGGATTTCCGGCTGGCATCAAAGCACCAACATCGGGACGAGCCATTAAAGTACTAAATATTATTGAAATAAATTAAAGATATTAAAAAGTAAATGTTTCACACTGAAAAAATTAACTTCATTATAAGTGAAATCTATGTTATAAACGCGGAACACCAAATTACGCGAAGCAACTACAATTTATACATCATTTTGATAATAGAAACTCTTTTTGCTTAAGATCGATTCTAGCGGTAACGTTAGTGAATGCAAGCTTATACTAATTGTGAATTGCTACAAAGTTTTATTCGTATTCAGCCAAATAAAGTTTTCATTGAATAAATAAAATTTTTCAAAAGAATTTATGAAAAATATCGAAATTATAAGTTTCAACAAAACTTTTTATATATTAAGCAAAAACATGGTAATGACAGGTCATTACTGTGTAGACTATCATGTAATGATAGGTCGTTACCTTGTGCATTACTTTAAAATTCAAAATAATGAATTACTGATAGTTACTGTAATAAGTACCGAACTCGTTTTTTTGTTTTTTTTTTTTATATTTATTGATTAACTTGGTTTGAAAAACTTCAACAAAATAAAAAATTATCTGCTGTAAAATATATTTTTTAAAATTTTTTTATAATTTAAATACAAATTATTCTTGTCGGATTCTTTAAGTAAGAAAATTTTATTTGATTAAGGTACACTTGTTTTATTAAGAATAACTACCTTCTTTATTTTTGTAGGTAATCACTTATTTCTTTATTATGAATAACCATACTGGTAATTTATTATCCTCAATTTTTTTTAAGCGAGATGGTAATGAACACCCATCAATTTTGGGACATCGCAAACAAAAGTAATTAACCGAGTAAATAGCCTGGTAACTAGTGAAACCATTTGTGAGCCACTTACTAACTTAATTACTTGGTAATGTCTGATTTTGCTGGGTAAATATGAAACTTTTAATATCTTATATGAAAGTGTGATTGTACAATTTTAATAACTCATGTAAAAATCGAAATATACATGAAATATGTATGATCATACATTGTGACGTATTTCCTTCCATGGCCATATCACCTTCGGTTCTTTAATTTTAGGGTATATGGTCGTATATAGTCATATATGACCATATATGCTCATATGTTATTTTTATATACCTTAAAATTTTGGATTCAAAGATTTATGGTCATATATGAGATCATGTATAATCATGTATAATGCCCATGTATGGTCAAATGCAATCTCTTGTATGAGTATATATATTTTCATATATGTTTAAATTTTTACATATATATATAACCATACATGATCTCATATATGATCATATATCTTCGGATCCGAAATTTGAGGGTATATGACCGTATTTTTGCATATACTAAATATTGTGTATTCTCACATATAATCATTAGAGGCGTCCAGTAAAATGGAAATGTGATTTTAAAGAGCGTCGGCGTCCAATTTGTTTTCTTTCTATATTAAAGGAAAGTCGAGGCATAAATCGATTGAAAATTTCAAGAGTGTTTATGTGGCATAAATATGAATTTTTTTAGTTTTTAGGAAAATTTTCTTCTATATTTAAATTTCTTTAACCATTAATTAAAAATATCTTTTCAAACAGCCACATAACTTTAAAATCGGTTAAGAACTCGCCAAGAAATAGCAAATGCCCCAGACCAATTTTGTACCAAAAGCACTAGGTCATGAAATTTGATGACACTTTTTTAAACTTTTAGAAATTGATTAAAGCCATAAAAAACTTAGATATGAAATATTGTTTTATTATCTGTCTGTTAACCTGTCGAGCAATAAGGCAAAAACCGCAGAAATTTGTTGGCATAATTTTCAAAATTCAATTTTCAATTTTTAAAAAATTTTCTTAAACAAATTTTAAAAAAGGTGGATTTTTTACTTTTCACAAGAGATACCCCTGTCGGTGGCAAGTTCTTATTATTTATGGATTTCGAGAAAAGTGCGATTTTTATAAAAAATTAAGTAAATTTAAGTACATTGTATCAAAAATGAATCAATTTTGTACTTTTAAGTGTTATATTTTATCTTAATAGCTCAACGGTTTGAAAAAAAAACATATAATATGACCTCATTAATTCTTTTGGACATGGAGTCACATATGATCCCAAGCTAACAAAGGACAGTTTATTCATAAAGAACGCAAATATTTTGTTACTACTGTTGAATTTTTAGATCTTCCATGCTAAAAATTTAAAATAAATCGAACAACGTTAACCCTTGCCAGGACCACTTTGAATTTTTTCATATTTACATTATACACTCTTAATGCTCATATATTACCACGTACGGCTAAAACCCTCAAATTTCCGATGCGAAAATATATGGCCATATATGATATCATATATGGTCATATATTCAAGTAAATATGGACATATATGGTCATGTATGATTATTTACGATCATATACCGGCCTATTTATTATCACGTATGTTCATATATATTTTGATTTTTACATGTGTACCCGAGCAAAAAAAATTGATATAGCTCAACAATTAATCATATCTAATTTGTTTAATATCTAGCTGATCTTATTTGATCCGAAAAATGGCAGATCAAATTAGATCCAAAAATATATTTGGGGTTTTAAAATGATCTAAATTGTTCCGAAAATGTGAAATCGAATCGTACCAGATTAGCTTCAGCAATATTTTATATACGGAATCTAGTTTCTTAAAAAATGTATAACTAAATACCTATTTCTTAAATTAAAAAAAAATATATTCAAATTTAAAAAACAATGCCTTCGCCAGGATTTGAACTCAGTCTGCCAGAGTTGTAGTGAGTGAAGCACTCAGGAGCGTAGCTGATTTTATTGACCTAATTTTTTGTATAACTGTTTTATATATAATTGTAGCTTCGGAACTTACATATACATAACTATGTTATATATTTATTTAGGAAAAATCTGAAAAATTTCTACATATCATGCCTGAATTAATGAGACTAAATTGATTCTGTACTTATCTGATTTTATACAATTATATATAACTATATGTAATATTATAAGTATATATATGTGACCTTCTCCGAGAAAAGGGACCTAGTGTGTGAAAATGAAGTTTTGAGAAAAACGCATTTAAAGTTTCATAACGCATTATCACTGTGAACACACCTTCAGTTGAGAGTGGCGATTTGGTATGGTTAGTTATGATTGGGTGCCGACTTTGGTGACATCATGCCTATGTGGTGACGTATTTTGTTCGCTTTTAGTGTGACAATGTCTTTGCTATTGTTGCTGCTCTGTTCGTTCTCAGCTGTGAGCAAACGGTTGATGTGCGTATACTAATACGAAGAACATTGTAAAAATAACTATGAGAAAGGAAAAAAATAAAGTGCGAAAAAAATCGGAAAATAAATCTGAACCTGCCATCAAGAAAAAAAAATCGTAGCACCGGATCACGAGAAAAAGAAAGCTGAAGTCAAAGCGCCGAAAAAAGAAAAAACTGAAATTGTCAAATGGAAGATTACGAAACACCGAAAAAAAAGTCCAAACTCCAAAAAAATTCGAAGACTGACGAAAAAAACAATTTAAAACCAAAAAATCAAAAAAAGTAAAATTTTAATGTTTTTCTCATTTTTATCGACTTTCCAAGTTCGTTTTGTACGTTTTTATGGGGTAAATAAATTTTTATCGGAAATCTAACTCATTTCGTCTTATTCTACACCCTTTTAGGTACCAGAATCCACTCTTAAGTCCAAGCCCGTTTTTTGACACACTAGGTCCCTTTTTTCGGGGAAGGTATATCTTATGAAGTGAGAAAAATGTAAATAAATAATTATAATATTTAAAACAAAAAAAAAAATTATAAAGTTTTGGAAACAAAGATCGTATAATATATAATTTTATATCTACATAGATTATTATAAACTAATGATATGTTATATCAAAAATTTCTAGGTCTTGTTCCGAAATGAGTTAAACTTTAAAAGTATTGTAAAAAAACATATTAATATAAAAAAATTAAAAAAACACTAATAAATTTTATCTCCCTAGCTGGAATTCGAAACCATTGGCTAAAACCACATAAACCTATATCTAATTGTAAATTATATCATATCAAAAATATTCTAGATATGCCTCTGTATATAACAGTATCTAAATTTGTGTGCAAATATTGTAGCATATATAATTATATCTTATACCATATCAAAGATATTTCTTATATTAGACCATGTATTGAATCATATATAATTATATATCACACCATATTGAGAAATATTTTTGATAATGGATCTATATTATTATATCTCAAAAATTAAATATCATATATAATTATATATGGTTCTGTATAAGCCATATATAAGTATATATGGTTTTGTATAAGTCATATATAAGTAAATGTGGTCCGGTGTAAAATATTTAAATTTATATAGAGTGTTATATATAATTTTATATGATATAAGATATACCATATCACATCATATAAATCATATATAATTGTATAAAGATCAATATATAGCTAGATTTATGGCACAATATGAGGTAATTTTAAAAAAGTTAATGTAGTACATATATAATTATATATGGTAATGCATACCGACATATGTAAATATATATTATAATATATTATCAGGTAAGGCCACATTAAATTATATTTAAGCTTTTTTTACTCGGGTAATAACTATTTTTATACTATTCTTTTATGAATATTTATTATATACCATAGCTTCAAATGAATTAATTATTTTATTCACTTTTAGATTTTTAATTAAAATCGTTTGATATGTAGTCCCTTTGTACCTTTCCATAAAAATTAATTGATAGATTTCATTCTTTAATTTTGCATATATTGTGAATGAATTCTCTGATTAATTAATTCCTTTTAGAATAATCAGTCACTTGAATCATTAAATAATTTGTAAATTCAATTATTCCACAAAAAAGCTAAATGATTTGCTTTCATTTATTTTGTAAATGATTAACTAAAATGTTTGCAACTTTTTTATTTCTGTTTAGATCTACAGGTTGGTTGAAAAGTTCCTGCGCTCACCAAGAGATGGCACTGCTAGCTCCAAACTTGTTTTTTCTCAAGTTGGTATAACTGTCCTGAGAACACATGCAAAGTTGCAAGTCATTCTGTCAATTCTTTCTTTGTTTACAAGCCATTTGAAGTTGACGTGTCATTGATTTTTTTAATATGGAAAAAAATTGAATATCGTGCAGTCATTAGATTCTTTGTTTTGAAGGGTTTAAAAGCAAAGGAAATTTATGAACGATTGTTAGAAGTGTATAAGGAGTCCTCACCTTCAAAACGCACCGTTGAATTTTGGGCTGGTGAATTTAAACGTGGTCGTAGCAGCCTTGAAGACGATCCACGCGAAGGACGACCAAAAACTGCAACCACAGCAGAAATCATTGAGCAGGTACATAATATGGTTAGTGAAGATCCATGTTTGACTAAGCGTGAAATTGCTAATGCCATAGGCATCTCAGACGAACGAGTACTCCATATTTTACAATTATGTATGAAAAAACTCTTTGGAAAGTTAGTGCCGCACACATTAACAATTCAACAAAAGCTGGATCGAAAACAAATTTCTCAGCGTAATTTGGAGCGTTTTAAGCCGAATAAAACCGATGTCTTGCGTCGTTTTATAACTATGGATGAGACTTGGATCTACCACCATGATCCTAAATTGAAACAAGAACGTTTACAGTGGACTGAAGCTGGTTGTTCAGCTCCAAAGCAGGTGAAGTCACAACGATCAGCAAAGAAGGTTATGGCATCAGTTTTTTGGGATGCAAACGGAATTTTGTTGATTGATTATCTTCAGAAAGGTAAAACAATAAACTCTGAATATTATTGCAGCCTTTTGGATCAGCTAGATGAAAAAATTCGTGAGAAAAGACCTGGTTTAAAGAAGAAAAAAATCATTTTTCATCAAGACAATGCACCTGCTCACAAAAGTGTTTTGACGATGGCTAAATTCAAAGAATTAAAGTACAAATTGCTTGAACATCAACCGTATTCACCAGACTTGGCTCCCAGTGACTACTATCTCTTTCGAAATCTCAAACAATTCCTTCGTGGTAAGCATTTTTCGTCGAATGAAGAGGCCATAGCAGCCGTAGACGGTTATTTCGCAGAGCTTCCGGAAAATCATTATAAGGACAGGATAAAATTATTGGAAGGTCATTGGAACAAGGGTATTGAGCTTCTAGGAGATTATATTGAATAAAAAAATATATTTCGTAACAAAAACAGTATTCTTTCATTTCGAGCGCAGGAACTTTTCAACCAACCTGTATATTACCTTATTACCTTCCATTAATTTTATTGGCTGTGGCTAAGATAAAATTATTACGTAATTCCCCAAAATATGCTGCAGTTATATATTTTTATTTTTCTATTAATTTATTTAGATCTTTTACAATATGAATAAAAATGTAAGTTCTGATCAGCCATTTTGTAAGAGATTTGAATAAATAAATAAAAAAAATATTAACGATTTAAGTTGTTTATAATACGTTTAGAAATGAATTTAATTAAGAATGATTCAAACTAAATATTAAGCCTTGGGATTTAATATTATGAATGAATTCTAAGGGAATGGTTTAGTGTATTGGGACATTTTCATTTTTTTAAGGCAAAAGTCGATTTTGAGTGAAAGTAAAATTAATTCTTTTGAAGCTGTATTATATACTTACGGAAATATATCCGAACCACCAGGATTAATACGATCTTGAATTGTTTTCAATTTTTTAGCAGCTTTAATCGAATGTTTGACAGCTAAGCTGGCCATATCTTCATACGATAGAAATTCATGATGCATAGGATCATCCAAATCATCATAAAGCTCTTCCTCTGCAAGTAAAGGAGTTTTTGGTAAAATTGCTGTAAAATGGATTAATCCAAGGGGCCATTTAAGCTATTATTAAAAATGTATTTCACAGACCATTGGTGTAACAAGTTCTGGACTTAAAAAAGTAATACTCTCGCAATCAAAATTGAAACTTTTCTGATGTCAATTTTTTGTATAAAAAATTTTAAAAATACAGGGTGGACTATATTTTATGTCGATATGTGAATATTGAATAATTTAAAATAAAACCCCATTTTCCATATTTAATTACTCTTTTTCAATTCATTTGGACCGGTTTTTGAATACAACATCAATCAAATGGCCGCCTCTTCTTTTTGCTGCATTTTTCATAAATTCCTGGTCTGATGCTTGTACACTTTGCTTTTCAAATAAACCCGCAAACAAAAGGCCAGAGGGTTCAGATCTGGAAATCTAGATGACAAGTCAATGTCCCCTTTTCTTCATATCACACTTCCAGAGAATTATTGTTGCAGAAACTTCATTACTTGATTTGCAGTGTGGCATCATAGTACACCATCTTGTTTAAACCGCTAAACATTCAGACCTTTTTCACGTGTGGATTCTCCTTCCCCCAAATGCGGCAAGTCTACTTATAATTTGTTTACAATATTCTACTTAGTCATGCTTAATATGTAATGGAAACTAAAAAAATTTTCAAACATTTGAGCGTTTCAGTAGCCAATTGAGCCAACTCTCTTAAAAACAATTGTAACAAAATTAATCAAAAAAAAAAAATTTCAAAATCCTCAGCGAAATATTTACTTATATCAAATATAGGAATGTAAACATAGAGAAAGAAATGTTCCTCACCAGAATTTTTCTCTTCAATACAATAAATAAAATACACGTTTTTCTCTTCTCAATTAACTCATTGAGGTCTGCTAACTTATCTCAAATAACCAAAGTTTAATACTTAGCCACAATAATAAATGTCAAATCTGTATAGAAATATTTAAAGTTAAACCGCAATTAACCAAACAATTATTTCTCTAGTGAAAAAGTGAAATTTTGGATTGGTTATGATTGTGTCTTTCAGTGCAAAAAGCACAGTAAATTATTTTTCCCATGAAAATATTTCACTCTCTCTTTAGTGACCTCAACTAATAATTTACATTTTTCTATATCCCAAATAAAAAAAATTGATATGGCGCGAAATTTTTTCATATCCAATTTGATATTGTTTAATATCTGTTGTAATATTTAGCGGATCTTTTTTGATCCGAAAAAATGGCAGATCATATTAGATCCAGCAATATATTTGGAGATTTAGTTAGATCTAAATTTATATATTTCGGTATTAAGATCCAAATTTACACGAAAAATGACAGATCGAATTGTATAAAATTATATCCAGCAATATATACAGGATCTAGTTTATTAAAAAATGTATACAAAATTTAAAAATAAAACAAGTAAGAGCGGCTAAATTCGGCTATTTCGAATCTTATATACCCTTCACCATGTTTGGGAAAAAACTGAAGTTTATATATGGACATATATAGAATGGACAGATTTATACACGGACGCCTTTAAGAGGAAATTAACCATTTAGTTTGGTGATAAAACTTGGACTCGGGAAGATTTATGGTTCCAGAAAATAGGTGTTTAAAAAAATTTATGTTTTGGGCATAATTTATTTGTATCTGATCTGATATTTCCGATTTTTTCAGCAAATATGTTATATTTAAGATTTTCGATCTTTTGCTATATAAGACGTATCCATAGGTCATATTACAGTTCTAGAATAGTGTTTGTTGTTTGTGTATAAAAGGTGAAGAGGTGAAAGAAAAGAATTTCAACAAATCGTTAAAAGAAATCACTAGAACTGCATGTGTTTTATTTCTACAAAAACGTTTGATTTAGCTGGCAAATTTACATTTAGGATTTTATTTCGCTTTTTTATTAAAAATATTTTTAATTTCTTTAGCTTAATTTTAAAAAATAGCTTATAATTTTTTTTTTTTATAAATTATTATAAGTTATGACCTAAAATAGTTGCACTCAAAGGTAAATTATGTATAAAATTTTCTTAATATGTGAGAAATAAAATGGTTTAAAAATCTTTTTATAAATTAAAAATAGAAATTAAACCGTTTGTATTTTGTTTGTATCAGAGGGTTTTTATAAAAATTTTGATGTTTTTATCCTATTTATGGATTATTTAATTATTAATATAAAATTTTATTTAAATTAATTAATAAATGCTAAAAAAAACAAAAAAAAAATCTTAAGAAAATAAAAAAAAATGTACGAAAAACAAGTGAATTGACCGGGATTCGAACCCGCGACCCTTCCACCTGTGGTGAAGGGTATAAAAACGTTTGTATTTTGTTTGTATCAGAGGGTTTTTATAAAAATGTTGATGTTTTTAGCCTATTTATGGATTATTTAATTATTAATATAAAATTTTATATAAATTAATTATTAAATGTTAAAAAAAAACCAAAAATAAACAAAAAAAAAAGTCTTAAGAAAATAATAAAAAAAAATGTACAAAAAAAAGTGAATTGACCGGGATACGAACCTCGAACCCGCGGCCGTAGAGAAAAAAAGTATTTGTGACATAGCATCTAGACAACTGAGCTATTGAAGCTCACACAAAATCATCGTCAATAGAGGTACATATATAAAAGTCTTCTTTCATTAGAGATTTGTTTAGTTTTTATTTAAATGACAAATCTTTGTATGTGTGTTGTTTGTGTATAAAAGGTGGAGATGAAAGAAAATAATTTTAACACATGGATGTGTTTGTTAAGCGTAAAATTCTACATACATATTAAACAAATGGATTTTACCGGAAAAATTAGAGGTAGTCCTGGTTTTTTGCTTATATCTCAGCCATTTATTAACCGATCTGTCTGATTTTTAATAGCAAACAGAAATGGATCATATGTAACAGAAATAAAAAACAATCAAGTCCTCATCATGTCTGGGTTCTTCGGAAAACCCATTTCAACACACAGACGGACAGATGAAGAGCAAAGTTGATTTAACGATATCAACTTTGCTCTTCATATATATATTCTTTATAGGGTCTAAGATCAATATTGTAGAAATTACAAACGAAATGACAAACTTATAAATACCCTTCCACCTTTGGTGAAGGGTATAAAAATGAAACTAGATTGGCTCTGTACTTATCTGATTATATATAATTATATATATGTGGATTTATGGAAAAATAATTATATTTAAAACAAACAAAAATATAAAAAATTTTCACCACTTATAGAACTAAGAAACTAAGATCATATGTATCTAGAAACTACACTCAAAAAAAATTAGTAGAAAAATTTTTAAACGGTTTTCAATCCCACTTTACTATTTTTGTACTGATTTTTAGTAAAAAAAAATATTATTTAGCAAATCTTTTTGCTATTTACATTTTACAAATTACAGAATTTTTACAGAATATTTACAAATTTTTGTTGCTAATTTCAGAAATAATTTTACAAGTTTTTGAAAACCAATTTGCTAAAATTAGCAAAAAAATTAGTAATTTTAAAAAAGTAGACATTGAGGATATGTTATTTCTTAAGACTTACACCTACAAACTTAAATTGCCTTAAAATGTTATATAGATTTAAAAAAGGGGATCGGAAGTAAATATACCGACTAAGTTCTGAAAATAGGACATCCACTTAAAATAGCACTAAAAATTAAAATACAAGCTTAAATGCAAAAAAAAATTTACTAAAATATTTTTCAAAACAGTAATTGCCAAATTAAAACAAAATGATAAATTCGTTTATGTTTTTAAAATTTTTAATCCTTTGATTTTTTAAATTTTCTCTAAAATATTTAAAAAAAAAGATAAATAAATAAAATAAAAAATTTTGATGCTCGATAAAAAAAATTAATTTGAAATTTTGTACTAATAATAATAATATTTAGTAATTTTTTTTTTATTTTTTTGCTGATTTTAGCAAACAGATTTTAAATTCTACTTTACAAAAAGTTTACTAAAATTAAGGAGCGGCAGCTAATTTTTTTACAAATTTCATTGTACTACACGTAAGCAGACATGTGTTGCTAGATTAGCAAAAAATAACGTAGGGCTCAAATTAGCAAAATTTCCCGTAAAAACAGCAAAATTTTCAGTTACCATTACAGACTATATTTTGTGAGTGTACCCATTAAAAATTATGCTGTCAAAGAGTAATAAAAGCATCATTGCTATGACAAAGTCATCACTTCTTTTCTGATGGTTTCATCGATAAATTTAACATTGCCATGCCATATGATGGAAGTATTCAAATATAACTACTACCATTACTCATTCTTTACTATTTGATGAATGAGTGGAAAATGTTTATATACATATGTAGTATTTAAGCTTTAATGAAAATTTAATTCATAAGAATGCATTAAAATACGTTTAAAGAAGCCAACTTTATGCATTGATATAGAAATACTCTTTATAAGAATAAATAAATACTTTTACTTTCGCATTGACGTTGTAGTTATAAAACGATTCTTTCCCCTTTAAATGATTTACTAAAAATTCTTTTTTGTATTTTTAGTTTTTTTTTTTACAAAAATAATATAGTTTCCTATTATATAACAAAACAATTTAACTTACAAAACCTGGTCACTTTAATTATTTTATTTAATTGTGCAAATATTTACTTTCTGGGTCATAGCAAATATATTGTGTATTTAAAATCGGAATATATTAAATATTGGGAATTTTCTGAAAAAAAAAAACATTCAAGCCCACCAAAGTGACGTAACATATTGTAGTATGAAACCGAGTTAATAATTTCAAAATGTAATGCAAATCCTCAGGACTGGTATTTATTTTTGTTTGTTTCTTTTTACAAAACAATACACCCTACACCTTTTTCCGTTATATTTCAGAATTTTCCAAAATAATTTTAAAATTATTTAAAAATGAATGAAAATGTATTTTTAGTCTGGTTCGAGATCATAGAAAATTTGTTTCAAATTATACAAAACTGTTTTAAATTTATCCAAAAATTCATTAAAGTTTTAATCATTTTTGGACAACTTTGAAATATTTTTTAAAAATGTTAATGAATTTTTAGACAAATTTAAAACATTGTTGTAAAACTTATAATCTAGTCTTAAGACAATTTAAAAATATTTCTTAACAATTTGAAATAATTTTTGGATACCCAGTTGAAAATGTTTATATATGGTAATATATGCTCGGATCCGTAATTTGAGGGTATATGACCGTACACTCAGAAAAAAAAGTTAGTAAAAAAATTTGTAAACGGTTTTCAATCCCACTCTACTATTTTTGTACTGATTTTTAGTAAAAAATTATTATTTAGCAAATCTTTTTGCTATTAACATTTTACAAATTACAGAATTTTTACAGAATATTTACAAATTTTTGTTGCTAATTTCAGAAATCATTTTACAAATTTTTGAAAACCGATTTGCTAAAATTAGCAAAAAATTTTACTAATTTTAAATAAGGTTTTTTAGTTCTAAAAATCCGCCCTAAAAACAATTAAAATTTAACCTTAAAAGTAAAAAAAAAAAAATTGACCAAAATATTTTTCAAAACAGAAATTACCAAATTAAAACAAAATGACTAATTCGTTTTTTCAAAAATATAATCAAAAATTTTTGATGCTCGATAAGAAAAATAAATTCAAAGCTTTTTACTAATATTAATAAAATTTAGTAATTTTTTTGCTGATTTTAGCAAACAGATTTTAAATTCCACTTTACAAAAAGTCTACTAAAATTAAATAGCGGCTACTAATTTTTCTACTAATTTCATTGTACTACACGTCAGCAGACATGTGTTGCTAAGATTAGTAAAAAATACCGCTGGGCTCAAATTAGCAGAATTTCCCGTAATAACAGCAAAATTTTCAGTTGCCATTACAGACTTTTTTTGGTGACGGTATACGCTCATATATGGACATATATAAATATTCATATATGGTCACATATGAGCACTTTTCGTATATGCCCGTATAAATGGATTGTAAATATTATACTACTATTTACAATTTGATGAATTCATACATTTTGAAGAAACTAATGAATTAATAAACTAAATTAGAGCTAAAATAAATATAAAAAAATCCTCCAAATCTGAGGCGTATCTGATAGAAAAAATCATCCGAATCTGTTGGATTTACAGTAAAAAGTCTTCCAAATCTTAAAGCTTTAGTATTTCAATAGTTATGTGAATCTAAAATTTTTTTAAGAAAGAGGCTTTAGAGCCTGATGCTTTTTCGTAGTATTCAATCATTTTTTTTAAACAAAAAATCCACTAAATGTGAGTGATCTTTATACGAAGACGTGCCCAGAATTTTAGGTGTTTTTTATAGAAAAATATATTCAAAAAGAATTCGGATTTTTCCTAAAAAGTGTTGAATGTGTATAAAAACAAACTTGATGTTCCGAGAGTTAGAGGTGTTTTTTTTATAAAAGTTTCAGTTTATCTTAGTTTTTCTTCTTATTATAAATTTCAGATATGAAGAACTTACGACTAAAACCATGAGCTTGGAGTATTTTTGAGAAAAGTATTTAGTTCGGTCTTTTTTATTTTTTCTAAAAAAAAAAAACCTTAGATCTCACGAAGATTTTCCTCAGGATCAATTGAGTAACAGCTTTAAATTTTCAGTCACATAAGTGAACTATTAACTAATATAATTGATATTGCATAATTTGTTTAACTAAAATTTTTCTGTAGTCGGAAAATTATTGTAATTAATTGCAACTAATCTTTTCCATGTGTACACAAACAATGGCTCTTTTTGCTTTGACATTTATAAATTTATATTTCGCCATTTGGTGCTCTCGACCTTGATGTTATAGACAAAACGCCCTCTAAGTGGCGTCTAGCCACATGTTCACACCAATTTTCGCCCTAAAATTCGAACTGGGTCTTAATTCGATAGAACAATAGTAAAAGAAAAGTTTGCTTTATATACTCTCTGGTACTTTGTACGATGTTCACTATGCAGTGTTGCCTCTATGAAAAATATTTCTAACAGTTAAAAACCTGTTTTTGCTAATTTTGTTTTCAAAATTACTAGAGCTGTTTTATTCCTTATCAAATTATCAATGTTTTGGATTTAAGCCGATAGAATTGAATCTATTATTTATTATTATTTAATTTATCTATTATTTAATTTGTCTATTATTTAATTAATTTCAGGTTAAAATAAATCTTAATTAACGTAAGAAAATGTGTCTGGAAGACGAATTTAAGAGTGTTGAAGAACAATACTTCAGCGATTGTTTGGAAGAATGTTTACCTATAGTCAGTGATGAGTCGGATGCATTTTCATCGCCAGAAATTTCAGAAGCGCTGCAATTATCTCTTCAAGATATTCAGGGAAGAGCAAACTTTATCGCAGTTTTTAGAAAAACCTTGCTGTACGAATGGATGCAATACTGTAATTCCGGAAGAACGAATTGTTTTTGCAAGAAATAACTTTTTGGAATTACAGAAAGATGAACAAGATTAAGTTATTCTAAGCCAAATTCAGTCTGGTAAAGGGCATGACGATTTCAATGACGCCTTTAAAGATATATTGGCGAAAATCAAATATAGACGTAAGTCAACTCAAGACAGCTCAAAAGGTCACGTACTTTTTTACATTCATCAGTTGCCCAGCCGCAAAATGTTTCTATTTATACACGTTTGTGGACTGAAGAGGTATAAGAGTTTACTAGCACATTTCGATCGCCATGGTGTTGTGATGCGAATTCACGCATCGAAGAACAAACCCTGCACTAATCCGGCCGCACTGCACCCGGAAGAAATCACTAAAGTAGTAGATTTTATAAAAAGTACGGCAGAGCAATTAGCGATTCCATTACCCGGACGTATGCCTCGTTTCAAAGATTAAAGGGTGTCCCAAGAAGAACGCAATTTTTAAATTTTAAATAAAACACAGATATTTAAAAAAAAATCGTGAAACTTTATTATATCGTAAAGTAGACAGAATGAGGTTATGTATGGAACAATATATCGTGCAGATGGCCGCCGCGGCTTTGCTGGCATGCACGCGATCTTTTAATGAAATTTTCAATGACCGTTTTGCATGAATGCTGCGGTATTTCATTAATGCAGCGTCCAATTTCCTCTTTTAAGGCTTGAGTCGTCGTCGGCTTATTCGCGTAAACCATCGACTTCAAAAAACCCCAAAGAAAAAAATCTAATGGTGTTAAATCGCACGATCTAGGCGGCCAATTCTGATCTCCAAAACGCGAAACAACACGACCGGGAAATGACTGATGCAGCAATCAAATTGTTTCTCTAGCTGTATGACATGTGGCGCCGTCTTGTTGGAACCACATGCCCTCCACATTCATTTCTTCAATTCTAGGCAAGAAAAAACTGGTTATCATTTCACGATACCGAACACCATTGACTGTTTGCGCTTGACCTGCCTCATTTTCATAAAAAAAAGGTCCAATGATTCCTCCAGCCCAAAAACCACACAGTGACACGTTGAGGATGCATTTGCTTCTCGTGAATCACTCGAGGATTTTCCTCACCCCAAATGCGACAATTCTGCCTATTGACGAAGCCATCAAGATGAAAATGGGCCTCGTCACTGAAGATGATTTTATCGGCAAAATCAGCATTTTCATGTTGTCTCTCCAATACCCAATTAACGAACTCCCTTCGCTGTCCATGGTCAGCTGGCTTCAGTTCCTGAGTCAATTGAACTCTGTATGCATGAAGATGCAAATCTTTCGTCAAAATTCGCTGCAAAGTGGATTTGGAGACACCAATTTGCTGAGCTCGGTGTCGAATTGAGGTGGATGAAGTTTGAGCGACATCATCACGTACAGCTGCGACATTTTCGGTCGATCGACCTGGTCGATGGCGCGTTGTTGTCTTTACATCACTAACAGACCCAGTTTCGGCAAATTTATCCATTAATCTCTTTACAGTTAACTCTTTTGGAGCATTATTGTGACCCCAAATTGATCGCAATTTGCGAACTGTAGCCGCAAAACTTTCACCATTTTGGTAAAACAATTTCACAATGAGAATGCGTTGTTCATTCGTGTAGCGCTCCATTTTTACTAACCTCGTACCTTCTACTAGCAAACAATAACAATTGTTCAAATGTCAAACAATGACACTTCGAATGTTGTTTAAAAATTGCGTTCTTCTTGGGACACCCTTTATAAAGTAATGAAACTCCCCTCATCTGAAACAAAATCCTCTTTGTATCGAACGTACATATCTTCACTTCAACCAGAAGATAGAAAATTGAGTAATCAGTCATTCAGGAAAATCTGGAAACTTTATGTACCATATATCACCATTATGAAACCCTCCGATGACTTATGCGACGTTTGTGAAACCAGTAACAAAGACGGAGATAAACAATCTATAAAGAAACGTGCTACAATAATGAATAAATCGGAGATGAAAATAACTGGAAGAACTTCCTAAAAAAAATCAGACAAAGGTGAAAAGCAGCAAAATACAGAAGAACCACCAAAAAGCGTGTTAGGAGTAAAAAAGAGTAAAATTTTGATATTTTTGTAATTTTGTACCTTTGATATTGGACTTTTTTTAAATTTCAAATATTATATATATTATCTGTTTATATCATATTTTTCAATTTTTTCATTAATTATGTTTATCTTTACAGGTGATTTGTAAAAAAACTAAAAGACATAGAAACTTGCGGTTTGCGGCATTTAAAAGAGCGTTTTTTTTCCTATAAGAATCACTCAAAAAGTAAAAAAAAAAATTGTCGGCGCAGAGGTCACTTTTCGTGGAGCAGGTCACTTATAATAATATATGTATTCATATATGAATATTTTGCGTCTTTATTACTACTTAAGCCTGAAACAATGCAATTAACAGGCTAAGCTAATTTCAATTAAAGGTTTAAAAAAATGTGTTTTACATTTGAAATATGAACATATGAATTATTTTAGAGGTTCCTTAGATTAACACAAAATAACCACAAAAAAATGTTAACTATAGTTTAGGAAGCAAAGAAAGATGTTATAGCCACAGAATGAATGGTAATTATATCGTATTTTCTTTCAAAAATTTCTAGGTCTTGTTGTCCAGCATGGGTTAAAATTTTGTAGAAAATATTAATATAGAAAAAAAATAAAAAAAAAAAAAAATATCTCCCTGGCTGGGATTCGAATTATATCTAATTATATCTTGTATTATGTCTTATAAAATACTCTAAATATGTAACTATGTATAAAAATATCTCAAATTTGTTTGCAAATATTGACCATATATAATTATATCTTATACTACATTAAAAAAATCTTATATTGGACTAAATATATATAATTATATATAGTTCTTTATAAGCCATGTATAAATATATGTGGTTCTGTATAAGTTAATATAAGTAAATATCGTCCCGTCTAAGCTATATGAAATTATATATGCTTTTTTATTTATTTGTTTATTTATTTATTTATTTATTTATTTATTCAAATATTCAAGAACCAAGCCCTCTGGGCCAAATATGGTTCGTATACTACTATATATAATTTTAAATAACAAAATATATACCATATCTTGTCATATAAATGATATTCAATTTTATAAAGATCAATATATGTGTAACTAGATGTGGTTATATATGAAGTGATTAAAAAAAAAATAA
Source organism: Eustalomyia histrio (assembly GCA_949748255.1). Lineage (NCBI taxonomy): Eukaryota > Metazoa > Arthropoda > Insecta > Diptera > Anthomyiidae > Eustalomyia > Eustalomyia histrio. The sequence continues at coordinate 35,854,711 of OX456527.1, forward strand.
ATGAAACATATAATTAGATATGGTAAAGCAAGGGTGCACAAGCCCTATGCGCTTGATGCTCATTTGTTTTTGTAAAAGCGCTTAGCTATAGGCTGTGTGTTTTAATACACATAGATCACTCAGCAATAGCAATACGAAATACACAAACAACTTTGCCTTATTATTTTTTTTGTCATTCTTGAATGTATACACGCAAGTGCAAACCAACAACTCTTTCGTATGCTTTGCTGGTAAACATTGACGACAGCGATCATTAATGTAGATTTAGTTTTTGTTAAACGTATGATATGGAATATTTTTTTTTTCTTATTTCTTTGTATGTATTGGGATTTACAATAAAAAATATTAAATAAAAATTAGTTATTCTTTAAATGTATTGGTATTTGCTCTTCCATAAGGAACTTTTGGGCACCCCTGTGGTAAAGCATACTGACATATGTAAATATATATGATGATATATTATTAGATAAGGTCACTTATGATTATATATAAACTTTTTTACTCGGGATTGTAAAAAAGACACAATCACAATAATCCTTAAATATCGCTGAGTGAAATGTACTAAAATTATATAAAGATATGATGCAAATACTATGTAAGTGTGAATGAGAAAGAAACAAAATCCACACGGCGGAGTGAAGAACTCCAGCATTGCAAATAGAGTATTCAAAAAATCGGCCTTTTGAAAAAACCGGTTTCGGTTTTCTTCGAAAAATCAAATTTTAAAAAAACCGGTTTCGGTTTCGGTTTTTGCAGAAAAAACCGGTCGACCGGTTTTTTTTAATTTGAATGAAAAGCTTATATAATTTAGTTTTTTAATTACAAACAAAAAACAAAGAAATTTAATATATAAAGTAATAAAAATAAAAAATACATTCTTTGAAAAAAAATATAATTTATAATATATTTTAATTGTATTTCATTTCAACATTTTATTTATTAGTTTTAATGTTTTTTAATATTTCTTAAAAATTAATATAATAAAACTATATTCATATCAAATGAATACAGATCATTAAGTTTGTAAATTGGGTAAAATTAGGTACGTTAGTAATTTGAACATTTAACTATAAATAAGTTTTTTTAAGTGTAAATTTTGTATATTATTTGATCGAACTCGGGTCGAAAGTGTGCACTCCCTCTAGCGCTGATCCTTACAATTTTTTCCATTTAATAAAATAAATTAGTGTTTACTATTCGTTAGTAACATTAAAAAATTATGATCTTGAGCCTGATAAAATAAGTTTTTTTTAATATTACATTTTAAATATGTAAAAGGAAAAACTATTTTTCAGTTCTAAAATAGTATTTTAGAAATAATATGCAATTTAAATGTTTCGTTTTAATACAATTTTTTGTTTGCTTTTGATAAAGCTAGAAGTAGAAAATACTCTTTTACTAATAATAGATGTTGGACAAATAGTCAAAAGACAATTATATAAATTTTCCAACTTTTCAGTTCTTTGGTCGCATTTATCAAGATATATGAAATCATCATATAATGAATGATTTTGTACAGTCTCTTTTTTAGGATTTTGAATACTGTTTATTGTGTTATTTAGATCAGAAATTAAACTATTTGAATTTGGAATATCCAAAGTTAAGTCTTCATCGGAATCTATTAGACTTACATCTAAATCTTCATAACCAAACAAACGATTATAAGTGTTCGGAAAAAATAAAAGAGACCAAGTAACCCAGTTGGTGATGTAATTAAAAAACCGGTTAACCGAACAAAAAAGACCGGTTTTCGGTTTTCTTCGAATTTACAAAATATTCGAAACCGATCGGTTTTTAAAAATAAAGAAACCGGTTGACCGGTTTTCGGTTTCGGTTTTTGAATACTCTAATTGCAAATCTATCTTAAGTCAAAAAATTTTCGCAAAATTATTATTTTTTTTTAAATATGTTGATGTTATATGAATCATTTGTCATAACATTTTATAAAAGTAATATTTCTGATGAAGAATTTATAACAAACGATTACTGAAACTTTTACCTGGGGTAGTGTTTATATTTAATCTTTTTGATAAAGATTCATTCGGTAAATAAAAATTCTTCAAATTCCCCGGTTAAAATTTAACAAATAGTTAAATTTAAATTTTATATGGAAAACAACAACAAGAGTGTCAGTTTAAGTTCGAGCTACACTCACCAAAAAAAGTCTGTAATGGAAACTGAAAATTTTGCTGATATTACGTAAAATTTCGCTAATTTGAGCCAAGCGGTATTTTTGCATATCTTAGCAACACATGTCTGCTGACGTTTAGTACAATGAAATTAATAGAAAAAATTAGTAGCCGCTACTAAATTTTTGTAAAGAGATACTCGGTTTGCTAAAATCAGCAAAAAAAAATTACTAAATATTATTAATTTTAGTACAAAATTTCAAATTTATTTTTTTTTTTTATCGAACATCAAAATTTTTTTATTTTATTTATTTTTTTCAAAAATTATTTTAGAGAAAATTAAAAAAAATCAAAGGCTTAAAAATTGTAAAAACAAAGGAATTTATCATTTTGTTTTAATTTGCTTATTTCTGTTTTGAAAAATTAATAAAGAGGAAGGCTAATTTAAATTTTAATTGTTTTTAGGGCTAATTTTTAGAACCAAAAAAAAAAATTTTTTATTGCTTTTTTAAGTGAATTTCCTATTTTTAGACATAAGTTGTTATCTTCACTTACGATACCTTATTTTATCATTTAAAGGCAATCCAAGTTTGTAATTGTTAGAAAAAACATTTCCTTCAATATCCACTTTTTTAAAATTAGTAAATTTTTTTTGCTAATTTTAGCAAATCGGTTTTCAAAAATTTGTAAAAATTCTGTCATTTGAAAAATGTAAATAGCAAAAAAATTTGCTAAATAATAATAATTTTTTTACTAAAAATCATTACAAAAATAGTGAAGTGGAATTAAAAATAGTTTATAAATGTTTCTACTAACTTTTTTTCCTGAGTGCAGTCACTAACAACACATTGTGATACTCGTGCTAAAGAACCTATAACACTGACTAAAATTAAAATTAAGACTTTAAACAGAGTTTATTTCCTAACTATAGGAATGATCGAAGTTTAAAAGTCGGTGTATTGTAAAAGAATTATCTGACTAACAAATAACAATTTGCTACATTTGCTTTCTTGGTTACATTGTTATACATTTACTATACTTACCAGAGAACTGCATTTGCTGATTGCAAAACGTTCATACGCAATCAACACACGAATAAATATGTTTTTGCGTTCAAACGCTGAATATACACCAACACACATATTTGTTGATGATTTTAAATCAATAAAACGACGTGCAAATTGTTTTGTCACTGATTTATAATCATCGGTCGTTGTTAAACCATTGATTTTATTCTGTTCATTCGAGCCAACAATAATTATTTTGATGTAGAATAAATCAGAAAAAACAACAAACAACGTGTATGAGTGTAATCATAATTAAAACAAAATAGTTTCTTATCTATAAAAAGGGTGTGGTTTTGTAGAAACACATTTCATAAATGTTATATGTATATTAGGGTGGGACTAAAATACGTTTTTTTAGAATTTTTATTAGGAATACCAAAAATATTGTTCTTTGTGAACAATTTTTTTTTTTTAATTTAGGTCGACATCTCGCCCAATCCGGTTAAAGTTAAATATTGCCTAATTTTCCAATCAAAATAGATGAAAAAAAATTTAGACAATATTTAAATTTTTCCGGATTAGGCAAGCCTGAGATATCGAAAAAAATATTTATATTTCACAAAGAAGAATATTTTTATTACTAATCAAAATTCTAAAAAAGCGGACTTAAGTCCCACCCTAATGTAAAGAATATCATTTATGAAATGTGTTTCTATTTTGTTTCTATTATGAATACACTCATACGCGTTGTTTGTTGTTTTTTCTGATTTATTCAACGCTGACTTTTTGTTGAGTGATTAAATTTGCAGTAAACATAATCGACATACAATTCAAACTGATCCGTATTACGCGTTCAGTAACAAGATGTTGATTTTATTCTACAGTGAATTTTGTTGAATTATTAAATGTGAACAAGAATTTTTGTGTATGATTAAATCAAGAAAAAAGTTGATTTTGCAGTTCTCTGATATTTACACACATATTTATATATGCAAAAACTCAGAAAATTTGCGAATTAAAATGAAGTTTACACCTTAGTAAAATTTTAATTAACTTAAAAATAGTAAGGAATTTTCCTTATTTTTTCTTTCATGATTAAGGTTAATGTTTTTTAAAAGTGCTACAAAAAATGTATTTCTTTTTATTAAAAAAAATTTTAAATGTTAGGAATTTACAAAAAAAAACATAGGCAAATTTAAAATTGTAAATAAGAAAATAAAACATTACTTTAATTTAATTCAAATATTTTTTTTATATAAACCAAGTATGTTAAGCTCTTAAGTTTATAAGGAAACTAGCTGACCCAGCAAACGTTGTTTTGCCATGTAAATAATTTCTAGGGAATTTCTAGTGTAGAAAAAAAATAACTAACTTATTGGAAGTCTATAAGGATGTGGAATATGAGTAAAAAAGGCATGGAGCGCTACAGCGTGAACAATTATTTTTGTTAGCCAGTCTTTACCTAATACATGGTTTACCCACTCGAGAGCATGCAACGTATAATTTTCCGTGTGAAAAACATGGTGTGCTCAAATCTAAGCCACAAACAGACATTGTTTGACACCGGTAGACACATGGAGGGGATAATTTACCAAGTGATAATAATTGATGTTATCGAGCGGGATAAAAAATGATAAAATTATGAAAATGACTATTAAAAAGCAGGGGTTGGTGATAGAAAAGTGAAAATTTAAGGTTGTATGTATTTTTTAATGCCACATAATAAAAAAATTTTAAAAAAATGTATCGAAAAAATAAAAAAAAAAATTTTGGGGTGGACACCCCTAATCACTTAGAGGTTTGAAAAATAGATAGTAGCCGATTCTCAGACTTACTGAATATGCATAAAAAATTTCATAAGAATCGGTCAAGCCGTTTCGGAGGAGTATGGGAACGAACATTGTGACACGAGAATTTTATATATTAGATATATATTTTATCTTCTTCTATATCTTCTTTTCATTCTTAAAAAGGTTAAGAATTTTTAAACCTATAATATTCTCATTTGGTTTATAGTTTATATTATTATATAACAAATTTAATTTAGTCTAGTAAGTTTTAAATTAATAAATTTCACGTTGAAAATATTTGTATGTATTAATATTTATTTGAAAAAATGATGAAAGTTTATAAACACCTAATGAGAATTACAAATTAAGCATTAATCAGCAATAAAATTTGTGCACGTTTATTTTAAATATACATAATATACTCATAGTATGAAGATATGTACTTTATAAACTAAAAATAAAGTTTATTCTGCAGTAACACAATTTCAAGTGTTTTAGAATTTATAAAAAATGTATTTGCTTTAAAAAAAAATGTTGACTAAATTTAAAAACAAATTTATACTAAGTTTAAGTTAAAAATATACAAAATTTTAGTAAAATTCCAAAAATAAATTAGAAGAAATTTAAGTAAATTGTTTGTACTTGTTTTTAAGAAAAATGTTTATATACTTGCAAGGGGTGCCCGGGCCCCCAGAAATTATTTACAAAATACAATTTTTTACTCGTTTAGTAGTATTGTATTTTTTTTTTTTCAATTGACTTTTTGGCAAGTCCAATTTAGTTTTACCAGATTTTGCTGAAATTTCTGCAGAAGTGAGAAAAATTTGCTTTGAAATCTGGTAAATTTTCTGATAAATTTTCTCTTGTAATATGTACAAAATTGTATTTGGCCGCTTCTATCAATTAAATTTCTATACTTAGCCTTTCTCTATTATTATTTCCACACTCGTAATATTATTTGGGTAAAAGCAACCAAAAAATAAAAACACTTAAGTTTTTAAAAGCCTTTTATCTTTTTTTGAACGCTTTCTAAAAGAGGATTAAATAGTCGACGTATCCTTATCTGCTATTACACAGTATTGAGTATAAAAATCAGCAAAACAACAAAATAATAAAAACGTTAGAAAAATATATACGAGTATGTAGTTTATTGTTTTTAAATATTGTATTTTGTGCTGGATAAATACACTAAACTAAATTCAGATATCCAAAATCCAAAGCACGCCACTGCATACTTGATTGAAATTAAAATTTATTTGGAGTCAAATCAATCGTTTCCAATTTTTTAAAAATTAAGATAAATTTTTTAATATTTGGTAAACATACACTAAAAAAAGTTTGTAAGTTAAAATAACTGAAAATATCATTTAAAAGAAATGGTATTTTATTTAAAAACCGGTCTACTTAATTTTCATTTAAATTAAATGCCATTTGTTATTTATTTTTAAATGTTGATTAATCAACTGACACATCCGTAAGAAACAAATGATATAATCAGTTAAAATAAATGTCAAAATTTTACCTACCAATCCTTAAAAAGTAAATGTTTTTTCATTTATTTGAAATTATTTCCGTTTTTGAATTTTTTGTTTTTTTTTAATATACTCGTACAATACAAAATGTATGTATGCATATGAAGCCATAAACACTTTTTATGTGAATGTGCTTGTGTATGTACATATGTGTGTTTATGAAGTTCTTGTAGTTTGTATTGAAAAATTTTGTATATATACAACCGAAGTATCCGTTTTGTGGGTAAATTTTTATTAAATTTCGCACAAATGAAAAAAATAAATGAAACTGAAAAAATGTGGTAAATGATAGTAAATTTCTAAAAAAGTTAATGTAGATATTTCTTTGAAAAATAAATGTATGTTCCTTTTTTTTAAATGGAACGGAAAACTTTTTTATTAAACTACAAACAGTTAACTACATAATATTCTAAGTGTATTTTTCGCAGTAAAATCTTTTAAATTACTTACAAATTATATTTATTCCCAGCCACTTGCCACACAGCTAACGAAACAATGGCTCTTTTGCGCGACAAATTCAATGGGTGACGATGTCAATTGGCCGCCAAGATCATGTGATTTGATACCGTTGGACTACTTTCTTTAGGGTTATTTGAAAGAAAAGGTGTACGTCGATAAGCCAGCAACAATTCAAGAGCTAAAGGGTACATTTAAGGCATAGAACCTCAATTATGGCCCAGCGCCATCGAAAATTTGAGCCAATAGGATCACTACAGATTCATAAATAAAAAAATATTTTTGCATATTTTTTGGAACACATTTTTTTGTTTCCTATTGGACAACACACAGGATAAAAACTTTGGTAGAACATAGACCATGCCTTTAACATTGGATATTTGGAATCAGTTTGATCCATTTTTTACAGGATGCTGATACAATTTGGGACATATGTATGGAAGTTTTTGCTTAGTAATTTTGATTTGATTTTTATAGATTTTTCTCCTGGTTCCAAATTTGGTCTCCAAAATTTTATCTATCTAAAAATTGTATATAAAGGATATTTCGGAACTACAGTTAAAACTTGATTTTTGTCCCAAATTATGTTAAAATGTTTGTCATATTCGTAATCTGAGTACTAAAATTAATTGTAAAAGATGTGTCATAACACAAAGAAGTTAAAATAAATTAATTCGACACTATTCTAAACTAATTTGTAGGTTTATTCCTGTTCACTCTTCATAAATTAGTAGAATACACAAAGTGTATTTAAACTATTAACAATGACTGATTATTATTTATATTAAAATTGTATAAAAGGTAAGCCATTACAGGTAACCTTATTATTATTATTTAATTCAATATTATTAAATAAGTAACATATTATAGGTAATACATTATTTTTATTTTAAAAATAATTCTGAATGTAAGAAGTACTTATTTCAAAATAATGTATAAAGTAATAATATGTCATTACCATGTTTTTGCTGGGTTATTAAGTATTCCATTTAAAATTATATAACCTTTAAAAACGTAAACCAAACTACGTAACAAACAAGCATCAGCACTCGCTGATTTGGTCGCTCATTTTTTTCTAGATTGATGAAAAGTTTTCCCGAAAAGTTTGGTATTGAAAATAAGCAAATTGGTCCAGCAGTTAAAAAGTTATGAACAAAAAATGATAAGATACCTCTAAAACTTCCATACAAGTTGATATATTTTAGCGAGTGTCAAATAAAATTTTTTCTCTAAATTTTTTTAGAAGTGAATTATATTTTAAATTCACCTCAAGTATTTTTGACTTAAAAAAAATTTTTCACCACAAAAAAAAAATTTCACCACAAAATTTTTCATCACAAAATTTTTTTCATCTCAAAATTTTTTTCAAAAAAAGTTTTTTACCTCAAAAAAAAATTTCTACCTCCATAATTCCATTTCTAAAGATGTTTACATTATTTGTATCAAAAACACTGTAGAGGACTGGGATAATAAAGTTTGCATCTAAGTACTTTTTGTGGTACTATTAAATCCTTAATAGTACTATTGTACTCCTTGAACTCTATTTACAAATGCTCGAATTGTAATTTTTTATGTTTTTTTTTGACATTTTTGTGTATTAACTTCTCTTAAATGACGGTTGATAGAAAATATTTTTTTCGGGGATGATATATGTACATAGATGATACTATATACATTTTGTGCCACAATTTAGAGGCTAAAAAAGTTAAATATGTAAATGTATGTTATTTGTAATACTTTTTTTTTAGTTTTTAATTTCTATAACGAGGATGATATCGGAGATATTAAGGAATTTGTGTTTTTGGGGGTTAAAGTAGTTTTCATAGACAACAGGGAAACTATGGTAATAACATACATATGTTATGTACCTTGTCATTTTTTATATCGAAAGGACTGATAATTTTATCCGCTAAAAAGTATTTTTTATACAATTGCTTTGGTTTTTAGCGGTTAATTAATTGACTTTTGAAAAGTCCACTAATTCCCAACGTACGCATATGTTTAAGTTTGCTTTTTAGAAAGCTTTGTTGTAATCCATTGTTTTGTATAAATTTTTAATTTCCTTTATTTTTAGAATTGCTCTCTAAGCATGTAAAATAAATATGTGTGGTATAAGCAAATATCACCTTTTTTTTAAATCATTGTATCTGAAATTGCTATCAAAATAAAATAGAAACAAAAACACAAAACAAGTATGTTACAAAATAATTTTACCATAAATATCGTTTAAAATTCAAAATGAGCGCCCCGGTAGGCTAGTTGGTAGCGTGCTAGCTTATCAGTGCGGGGGTCGTGGGTTCGATTCCCACCAGAGGCTCCGGTCTGTTTTCGCTACAACGAGCCGATGGCCTTTGTTGCTAGTGCTCGGTTAGGGTATTAATATATAATTTGTAATTATATGATTAATATAAATACAAATAAATAAATAAATAAATTCAAAATATCTTGTTGACATATTTTGTTGTTTTTTTATTATTTTAAATGGGTAAACTCATGTACTCCATTTTTTTTTTTTTGTTAATTAAAGGCCTATATCTTGTTTTTTTAATATAGCTGGCATAAATATGTGTGGAGATAAAAATATCGATTAAATTTCAAAATATTTTGTTGACATATGTAATGCATTATCTTCTTTATATTTATTTAATTTTTCCAATTTTTTTATTTTTTATTTATTTTTTTTGGTCTTAATTCAAGGGGTATATCTTGTTCTTTAAAATCGCTCACATAGTATGTAAGGTGTGGAGATAACCAACATCTTCAAAACCTTTTTTTTAAACATTGTGGGTAAAAGTTTTACCGAGATTAGATAAAAATGGACAAAAATCAAATATATTGGTGCCGTGTAATAAAGCCATAGGCAATAAAGGCATATGACCTTATTTTACACCGCCCCGGTAGGCTAGTTGGTAGCGTGCTAGATTATCAGTGCGGGGGTCGTGGGTTCGATTCCCACCAGAGGCTCTAGTCTGTCTTTGCTACAACGAGCCGATGGCCTTTGTGGCTAGTGCTCAGTAAGGGTATTAGAATATAATTTGTAATTATATGATTAATATTAATAAAAATAAAGTCATATGCGTTTGTCAATTGAAGTGGAAAATGCAATTAATTGTAATAGTTACATATGTATTGCCAAAATAATGCGTTGAAAGGGAGCTGGCGCGTAGTCTTCGCGGCCGGCGCGGTGACTTCACAGACGACGCCGCACGTTCGCGGCCGGCACGGCAATTACGCTCCGTATTGCATTTTGATTGCTGCTCTTCAACATATTGCATGAAGAACCGTTAGTTTATATGAGCACGGTTTTCTTCCCAAGCATTTTGCCCAATTTGTCGTGCCATTCATTATCAAGGATGACACGCACATTAATATATTGTTAATTTTTAAAAAATCAATTTACATTTCCATTTGTTAACTGAACTTATTGTATTGTATTTTTTATTTGTAATTAAAAGAAATTAAATACACTACAAAAATATTGCACAGAAAATTATCAAAGGAGCAATAATGCCATAATGGCTTTATTTCACTTCACCGATGGAAATAAAGCCATATGGCATTATTTCTTAATGCTGTGTGAAATAAGGCCATATGGCTTTATTGCTTATGGCTTTATTACACGGCACCAAATATGTTATGTTAAATTTTATCAAAAATATCGATTCATGCATTACCAGTGATTTTGTAAAACATTGTTTTTAGCACTTTGGTGGAGGGTATTCAAAGATTCGGGTATTCATAGCCGAATTTAAGACTTTTTTACATGTTTTTTTAATAAGGTTGCCCTTTAGAAGTCCGTCCTTTTTTTTGTTTTGTAGGATTTATTTTTCTTGAATTCATCTTACAAAAAATTGCTCTATCAAAAAATTTATAACATTGTAAATTTATTAACTTTATACCATGGTTGGCATTCAATACTTTTTCATAATAACGGTAGTTGGCTACCACAGCCACTTTAAGACTGATATGAAAATTTTAAAATTGCGATTCCATTAAAGGCATTTGTCTTTTTGTATAATCGAGTTCATTGCGCTATTTTGCCGGCTTAATTTTGAAATATCTTAAACTACCTACAAAATAACGCTAGTTTATAACGGTATTTTGTGGATATAACACAATGTAACAGGTAATATTATGAAATAAACCCCGTGATATAGGAAGACACATATCACTATTGGAATCGTAGTTTTAAAATTTTCGTATTGGTACTGATCAGAGCGTGATAGACAACTACCGTTATAAAGAAATGGTAGTGCTTACCAACCAAAAGTTTATACTCTTACCCATCATTCTCTTTACATCCAATTTGCCTTTACTGCCATAAAACCAAGCTGCAAATTCTTCTGAGCTAAAACTGGCATTTTTACGTTCAATCGCCATATCGGGGTTGACAGTCTTTGGAATGGTAAAATTATTCATTTTTATAAGTTTTTATTTTTTCTTTTACACACTAAAATAAGAGTAAAAATGGTTAAATGTGATCGAGACCAGTTCTAGTTTAGAACTGATTAATTTTTTTTTAATAATATACTATTTAAGAGTTATTTTCTACTAAAAGCTTTATTTTTTAAGCTTTCACATACAACTGATCATACTTGGGAATTTTTTATTGCAATTAAATTTGTATTAACAATTAATGGTAATTAATAAAAAAAAATAGTCATTTGTTTACCAAAAAAATTAATACGATTTAAAAAATTATTAAAGTACAGAAAATAATAAAACAAAATGTAAACAAGTAAAAAAGGCTCAAATTCTGCTGTGCCGATTATTTGAATAACAATTTCTAAAAAAATAGTTCTTTACTATTTTTGAAACAAATAATGCAAAAAAGTTTAGAAGTGAAATTATGGAGTTAGAAAATTTTTTAGAGGTGAAAAACTTTTTTGAATGCGAAAACAAATTTTATGGTGGAAAGAAATTTTGGGTGAAAAAAAAATATTTTGTGGTGAGATAAATTTTAGTGGTGAAAAAAATGTTTTGAGGTGAAAAATATTTGAGGTAAATATATAATATTATTGAATTCTAAGCGACGGATGAAAAAATGTAAGGTGAAAATTTTTTTTGGATGTGAAAACAAATTTTGTGTTGAAAAAAATTGTTGAGGTGAAAAAAAATTTTTGTGGTGAAAAATTGTACTAAAAACCACCAATTTCAATGGAAAATTTAGAGCTAACTTCACATTTTAACTTTTTTACAAACGGAATGATAAACTGATATATACCCTCACTATATGTACATGGTGGAGGGTATAAAAATACAAATAATAACCCGTATAAATAAATATTAACATAAATAAAAACACATAAAGTGACGTTAAATAATTCTGTTTTTTTAATGGTAATTAAATTCAAAAACATTGACATTAATTAATATTTATTAAAACAATGGTAATGAAATTTATTTCTTACAATTATTATCAATGCAATGGCAATGAAATCATAAATTCATTAGTCCCATGTATGCAACTGATAAAAGGAAAAAAAAACAAACAAAAACCAAATAAATATAAACATTGTTTACATAAGAGAATAGACAATGTTTATCTGTGAGAAAACACTAAATGCATACACATCAGTGTTACCATATAATGACTATATGGTAACACTGATGTGTATGTTTTGTTTCAGGTTACATCCAAAATAAAATTAACTAGAATTTAGAAAAATTTTACTATTAAGAACTAAATTTTTATTAATTAGTTCATATATCATTTAAAATTTTAATGTAAACAAGGAAATGTTTCCTTGTTTTTAAGAAAAATTGTATTTTATTTAAGTTTAGTAGATGGTTTTTTTTAATAAAAACTAGGTCATAACTTTCTAAACATAAGAAAATATTTTTTAACATCAAAATAAATGGCACTTCTTTTAAGTGAAAATTTTTTTTAAATTCGTTAAAAATTTTCTAGTAAATATAAAAATATTTCTATAATAAAGGTAATATACTTAACCATACGTATTTTCCTACTTTCAAAGGACTTCCGCTGTGTGATGAAACTGCTTTTAAGAATATTTTTGCTATAATTTTTGTCTTACAATTTAACTGAACTATACTAAACTCATGTATTTAAAATTAGCAAAAAGGTATTTAACTAATGGTTCTCCTTGAGGGAACTGCAAAAAAGGACGCCCTAATTGAGACACATCATCTATAACTAAGGAACACTGGGGGTCCTTTGTCTTCTTAAATTAACTTATTTAAGGAAATTGTTGCAAAAATACAAAATATCACAGTTACATTTTTGGTTATTATTGGAAAATGGAAAAATATCATAAGTTTATTGATTTTCTTATATGTATATCGACCTTTTTCTTTAATATTAGTGTTTTTATTAGAATAATCTAAATTGGGCTTTCAAGGTCATGTATATTTATAAAGTAAATAAAAGATTTTTTATTTCAAAATGTATACGACGTTTCATTGGAGATTCCCAACATCTTCAGGGATATTTTTATTAATCTGGTTTATTTTATGACATTTTTAGCATAAAATAAAAAAAAACTGTTTTAGTGCCTTCGACATAAATTTTAGTAGGCTCAACGTCAATTATAGGAAAGCCATTATGCCGTAATGTATAAAATGTGAGTGTGATATTTTGTATTGTAGTCAGCAAACAAAATTATTACATAAAATTGCAAATTCTAAATTTTTTACCTTTTGCTAACAAAGTTTAAAAATATATATTAAGCTACTTTAAGTTAAATTTTTAAGACGTGAGCGATTTTTGACACATGAACTAAAAATTACAATCATGCAGGATAATTATTTTTAGTGGATACTTTAATTTTTTGTCTCTAAAATTTGTAAAACTAGATACTTTTATTTTTTTAAATATGTTACTGAAAATAAGTTATACGTATTTCCACAAAAACTAATATTTTTCTCGATTTAAGAAAAATTTACTTAAGTTTTTTTTAATTTATCTAAAGAAATTTTTAGAAAAAAATCTTATACCTAAGGTTTTCATTTCTCAAAAATTAGAAAACTTTTACTTAAAATGAAAATAATGTTTTATTAAAATTTTTAAAAATTATCTGAACTAAGTTGCATAAAAATTTTCCCTAGAAATAGTTCATCAGTTTCTAAAACCAAATAAATTTTTATTATTACATAGGAAAATATTAATTTTTATTTTTAATTGCCTGAACTAATTTTTAGAAAAAATTCTTAAAAATTTGAAAGTAGTAGACTTATAACTGAATTTAGAAATGGCTTTCTAAAATTAAGTTAATTTTACTACTAGCAAAAAAATATGAACACTCATTAAGTTCAAGTATTTTCTTATTAAAATTATGTTCTAATTTTTTTTTAACTAAACTTAGTTTTATTATATTTTAGTATGCAAATTTCTTAAAACTAAAATATAATTGTTTTTTCCTAAAATCAAGAAATATTACTTAGGAAAGATATGAACTATTTCTATACTATTTCATTTTTACCCAAACATAGGAATTTTTATTCATTTTAAGGAAATTTTTCTAAGCTTAAATAAAATTTGTCTTAAATTGAGGAAAATTTTTAAACTATTTTAAAGGAAATTTTGAATTAATTTTTGAAAAACAAAAAAATATTTCTTCTTAATTTATTAACTTTTACAGATTTTTCATATTAAAAACAGCATATTTTTTGCTCTTAATATTTATTTAGTTAGAAAAATATTTTCCAAATATTAAGTAGTTTAATTAAATTTTAAGAAATTTCGCAATGATTTGGCTCCAAAAAAATTTAAACTTAAATTTAACAAAAAAAATGTTTTTACAATTTACATAAATTAAGTAAATTCTTTCTTAAAGTAGGTAAATTTGGTCTGAAATTATTTGGAATTTATGCTAAAATTTAGTATAATTTTTTTTACTTAAGTTAGGTATAAATTTGTTGTTAAAAAATCAATAATATTATATAGAATGTGTGACATGTTAAGAAAAATAACGGTATTTTTAAGTTGGGCTCATTTTACCTCTTTGATATTCTCTTTGAAAGCTTTCTAGTCTGTGGAAGGTTCACACAAATCCTTGACTAAAAAACCCCAAAGAAAGAAGACTGCATCGGTTAAATCGGTCGATCGGCCGTAAATGCATCCTTCAAAATGTTCAAAAACCGCGCGAGCTGTGTAGGCAGTTGCGTCGTCCTGTGAAACCACATCTCCTGCAGCCTCAATTCATAAATTTGCGACAATAAAAACCCTTTGATCAGAATTCTGTATCCCAGTAACCATGTTACCCACGGTATCCTCGAAATATAAAGTTCGATGACACCTTCGCCTTGAATGGCGCACCATGAAGTAACTTTGAGTGAATATAATGGCTGTTCGTGAATGATACTTGAATTCTCAGTGTTCCAGAGGCGCAAATTTGATTTGTATCAGTGTAAATGAAAATGAGCCTCATCGCTTGTGATGAATTTATACAAAAAATCGTCCATTGCCCAATAGTCACGAATATTCTGAGTTCTGGAGGATCTTGCTGTAAACTGCAAATCACCAAAACATAAGCCAATCCGGAAACCCATCCTTCAAAATGTCCATTGGCTTGCGAGCTGTCCTCCAGACCTAATTTATCAATTAACGGAAAAAAATGTTGATCATTATTCTGTATCACAGTAACCTTGTTACCCACGGCATTATCGAAAAATAAAGGCCGATGACAACTCTGGCGAAAATGACGCATCATGCAGTGACTTTGAGTGAATATAATGACTCTTCGTGAATGATTCGTGAATTCTCCTTCGCCTCGTCGCTAGTGATAAATTTAGACAGAAAATTGCCCATTGCAAAACAGTCACGAGTATTTCTTTGAGTTCTGGAGAAGTATTGCATTCCATGGCTAGTCGGTGTGTGTTCTGTATCTAATTACTTTACAAATATTGTCTAAAGTTTTACATTTTGCGCCACCTTGAACAAACATAATGTTGTCTAAATCTAGCAAACTATATCCACTGAGTGCATCGATTCTCCTTGGAATGATTGTAAATATAAATGGGAAATGGTTTTCTTAATTCCCGTTTTCCGAGAAATGCCAAACCCTAGTGTCAATATAACATATTACACACATTTTTTTTGCATCAAATCTATTTTAGTCTTTATTCCAATTTACTATAAAATATGAGCTTCAGAATTGTGAAGATTTAAATTTAAAATATTTTCTATTAAACCTATATTTTTAAATACATCACAAAAGGCTTAGGATAGACTAACAAGATAAACCGGTTCAGTTAGTAATGCTATTACAACTTTTTTCCCATAACACATTTTTTTATAAATTAGATTTCATAAAAGGTTTCAAATGTTTTTCAAACGAATCTGGTACAGGTTTTTGATTCAAGGGACTCATTTTAGCCGATTCAAACAAACGTTCATAAACATTGCCATCATAAGAACCCAATACAGAATTCAAAACGACATCATTAAAATCAAAACCATCGGTAATTGCAATAGCTTCAGGGCGAATTCTTTCCAAGACCAATTCCAAACGTTCTTGTAAAGATTTCAAATCAACTTCAGTAACGTCAATAAAACGTAAAATATCATTCATATGTTTTAAAGCAGTTTGAACTAAAAACAATTCCAATAAATTTTCTAAACCAATTTTGGTTGTTTTAGAAAGATTAGCAGTTTTGGGACCAGTAATTTGTTGTAAAAATGTGGCCGCAACAAATTGACGGCCGTGGAGCTAAAAAAAAATTTTAATTATTTTTATAAAAAAATACTCGAATAATAAGTTTTAGATAGTCTACCTCTGCAGCTTGTATAAGTTCAATGCCACTCTTATTAAAAGCTTCTGGTTGTGTTAGACCCGATATCATTCTTTGAGATAAGTTTTCAAAAGCTAAACGTGTTTTACTGGAAAAAAAATCAAAAGAAATGATTTAAATTAATTCATTGATCAACGTTTAGAAATACTAACTGTGCTGCTGCATATTGCAATGCCTTAACAATACATTCCCATGTATTATTCCATTTGCCAAAGCTGTTCATTTGCATACCCTGCCTCAAGTAGTCAACGCTCTGCAACATTTTCTTGCATTCAGTTAAATGTGACCATGATTTCATTAAATATCGACCAATTTGCAATAACAATACGGTATTTTCTCCTTCATAGGTATAGGCTGCTACAGCATTACCATAGATATTGCCAATATTGGCAGCGGTCAAAAAGCCATGACCACCGCATGACAAGCGAAGACGTTCAATTCCCGCACAAGCGTCTGTAGTACAAAGGGCTTTTAGGGCACACGATAAAGCGTGGATTTCTGGTAGGCGATCATATTTGCCATTATTGATTTCTTCTACAGTTTGATTATATAATTGCCACATGTATTCGGCAGAAATGTAATAAGCCAAACCGGTAGCAATTTCGGGGAATAATTTTAGTTGTTGCGTAACATGATCCATAATTTGGGGTTCAGGTTCACTGGTAATATAAATAAATTATAAAAAATGCAATATGTTATTTGTGTATAGAGAAGCAACACCCAGGAAATTCTTCCTACTAATTAATGTCTTGTTTACTTTAGAGGAGAAGAGTTGAAAGGTGGTGAAAGGTGAAGGGCTTCAAATATTAGAACACTGCAATTGTGCGAAACGATAAATTTTAGAACAATTGCTGCTCACCATCTGATGAAGACTTGACGAAATTGTCGAACCTTATTAGTTTATAGCCCTGTTATATTATTTTAATTTGGTGGGGTTTAGGTTAGGTCGAAAGGACAAAGCGCCATTTGCCCTTCATGATAACTTAAAAATTAATAACATACATCTATACTAGACAATCGGCAAGTTATGCGCTCTATAAATCTTCTTAAACAAACATTCCAGTCTACCTGAGGATTCAGTGTCCCTCAGGTATCCCTACAGTTTTCCCAAATCAACCCCCCGCAACTACACCAAAAACTGTATAACGTCCCCGTACCAGTGCCTTACCACCGCAAAGGAAGTCTCATTGTCCTTCCCACAGGTCCTAAATACCACAAAATCACTCCATCCCAATTTTGAAAGGTGTAATAGTATTAAAATTTTACCAATTCCCATCACGCTGGCCAGTTCCCGGTTTTCCAGCCTTAAATTAACCCTTGTCCTGTCCACATCCGTGTCACCCAATAGGATTTTTGTGATCACACCAACATTATCAACATTCCAGTCTCGGGTTAACAGAAACCAGGTTCGATCCATCCCTGTCCAGCTCGTCAGCCATTCCCCTCCACTCCACAGTGCCCATATAAACCTCAGACCACCCCTGCCAGAATAACCATTTATCACTGTCTTAACCAGCTCCATTAATTCCATTGGTATACATAGGGTTAAGTTCTATGGGAACAGTGAAGAAAGAAGTTGCATTATGTGTGAGGTATAGAAAACTCAACATATTATATTTCTGAATTAATGTTGTCGTCGTCAGGGATCGTGTTCGCCACTCTCTGTGTAACAGTCCACCGCGCTAACCATTACATCACAATGCCTTGTCTAGACCCTCAAAGGTATGGTTTAAAAACCAACGCCGTTATCCCTAAAAGTATGCTTCATAAAACCACAGGAAAGTCTATTCAACAACCACGATCCCTACACCCAAAATTGTTTGACAACTTTGAGAATATTTGTATTATATTTTTCCATAGAAAAACAACTGTAATTAGCCTGCGGGAAAAGAACTTATCCCAGGACATGTCACGTGACCGGTTCATTGTGACAGTTACCAGTTGCGGAACCAGTTATGAAGAGGACCGGCCACATTAACATCAGCTTGTCCCAGGAGTGAGCCAATCGCCCTCTGCGACATGGCACATGACTGGTCTAAAAGAACATGTCACACAACTAACCTCATAGAACATATCGCAGTACCAACGGAAAAGAACATGTCATGAATTTTAAGCCGGTGACGTGATATGTATTTTCGGAACCAGCCCAGTTGTCACCCATCACGGAACAAGTCTCAATTCCCAATTGACCCCTTTCTTCCAGCAGGGCACAGTTAAAAACAGTAATTACTGCACAAACAACTATCATGTAGTAGTACTGGGTAATGGTAGATAGCGATAGTCGAAATGCAAATCAACCTTTAAACTTTCAGCTTACTCTGGATTAATAGGACTTTGTCTCCTAACAGCAGCATAACGCGTTGCAATAGTAGCTGCCTCCAATAAGTAAAGAGCATCCAAATTAACAATTAAACATCTAGTATATACCATTGTCAAATAGGATAATTTCGTAGCTGGACTTTGTACAAATGTACCATCTGGCATGACCTTAGCATTTTTCATTAACATATTGGTACGTGGAATTCGTACATTTTTCAAACCCAAAAAACCTTGATTCACAGCAGCCATACCAACTTTTTTACCAATTTCACCAACATCTACTCCAGGCATTGGCATATGAGTTTCCAAATCCCGAACTTGTACAATAAACATTTGTATGCCCCGATGTTTGCCGTCAATATAAAGTTGAGCAACAACCATGGCATGATTCGCAGTATGTCCCAAACCTCCGGGCCACCATTTGTAAGCTTGCAAGCATGGTGTATTTAATATAAATTCTTCGGTTTTTTTATCATAATCAGCTCTAGTTTGTATGCCACGAACATTAGTACCATGAGCCAATTCAGTTTGTGCATATGTACCAATGATGCTACAATTTATAGCAGCTTTACCCCATTTTTCCATCTGTTCGGGGGTACCCTGACTCTTAATCACATCTACAAACATGGTAATATGAGTTGATAAGGGACTGTTGGCGGGAAGCAAACCATGACATGGTAAACCATATAGCAGTTTACTGCAAAAATAATGGAAATGGATAAGATACAAATTTGTTTAAAACTTCTAACAACTTACGGCCAAATTTCATCACCATCTGGATTTCTCTCCTTTTGTAGTTTTCGCAATTTCTGAGCAACTGTTGTCACTTGTTCGACGGCACGATTATAAACGCCAGCATGATCAAGATATTCATGTTTTAGACCATAGCCTCTTTCAAGATTCTTGAAGAGTATGTTTTCTAAAGTAAAATATATATTTAGAATTAAAAATTTAGTAATTATGTTAAAATGAATGTAAGAAAATTTCGTCAATTGTTGGAATATAAAACAAACAGTGTAAGACTAGGGGAGGGGGAAACATAATCACCCTTATTCTAGTTGTCGTTATCAATGTCGTCATCGTTTTTACGTCAACATCACTTTGCTTCAACGTCGACATCACTTCGACACCAAATTGGTATTCTAAAACAGTGTTGTAACGACGTCGACAGTTTATCGATTTAAACAAAAACACATCTTTAAAAATTGAGTCGGCAGATTTATTTTGTTTATTATTTTTGCGAAAAAATGTTTTTTATGTGTATTTTAAATTCTGATACCAGTGATGAAGAAAATAAAGAAAATCTAGTATTGGAAAGAAGACTTCTCATACAGAAATCCAAATATCTTTAAAGAATGTTAATCTTCTAATTTTTTTAAAAGGTTTAAAAGTTAAATAAAACAGCCTTCAAAGATGTGCTGGAAATAATAGCACCTAATTTGAAAACCGGAATCAAGTCCACATTTATTTCCAAAACAATAAAGTTGGCAGCTACATTAAGATTTTTAGCCCAGGGGTCGTACCAGCTCAGTGTTGGAAACGACTTTAACTTAGGGTTCAGCTGTTTCTGAAACTGTAAAAGACTTGCCACAGCTTCCTCCAGCGGACTCAATATAACTTGCTTGAATCTTCCGCTACCTGTAGCATTACACTCGGCTTTGTTAGCTACCATTTTCTTTTTAACTTTAAATTTTAAGTCTCGCCAAACCTATTTTGTTATATTTTTATAATGCACTTTATATGATCATGCTTTCTTTACCTTCTGCCATCCATCTCACATTATTCTCGGTGGGCCAAGTGCATTTAATAAATTTGATATTTCTTCCCATTTTTCCCGTTTTTTTTTCAGTCATTACTTTTCCTCAAGTCGCTATCAATTATTTTCGATAACGACAACGGGAATACCAATTTCAAAAAAAAAACCCAAGGCGACATTGTCTTGTGTCGATGACGACAACTAGAATAAGGGTGAATATTTTAAATAAGTGAATTTTCAAGTTGGTTTATTTAGCCAAGTTTAATAATACACATTAAGACAAGAAAATTGCAAATCGATATTTTTCCTAGGAATAAGCACATAAAAATTACTCAGAATTTTTTTGATTGAACGTAAATCGGGAGCTCACCAACAGGGTGTCTCATTTTACCACTTAAAATATGCAACTTTTGTAAAAAAAGAAAACTATGCATTAGAAACATATAAAATCTGCACAATAACAGTGAATCTTGCAAAAAAATATCGCAATTAACATTATAAAAAAAATATATGTGGTTGAGTTAAGGTTGGTTGCGACCGACAAGCACTAAGGTAAATCCATGGCGATCAGACTAAGAAAATGTCCATTGTACAAAGTTGCTTATAACAATTTTAATTTTTGGCACTGTTTTATTTGAAACAAAAGGGATTAACTTAGAGGCAATTTAGACGGTGAATTTTTTGCATGCAATTATTGCCTACAATGTTTTGGATTTACGCGCATTTTTTTATTATTTCTCTTTCGCACACATTTGTATTCTTCTTTTGTTATTTTTTTCACACTTGATTTTAAAAAGAAGAAGGAGGAAATGTGGAACAAAAAAATCACCATGTAAATAGACATAACTTTGGAAGCAACTTTGAAAAGGGAATGGAGAAAAAAGCATTCAATAAATTTCATTATATAAATTGGCTCCAAATCATAATTAAAAAAAGACAAATACGCAGTTTTTACACTAAAAGCTTAAAAAAATAAAACATTAAAAAAAATGCATTGTTGCAGAGAAATGCTTGGGGTATACAACTTACAGATGTACACTGGTTGTACTTTGCGTCTGTAGTCTGGTGGCATAATTAAAACAATAGTGAAAAACATCACAAAATACTGTTGCTTTGGGTATTAACGGTGATATGAGTGACGCCCCGTTCGACATGTAACCTCTGGGTCTTTACATATAGGCCGAGGCTATGAAATCAATATACAGACTCCTGAAGAATGGAATCTGGCATATGGATTGCAACTCAGGGCATGTTGTTGTCGTTAAGATGCTTTTGCAACTTTGTCCGATGTTTCTACACTCACCAAAAAAGTCTGTAATAGCAACTGAAAATTTTGCTGTTATTATGGGAAATTTTGCTAATTTGAGCCCAGCGGTATTTTTTGCTAATATTAGCAACACATGTCTGCTGACGTGTAGTACAATGAAATTAGTAGAAAAATTAGAAGCCGCTACTTTTTGTAAATCGGAATTTAAGACCGGTTTGCCAAAATCAGCAAAAAAAATTTACTAAATATTGTGAGTATTAGTACAAAATTTTGAATTTATTTTTTAATCGAGCATCAAATTTTTTTATTTTATTTATTTTTTTCAAAAAATATTTTATACAAAATTATGCAAAATTTTGTTTTATACAATATTAATTTCTGTTTTGAAAAATATTTTAGCCAATATTTTTCTTTTTTACTTTTAAGGTAAAATTTAAATTGTTTTGAGGGCTGATTTTTAGAACTAAAAAAACTTTTTAGTGCTATTTTAAGTTAATGTCCTATTTTCAGACATAAGTCGGTATGTTCACTTCCGATCCCTTTTTTAATCTACATATGTAACATTTTAAGACAATTCAAGTTTGTAGGTGTAAGTTTTAATTAGAAATAATATTTCCTACAATATCCACTTTTTCAAAGTTAGTAATTTTTTTTGCTAATTTTAGCAAATCGGTTTTAAAAAATTTGTAAAATGATTGCTGAAATAAGCAACAAAAATTTGTAAATATTTTGTAAAAAACTCTGTAATTTGTAAAATGTAAATAGCAAAATGATTTGCTAAATAATAATTTTTTACTAAAAATCAGTACAAAAATAGTAAAGTGGGATTGAAAACTGTTTACAAATTTTTCTACTAACTTTTTTTTGTGAGTCTAATAACGTTGTAAGCATGTATATGCCCTGCATCGAATTCGGTACAAAGTATTGAGTAAACATTCCGAGTAGGGAGGACTGGCATAACCCAACCGAATCCCATGAGGATTATTCTGATACTTTTGACACTGATGCATCTAATGCTTCTAACGGTAATGGATCCCTTTAGAGTTTGGACGATGTTAGCAAGTAAATTTATGACATGGGCCTAAAGGCAACAATCTTTTAGACTAAGATTTTTGCTATTTTGGATACCGATAATGGATAGAGGGATTGGAGAATAAGTATCTGTTGTGACAGTGAAGGCACTTAAATCTCCGATTAGTTCATACAGGATTGTTAAAGAGTGCAGTCGCCGGCTGAACGAGGTTTCTATGGGGAACAGAGTCTGGCTTCTATGGGTACCAGCAATGAAATGGCCGACTCGTTTGTTAACATTAGATCGATTTTGACCCCATGAATCTAGAACTGTAGCTATTGGTAGATTGACTCAGATCAGATACACTCAGAAAAAAAGTTGGTAGAAAAATTTGTAAACGATTTTTAATCCCATTTTACTATTTTTGTACTGATTTTTAGTAAAAAAAAAATTATTATTTAGCAAATTTTTTTGCTATTTACATTTTACAAACCACAGATCTTTTACATAATATTTACAAATTTTTGTTGCTAACTTCAGAAATCATTTTACAAATTTTTAAAAAACGATTTGCTAAAAATAGCAAATAAATTTACAAATTTTAAAAAGTGGATATTGAAATGTTATTTCTAAGAATTAAAACTTATGCCTTCAAACTTAAGTTGCCATAAAATGTTACATATGTATGAAAAAAGGGATCCGAAGTGAAGATACTTTTCACAACCGAATCTTGTTCAAAAATAGGACATCCACTTAAAATAGCACTAAAATCTTTTTTAGTTCTAAGAATCAGCCTTTAAAACAATTAAAATTTGACCTTAATTAAAATCCAAAAATTTACTAAAAATATTTTTTAAAACAAAAATTAACGAAGTAAAACAAAATGAGAAATTCGTTTATGTTTTAACTATTTTTTAAGCCTTTAAATTTTTTTTTTAATTTTTTCTAAAGTATTTAAAATAAAAAAATATATAAATTTGTATATTTGAATTCGTAAGGCAATTTTAAAAGAAATAATTAGCAGCTTTAAAGTGTAACAAGTGTATCTAAAAATATTTGAGTTAATTTTGGCATTTTAATAATATTTTTTTTTAATAAATTCAAATTTTGCTATATTGTACAATTCATTGAGTTTAAAGCAATTTACTAAAATTTAGTAGCGCTTACTAATTTTTTATACTAATTTAATTGTACTTATATTAAGAATATTTAGTAAATTTGTTTGCTGATTTTAGAAAACCAATTTTAAATTCCACTTTAGAAAACGTTTACTAAAATTTAGTAGCAGGTACTTATTTTATTGTACTACACGTCAGTAGACATGTATTGCTAAGATTAGCAAAAAATACCGCTGGGATCAAATTAGCAAAATTTCCCGAAATAGCAGCAAAATTTTGAGTTGCCAGTACAGACTTTTTTTGGTGAGTGTAGTTAGACGGAACAAAATACGGTGGTATGAAGCAAATCAGATAGGAATACGGCACAATACCTACTCAGATTATGTAGTGCTAACTGCCATAAACTTATTGTTCTGATATCGGGACAAAAAGTCTATGCTCGTCGCATGGCGAGGTTGTCAATGACTCATTAAAGATGAGGAAACCACAGAACACTTTGTCTGTTACTGTCCAGCTTTCTCCAGAGGCAGACGGAGCATATAAGGTAGTGACGTCTTCTTTATGGACTTCGTTCTGTGCTTATAAAGAAGACTGGGAAATTGTAGGCTGGGACTCCTCTCTTCTTCTCTTATATGTAGTTACATGTCCAACGGAAGAATACAAATGTGTGCAAAACAGAAATAAAAAAAAAACATGCGCAAAAAATTAAGACCTTGTACGCAAAAAATTCACCTTTTGTTTCAAATGAAACAGTGCCAAAAATCAAAATTGCTTAGAAGGCGGATCAATAAGTCTGTTATTTTCCGAACTTCCCTCGTAGCACTGCTCCCATCAAGTACCACCTTTGGTAGACTACTGTCAAGTTTTGAGCAAGTTCCGTCATTTACTTTGCGCTTAACAGCTGTTCAAAACATATAACCTCGTGGATTGTTTTTTTAAATGGAAAAAAGTGAATTTCGAGTACTCATTAAACATTATTTTTTGCGAAAAAACTGTCAATCAAACCAAGGAAAAGCTTGATAAATACTATGGGGACTCTGCACCATCGATTTCAATGGTAAAAAAGAGGTTTACTAACATTCGTTGCTGAACGTTCTGATTAATACACCTGAAAATGTCGAAAAAACCCACGTTATGCTGTTGGCCGATCAGTGGATGCCATATTTTCTCACAATCACAATCAATCACAAACGCAATCGTGTGACAATTACGTTTCTATGGCAAAACTCCATAAATTGGGCTATGGATTGGTAATTCATCCTCCATATTCTCCGAACTTAGCCCCCAGTGACTATTTCCTATTTCCAAACCTAAAGAAATGGCTCGGTGGAAGTAGATTTAGCTCGGTGGAAATAGGTTAGCTCCGATGAAATTATTTATCAAATAAATGCCCATTTTATGGACCTCGAAAAATCCTATTTTTTGGAAGGGATACAAAAATTGGAGAAACGTTGGACTAAGTGTATTGCGCTAAAAGGAGATTATGTTGAAAACTAAACTGTGTTTCATTCAAAAAGTCACGGACTTATTATTCCGCCCTCGTATAAACACTTTGGTGGCAAAAGGGCTAACCAAAGCAGAGGCGACTAAGCGGGGAACCGGTATATCGATTTACCGAATTGACAACACTACTTAAAATGTTTTCCATAAATATATTCCCATATAATACGATTAGAAGTATAGAACAAATAACACTGACTGCGTCGAATTAACATATTGCAGTTTTATTTATATATACTTAGGAAGAATGTTAAAAAACATTAATTAAATACTTAATTTATTCATAGAGAATGCGGTCATAACTCATATAAGAAGACCCAAAGGAAAACGAGTTCAAAGAGTTTTGTGTAAAGGCGGTGAATCTGGGGATGATTATATGCCAATGGGTTACCCCAGTTTCGTCGTATTCATGGTATAATGAATAAATGGGTTCACAAAAACTCATGTTGCAATATGTTGGCTGAGCAATGGCTATACGTTGCCAAAAACACCTCGAAGGTGGTGAAAGCTTGGTTTGAGCAAAAAAAGTGTTAATGTAATGCAATGGTCATCTTAGTCAGCCTATTGAAAACTTCTGGTATATTGTGAAACACTCAAAATATATTGTCTGTTACCTACTGCAGTTTATTTAAATAGTATTATGTAGAGTTTGTTTTTAAATGAAGAATCAATTGAAATTCATGGTTATATATTTCAAAAAAACAAACTATAAAAATACAGACTTTCAGTAGGAGTGTTAATATTTTCTGTTAAATGTAAAATTTTTTGTTGTTTATTATTAGAAATATAAATAACTCCTTTTTTTAAATACAAAATTATTTCAATAAAAATTACAAGTAAAAAAATGCTTTAATTCGGCTATATCGAATCTTTGAATACCCTCCCACCAATATCCTAAAAAGAATGTTCTCTAATGTAAATAATACTGTAAATAACGTAAAAAACTTTTGAAGTCAAATTATGGAGGTGAAAAAAATTTTTAAGGTGAAAAACATTTTTGGATGCGAAAACAAATTTTTTGGTGAATTTTTTGAGGTAAAAAAAAGTTTTAATTAATTTTTAATTGATAATGAACTTGGTCTCAAAAATGTTCTAGTTTACAATAAATACTTTTAACAACATATAAAACTCATATTATTTCGATTTATTTATATCATAACTTTTATTACAGTTACTTTAATTGCAAAAACAATGTTTGTTAAAAATTTTTTAATATCACGAGTATTAATAAAAGCGTCATAACTTAATTTTTTTTAAGAAAGAGAACAATAAAAATATCCAATAGGCAAAAAATAAGTAAAATAGTTCTTTAGAAGAATCCTTTTTTAAAACAATTACAAAATTTTTTTTTAATCATATTTGAAAAACTATTATTCTTCACAATATGTTTTTAAATATAGTATATAAAAAGCTTAATAATTGTAAAAATTTTAAGAGTTTCACAATCTTGTTTGAGAAACTATACGCCTTCTTTATATTTGTAAAAAGATTACTATTAGCAAAAATTACAACAGTTCTAAAGTATGTTTGATAAACTATTCTCCTTCACAATATTTATTCAAACTTTACTTTATAATTTTGTTTCAAGTCTCATTTTCGTTAATACTTCTTCGCCACTTCTCCGTTGTACTTTTATTTATATTAATAAAACTATTATTTACTATAAATTTTTATTAAACATGCTTGTCATATTTTGCATTTTCTCAACTGCAATGTAAGTTCTATGATTATAAAAGACTTACTGCAAACAACAATTTCTAAACTCTTTGAAGTCTTTTTCCAGAAATTTATTATTTTTTTATTTTTGTAGGCATTAGAGTGTACACGTACATACCAGTGTTGCCATTTGAGGGGATTTGGCTTCGGATTTGAAAATTTATTGATAAAAAAAAAAATTAAATTTGGATAGATTTTTCTGATCAATAATCGAAAGCTATTTCTGCTAAATTAATAATGTATTGGTTTTAATGCAGAGCTTGACAATTTTTTTTAATTCCATATTATTAATTTTATGAATTTATGGATAAATAATAATCACTTCATATAAATGGATAAATTTTGACTCGATATAATAATTTGTTTTGTGGTTCTGTTCGCGAACGATTTTGGGTTTGAATAAAGTAGAAAATTATTCAAACAATAAACAGAATTTTTCAAATCGATTAGTTGAAAATTGGATCAGATTTAAAAATTAAATCAAGGCATTATCAAGGCACTGCGAAGACGCATGTACCAGTTATGATAAAGTTGGTATCATAGTATTTTTTGTGGTGCTATTGGAACCTCAAAGGTACTGTGGTACTCCTACGAACTATTTGGTACAATGTACGAGGTCGGATCAATAAGTCCGTGACTTTTCGAACTTCACTCGTAGTTATTTGAAATGCAACTCTGCTTTCATCAAGTACCACCTGTTAATAGAGTAATGTCAAATTTTTTAGCAAGATCCTTCATTTACTTTGCGTTAACAGCTGTTCAAAACATACAACCTCGTGGGTTTTTTTAAAATGCAAAAAAAAAGAATTTCGGGTGCTCATTTAACATTATTTTTTGCGGAAAAAAAACTGTCAGTCAAACCAAGGAAAAGCTTGATAAATACTATGGGGACTCTGCACCATCGATTTCAATTGTAAAAAAGTGGTTCACTGACTTTCGCTGTGGTCGCACAAGAACGTTATGGATGGCCAATTGAGGTCAATACACCCGAAAATGTCGAAAAAATCCACGATCCGATCCGATTGCCGATCGAAGGGTAAAAGTGCGTGAGATTGTTGATGCCATAGGCATTTTATATGGCAGTGTGGTTTCGATTTAAAATTATTAGTTGGATTTAAGAAAGCTGTCTGCATGATGGGTGCCGCGTGTGACGTGTGTAGTCTCAATGACAAAATTCCAAGAATTGGGCTACGAATTGGTACCTTATTCGCCTTATTCTCCGAACTTTGGCCCCAGTGACTATTTCCAAACCTAAAGAAATGGCTCGGTGGAAAGAGATTAAGCTCCAACGATGAAATTATTAATCAAACAAATGTTGATTTTTTAGACCTCAAAAAATCCTATTTTTTGAAAGGGATAAAAAATTGGAGAACCGTTGGACTAATTGTATTGAGCTAAAAGGAAATTATGTTGAAAAATAAATTTTTTTTTTTGCAAAAAAAGTGTTTCATTCAAACAGTCACGGACTTATTGATCCACCCTCGTATGTTTGAAGTGTAATAAAAAAATTATGATCAATAATTGGCTTAAAATTTACGAAATTTTCCGTACAAAGTGAAAATGCCCAAAAACAATACCGTAACACAATTCATTATTCCAAATTTATCCAACGAATCGGCACAGTCCTGTTTATGAATAATTATCCAAAAAGTAATTACCGAATGCCAAAATACTAGCCTACTGAAATATTTAAATAATGTCTTCCACAATAAATATAGAATGCGATAATAGCTATCAAATCGAACGATCATATTGATATTGTGGCGACCATATCAAAGTTCATATTTATCTTCTCTAACAAATCAAAGTTTAAGCGTAATCTTTGTATATAAAAGCATTGTTTACTGGAAAAATTAATATATATGCACTTGTATCATTTACCGATTTCACGTTTTGTTTTTAATTTTTCAGCACCACCATAAAACCATTGGGCAATTTCTTCACTGTTAAATGTGGCGTTTTGACGTTCTTTAGCAATGTCAGGGTTAACAGTTTTAGGAACAATCGATGTTTGAGTTGACATTTTGTTCTTTATAATGTTTAATTCTTTTAATATTTACAATGATTAATTAAAGTTGTCAATATCACTAAAAAAAATAAAGTCTTTTTTCAACGATTTATAATGAACAACTAAATATTTGCGAAATAGATTATAAGCTTTTATACAATAAAAAGAGAATTTTAAATGCTCATAATGTCAGACTACATCCATACTACTCTTTTAAACTCAAATCGATCCTCTTCTTTTTGTTTTGTTCGCCGTCTTTTTACAACTCAGTATACAACAAAAGAGTTAAAATTCTCTTAAAAATTTTAATTGAAAGTTAAATAAATTAATTAGCATTTTGCAGAAATTCGGTTTGTGAGTGATGCTGTTAAAATTTGACCCATTTGTTAATGTGAAAAGGGCCAAAAATTAAAAATACTCTCTCAGAGGGCTTATAATTCATTCTCTGTAAAAAAAAGGTCATTTTGCTACAACCAGTTTCAATTTAAGAATAAATGAATTGAATTATGGGCAAATGGTGTATTCAGAATTTTTCACTACGCGTCTTAAGAATGCCTAAAGTCAGCGATGCCAACTTAGCCTTTTTGACGTTATATTCAGCCCTTTTTTATTGCTTTTGACGCGTACTTTTTCCGATTAGCCCTTTTATTTGTGGCTAACATAGCTCTTGTTGTTATCTTTTTTAGCCCCTTTAAGGTCTTTTTGAGTCATTTGTTAGTTTTGTCCATAATCTAGCAACTTTTTCATAACTTTCTAGTGTAACTAAATACATTTTTTTCACAGAAACTTGGAAAAAAAAACAATATTTTAAGACATACCCTTTAAATTTATGTTTTATTAAAAATGGATCGTTACAACAAAAATATAGAAAAGCTTAGGGAACTAATCCGACGAGGCATTGAGGTTGTACAAAACATTGTATCGTTTGGGTGCAAAACGCCCAACTTGATTACCAAGCGAATTGTACCAACAGTTGTAACGTGTATGCATTAAATACATCAAATTGTTTAATCCATATAAAGTATGACTTAAAAGGAAGCAATATCCGTTGCTCAAATTACAAAATACCGTTAAGAATTTCTGCAAAAATTAAATCAAACCAAACAAACTTTTAAGCGATTTCTTTAAATTCTACATTTTTAATTTAAAAATTTCAAAAATATTTTTTTTTAATATGTGTTTTATACATTAAAACGTAAGAAAAACACAAAAACTTGTAAATTTCTTTTATTTAGCTCTTTTTAACTGCTCGGTCGACGCTTTTTATTCTTTTAAAAAGTTGGCATCGCTGCCTAAAGTACTTTTAGTTTTTGTTGTAGTAAGAATATTGTTTTTATTTTTTTCGCAAATTGAAAAAAGATTCAATAATATTAAAACAAGTAAAAAAGGGCTTAAATTTGGCTGTGCCGAATCTCCGAATACCCTCCACCAATAATCTTAAAAATTGTTCTCTACTATTTTTGATACAAATAATGTAAAGTGTTAAAAAAAATTTTCTGAGGTGAATACGAAATATTATTCACTTCTAAGCGACTAGTGAAAAATATGAGAAAATATATTATATAAATATATTAGGTACCTTCACATTTTCACTCATAACATTTTAACCGCTGGACCGATTTTGCTAATTTTCAATATCAAACTGCTCGGCAGGATGCTCAATAATCTTGGTAAAAATAAGCATCCCCGCGTGCGTCGTGATCGCCATTTCAACAGACAGACGAAAAGCAAGACGGACAGACGGAAAAAGCTAAATCGACTTAAAATCGCATAAGGATCACGAATATATATACTTTAAGGGGTCTTAGACCTTTTTTTCGACATGTTACAAGCGGAATGACAAGCTGATATATACCCTCACCATATTTGGTGGAAACTATGAAAAACATAAATGGAATTACAAGAGATTGAAACATGTATAACATAATACGAGTAAACTTACCGGTACACTTTGCTTTAAAGCCCACTGTACATCGGAATATGTTTGCAACATGGTTAGGCATATACTTTGGTTATCACTTTATTGTTTCCTAATACCTCATTCATACTGAACTCCAGAATAAGTATTTTTGTTTTTTTTTTCAAGTTCTTAACTTTCAAACTCCATACAAATTTGAAATCGAAAATTTAAAAAAAAAACGAAAATACTTATTTTGGGGCTTAGTATGTGAATAGGGTATAAGTTTCAGTTAGTGTTCTTTTAACACTTTTTGGAAGTTCTTCTGAAGAACTTTCAAAATAATTCATATGTTCATATTTTGGTTTATGATAGAGAAGATAAAATTATCAAACCCACCTGTTTTAATTTCCAAAATCGTGCAAACCTATTTTTTTGCTTTTAAAATAATTTTCATGCACAATTGGAGGAGTTTTTTTAAATTCGTTTTATTTAATACACATTTATGTACCTACAACTGCTTTGGAATAAGTACAAAGAGAAAAAATCGAAAAACCCGCCAAACGAAATTTAAGAGTGGCCCGAAAATAATAATATCGGTCCGTTTATTTTGTCTGCCAAATTTCAGCAAAATTTAAATTCGTCTTATTAAAATATTTAACAACTTATTTTAATCCATTCAAATACTAGTTTGACCTTGAATTAATAATGAGCGTTTTTTCGAAATGTACAGAGTTTACAAATTTATTATTCCGTCGCTGGCCCCAACTTTTCCCATCTTTCGGGCAATTTTCGGACACCAGCTCGGGAGAACGACTCGTCTTTTGAGGCAATCCAATCAGTGAACTTCTGCTGGGGCAAGCCATATGTCATCGAGCGGAACAAGTTGTAGTCGCAGGAAGCAATGTCTGGGTGGGGTATACCTTTCCATTTCATCGTTTCCAAGTAGGTGTAGATCAGTCCTGCAACGTGTGACCGAGCGTTGACATGCTGCCAAAAATCACTTTGTCGTGCCTATCTTCGTATTCCGACCGTTTTTGCATTGATGCACAGCTCAAACGCATAAGTTGAGTCCGATCCGAGTCCATGATGGTTTCATTCCGTTTGATCAGCTCGTAGTATATAACGCCGCGCTGGTCCTACCAAATACAGTGCATAAGCTTCATGCCAGGAATATTCCCCTTTGCGAAGGATGTTTTTTTTTTTTTTTTTTTTTTCAATATCTTTATTTATTACAATACAACTAAGCTTTATGTTTGCTTATCTAGTAACTTATATTTACACAGTTAAATCACGTTTGGTAAGTAAATAACCCAATGGTTATTCCTAAAGGGCATCTAGACATTATTCATCAATCGCAGATCAGATGGTAATGTTCTTCTTAATCTTCTGTTTGCTATTGGATTACGCAGTATTTCCTGTAGTTCTTCATTGCAGTGTTGTTGTAATCTCACTTCATGTTTAGTTGCTATTTTTTTAATTTCATCTACTATGGTTGGTATTCGCAAGTCTCTGTGAAGGTCATCGTTTCTTACGTACCACGGGCAACAAGTGATACATCTTAGCACTTTGTTCTGGAAGGTTTGTATTTGTTTTAGGTTTGTTTTTTTAGTGCATCCCCAAAGCTGAATTCCATACGTCCACTTAGGCTTAAGGATTTGCTGGTACAGTAAAAGTTTATTTTTCATTGATATATCAGATGCCGAGCTAAAAAGCCAGTACATCTTTTTGAATTTTTTATTAAGCTCTGAGGTTTTCTTCTTTACGTGCTCTTTCCACTTAAGTTTGGCATCAAGTGTAAAACCCAAGTATTTTGCCGTATTAGCGTATGGCACAACAGTGTTATTTATGTAAATCGGTAAATGTTCTATTTTCTTATATGTAAAATTAACGTGTGTTGATTTGGATTCATTAAGAAGAACTCTCCATTTTTTGGTCCATTGAAGGATTTTGTTGGTTGCATTTTGAAGCTTTTTTGTAGCTTCATTTATGTTTTTATCAGTTACAAGAAGAGCTGTATCATCAGCGAAGGTTGCAATTATTGCTTCAGGTGGAGTTGGCAGGTCTCTAGTGTACAGTATATAAAGTATTGGCCCCAGTACGCTTCCCTGTGGAACACCAGCATGAATTTTCGCCAATTTGGAGTACTCTCCTTCATGTTTCACTCTAAAATATCTTCCAGAAATATAACATTTGAGCATGTCACTAAACTGGTTATGCACATCTCTTTGTAGCTTAAAAGTAAGACCTTTATGCCAAACTTTATCAAAGGCCTGCGCTACATCTAAAAAGACACCGGAGCATATTTCTTTGCAGTTCAAAGTATTTTCTATTGTGTTGGTTACTCTGTGAACTTGTTCAATTGTTGAATGTTTACGACGAAAACCAAATTGGTGTTTGGGAATTAAACATCTTTCTTCAAGTATTGGTTGTAATCTTTTTAATAATATTTTTTCAAACACTTTCGCCATTGTTGGGAGGACAGATATAATTCTGTACGATGTTTTGTCATGAAGCTGTTTGCCAGGCTTAGGTATCAAAATAACTTCTGCAACTTTCCATTGGCTAGGTACATATTTTAAACGAATCGAAGCATTTATTATATATAAAAATAGTCGCATGCCACTTTCCGGGAGCTCTTTTAACACTTTGCCGGTGATAAGATCATACCCTGGTGCTTTATTGGGTTAATCTCCAGTTTTACCAAGTTGTTTAGCTCACGAAGGGTTACTTCAGAAATTTCTTTAGAACCCGCTGTATAAAAGATTTCAATATTTTCATCTGATGTTAGTCTATGCAGCGGTTGAAAGGTATCTTCAAGGTGTTTAGCTAAGAGGTCAGCTTTGTCTTGGGGACTTTTTGCCCATGTACCATCACATTTTTTTATAGGTGGAATAATCTTGGGTGTATTTTGAAACTGTTTTGTTATCTTCCATAATGAGTAATCTTTTGTAGAAGATAAACTTTTTAGCTGTTCTGTCATGTTGTTATTTTTAATAGTGGAAAGCATTTTTTTTAATCTATTAGAAAGATTGTTGAGAATATTTTTGTTTTCTGGACTTCTTTGTTGTTGCCAGGTTTTTCTTGCTTTACGTTTTTCAGAAAGTAGATTTCTAATTTCTTCAGGAAGGATGTTGATGACTGTCCGGGTAAAACCCATGACTTTTTACGCTTGGAGTTGCCGTAGTATATCTACTTTATATCGCAAGTCACAGTACGATGCAAAAAAACCCTTCCTTTTTTGTGCGATCGAGGAGTTGTTCACAAGCGAAAAATTGTCTTTCGATGTCGCGCGACTTCATACTCATATGGCACCCAGTTTCCTTGATTTTGAATCAATGCCATGGATTTTAGGCATTTACTGACTGTCGACTCATCCACTCCCAATTATTCTGACAACTCCTGAAACGTTTGGCATTCGTCCACATTGAGAAATGATTACAATTCTTCATCCTCCAACTTTCTGGGTTGACCCGTCCGTTCCTTGTCTCCGGTCTCAAAAATACCACTTTTAAAGCGAACAGCCCACCTCCGACACATTTGTTCAGATAGTGCATGCTCGCCGTAAATTTCCACTCAAATTTTATGACCCTTGGCAGCACTTTTCTTCATATTAAAGTAAAAAAGAAGAACTCTGGTACAAAATTCGAAGTATTGTTATTTACGTTTTAAGCAAATTATTTTAAATTTTAGCGGCCAGACATTGGAAAGGGGATAGTGGTTCATATACTAGTGGCGGCCTCTTGTTTGAAATGCTCATTATTAATTCAAGGTTCCAATACTAACGAATTCTGTTGTAAAAACTAATATTCTGTTGTACGGAATAACGGAATTTCAGTAATTTTTTCTCTGTACGTAAAACCAATAACAAAATTTACATTTTTGATTGCATAAAAGGTTTAAAATGTGTATGGAATGATTTTGGTACTGGTTCCTTGTTTAAAGGACTCTTTTTGGCCGCCTCAAAAATACGTTCATAAACATTTCCGTCCTTTGAGCCCAAAGTAGACGCTAGACTATTATCATGATAATCGAAACCATCACAAATGGCAACAGCATCAGGTCTAATAACTTTTAAAGCCAATTCCAAACGAGTTTGTAAAGAGCGTAATTCAGCATCAGAAATATTAATAAACTGAAAAATACACCAAAGACATAACGAGATAAAAAGAAATTAAATTTCAAACAATTTAAACTAACCCTCAATATATCACTCATATGTTTCAATGCAATAACGACCAAATATAATTCTAAAAGATTCTCTAAAACCCTGTTAAGAGCAGGACTACGGAATTTAGCATTAGCACCAGTAACTTCTTCCAAAAAAGAAGCAATTACAAAAGAACGACCATGTAACTAAGTAATAAAAAAAATATTTTATGATTCTATTTTCCAAAATGTTTCACTTAATACACAGCAGAGAACTGCAAAATCAACTTTTTTCTTGATTTAATCATACACAAAAATTCTTGTTCACTTTTAATAATTCAACAAAATTCACTGTAGAATAAAATCAGCATCATGTTACTGAACGCGTAATTGGAATCAGTGTGAATCATCTGTCGTTTATTTTTTATGCAAATGTAATCACTTAACAGTGTTCAGTAACATGATGCTGATTTTATTCTACAGTGAATTTTGTTGAATTATTAAATTCAATTGATTTTGCAGTTCTCTGATACACAGCTTACCTCAGCTGCTTGGGTAAATTCGATACCAGTATTATTAGCTGCCTCGGCTTCAGTTTGTCCGGCCTTTAAACGTTCGGTTAAATTCTCAAAAGATAGGCGGGTTTTACTACAAAAAGAAATAAACATATATTTAGTAGGTAAAATTAAAATAATTAAATTAACAAACTTACTTAGCTGCAGCAAATTGTAAAGCCTTAACAATATTCTCCCATGATCCAGACCATTTACCAAAATAAGGCTGTTTGACAAAGTCTTGTAAATAAGCCACAGTAGGAGCCAATGCCTTACCAGCTAAAGCCTGGCCATATGATTTCATTAGGAATCTACCGACTTGCAGGAGTAGCACTGTATTTTCTCCTTCATAGGTACAAGCTGCTGTTGCCGCAACATACAAATTACCCATATTCGATGAGGTCAAATAACCATGACCCCCACAGGCTAAACGTAAACGTTCGATGCCGCTGGTTGAATCGTAAGAACATAATACTTTCATAGAGCAAGCTAATGCATGCATTTCCGGTAAACGTGAATATTCACCACGTTTAATGTCTTCCGAAGTTTGATCATACAAACTCCATACTCTCATAGCAGCCAATTTATAAGCAATGCTTGTGGCTATCTCCGGGAATAATTTCATTTGTTGTGTAACGTGATCAATAATTTGGGGTTCAGGCTCACTGGAGGAAAAAAAAGAAATTCAAGAGTTCAAAGAGACAGATTTACATAAATTTCCTTACAACAACTCACTTGGGATTAATGGGACTTTGTCTACGTACAGCAGAATACCTTGTGGCAATGGTGGCCCCCATTGAGAGTAATACAGCATTATCACGTGCTATTATACATCGAATTAAGACCATGGTAAAGTAGGATAATACAGATATTGTATTTTTAACATAAGTGCCATCGGAATGGACTTGAGCATTACGCATTAACATATTTGTACGTGGTATACGAACATCTTTCAAACCCAAGAAACCATTGTTGACACCAAAGAATCCAAATTTTTTACCAATATCACCAACATCAATACCAGGCAAAGGCATATAAGTTTCTTCATCACGTAATTGTACCATAAACATGGCAACACCTTTAGGATCGTTGTCAATATACAAATTGGCAACCACAATACAATAGTTGGATGAATGACCCACTGTAAATAAAAGAAAACTTCTTAAATTATCATTTTAATACAATGTGTGTCATCTTTTATACAGGGTGTGTCATCTTTTGTATCAGTATGTTAATATTTAATAACTTTTACAACCAATTTCCATATGTGAAATAATTTGTAAACCCTCCACCATATATGGTTTGTCATTCCGTTTGTAACATTCCAAAATATAGGTCTAAGACCCCATAAAGTATATATATATTCGTGATCCTTATGCAATTTTAAGTCGATTTAGCGATGTACGTTTGGCTGTCTGTTCAAATAGTGATCACGGCGCAAAGACGCAAGCGAGGGTGCTCATTACCTTGATTAGTGCGCAGTTCGGTATTGAAAATGAGCAAAATCGGTCCAGCCGTTAAAATGTTATGAGTGAAAATGTGAAGGTATCTCTAAATTGTCCATACAAATTGGTTTGTTTTAGCACAATTTCATAATATATTTTTTAACCAGTCACTGAAAAATTTTGTATTCACCTCAAAAAATTTTTTTCCCCCACAAAACAAATTTTTTCACCTTAAAATTTTTTTTGTTTGCTTCCAAAAATGATTTTCACCTCAAAATGTTTTTTTTACCTCCATAATTTTACTTCAAAAGTTTTTTAGATTATTTGTATCAAACCGTGAAAATTTTTTTTCATCTCCAAATTTTTTTCCAGCACAGAATTTGTTTTTGCTTCCAAAAAAGTTTTTCACCTCAAAATATTTTTTTCACCTCCATAATTTTACTTCAAAAGTATTTTATCAAACCCTGTAGAGAACATTTTTGTAGGATATTGGTGGACGAATTCAAAGATTCGGCACAGCCGAATTTAAGACTTTTTTTACTTGTTTGTTTTTTTTTTTTTAATTTTGTCGTTGGTGCCTTTGTTGGCCACGGTAAAATGTAAACTTTTTAATGCATTTTCTATAACTTTTTGGGCGATGATTTTAGCACGAATTTTCGCCTTGAGCTCGTCGCTGGTTTGAGGTTTGTTGCCTTTCAAATAACCTCACAAAAAGAAGTAAAAAGGGGTCAGTCCTGGAGATCTAAACACACCAAAAAAAGTCTGTAATGGCAACTGAAAATTTTGCTGTTATTACGGGAAATTTTTCTAATTTGAACCCAGCGGTATTTTTTGCTAATCTTGAAATTTGTAGAAAAATTAGCTGCCGCTACTAAATTTTAGTAAGCTTTTTGCAAAGTGGAATTTAAAATCTAATTGCTTAAATTAGCAAAAAGAATTTACTAAATATTTTTAATATAAGAACAAAATTTCAAATTTATCTTTTTTATCAAGCATTAAAATATTTTTATTTTATTTATATATATTTTTTTAATATTTTAGACAAAATTAAAAAAAAAAAATCAAGGCTTAAAAACTGTAAAAAACATAAACGAATTTATCTATTTGTTTTAATTTCTTTTTAAAAAATATTTTAGTAATTTTTTTTTTACTTTTAAGGTCACATTTTAATTGTTTTTAAGGCTGATTATTAGAACAAAAACAATTGTAGTGCTATTTTAGGTGGATATCCTGTTCTTAGACATGAGTCGGTATATTCACTTCCGAACCCTTTTTTTAATCTATGTTACATTTTAAAGTAATATAAATTTGTAGGTGTAAGTTTTAATTAAAAATAACATTTCCTTCAATATCCCCATTTTTAAAATTAGTAAATCTATTTGCTAATTTTAGCAAATCGGCTTTCAAAAATTTGTAAAATGATTTCTGAAATTAGCAACAAAAATTTGTAAATATTTTGTAAAAACTGTGTAATTTGTAAAATGTAAATAGCTAAATTTTAATTTTGTTTACTAAAAATTACTACAAAAATAGTAAAGTGGGATTGAAAACCGTGTACAAATTTTTCTACTAACTTTTTTTTGAGTGTAGTGTTACAGGTTTGTAGTGTGGCATGGTGCACCATCTTGCTGAAACCAGTAACCGTCCAGACATTTTTGAGCATCGGGCCAACATAAGAAGTCAACATCTACCGATACCGACAATCTCGCCTTCTCTGTAGAAAAGTGACCCAATAATCATTTTGGTGAAAACGACGGTCCAAGCATTCACTTTTTAGTCATGCAATATGGATATCATATGGATTCTCCGTTTCACAAGTGCGTCAATTTCGCTTATTAACAACGCCACAGTGTGTGAAATGGTCCTCGTCGGTCCTCAAAATTTCCTTTCCAAATTAGGTTCAGTGTCAAACAATCTATTGACTTGTTGCAAGCGACGTGGCCGGTCTGACAGAAATATTCTTCATGAAAATTACACTTTATACGGCAGGCGCCAAAATGCTAAGCGCTCATTTGGGTTCTCGGCAACACTCTCCCTTACCGATTCAACCAGTTGGGCGTTGATGAATGACGATATCCCACTGTCCCGAACAATACTCGACACTAAACGACGAATAGTGTCGTCATACCGTGCTTCTTGACCACAATATTTTCGACCACAATATTTTCACATGGCTAAAGGATTATTTTCAACGTCCAGTGTCACTTTTTCGGCGCGTTTTTTTTGGTGTAAAGCTATAGAGAGTAAAAATTCTACTGAATTGTGTTCTTAAGTCAATCGGTTGACAAAAGTCCAAGTTAATAAATATTGCCATACCAACATAAAAGTTGGCGCACCCTTAATTTATTTATACAAAATCTATAGTCATGACATAAATCGTGATTAAATGAAACTGGAAGTCTCAGCAAGAACAGTTTTTTAATCGGCTCCCAAACCTACTGATTCTACGGAATCAAGAATTTTTTTCTAATTCTTTGAATCATTTGTCAACCGGTTCAATCTTCTTACCAAAATTCGAATAGATTTAAATTTAAAAAGTATCCGATACAAGCACAATGTAAATTATTAAAAACTTTTTTAAATTCTGTAAAAAAGTTTGAGACGAAAAATCAAAAGTTGTGTGTTTTATAACGACCCGAATAAATTTTCAAATATTATATTTTTACTTACATCCTCCAGGCCACCATTTATATGCCGACAATGTGGGAGTATTCAAAACAAACTCATCAGTTTTGTGATCAAAATCGGCCCTAGTCTGCAAACCTCTCAAAAATGTACCATGACCCAATTCAGTTTGAGCATAAGTACCGCAAATTTCAAAATTTTCAACTCTTTTGCCGAATTTCTCAAATTGTTCATCGGTACCCTGTTGGCGTATAGCATCAACTAACATAAGACCATGAACAACAAGTGGGTTACCAGCTGGCATGGCACCCCAAATTTCGGGAGCACAAAACATGCCACTGAAAAAAAAATGGATTTAATTAATAAAATAATTTACATAAACTAACTGTAAATATTTACGGCCATATTTCTTTGCCTCCAGGATTACGCAGTTCTTGGAGTTTACGCAATTTTATTGCTGTTTTAACAACATCATCAATAGCTTGATTATAAATTTCTACATGAGACTTGTAATGGACCATGGAAGCATCTTCATCTAAATCATCAAGCATATATGAATCTATAAAGAAAACAATTTGCTATTAAAATAATGAATTTTGTGGACTTTGGTAATAGATAAATGACTTTATAAAAAAAACGTTATCTGTAATCAACAATTAACCCAATTTAATTTATATATTATATGTTATATTTTGCAGTACCTTATAATGATAACTTATAATATTCTGCATTATTTTAAAACATTGGCAGGTAATCAGTTTTTGCGTATTGCATGACTTATAAACGTTAATTAATAATGGAAATATTTTTTTTTTCAAAAATTTGTTTGGACATTACGAACAAAAACACAAAGCGCCACAATTCATTTTATATGCGTAAATAGCTCATTCCATAAAGCTTCTGGCTGACAGCCGTTATTATATTAAAAAAAAATATTTTTGTAATACAAAATAATTTTTAAAATCACTTTTCCCATCCTTCTAAATATATATAAGTAACCACTCATTTTATCACATCTCAGGTAGCTGCTCGTCGCCTGTAAAATTCATTGCTAGAGAAAGGTGTAAAATAATGTAATTTACACATTATTTGTAGTTTTATGGTAGGGTGTCCAAGCCCTATGCGCTTAATGCTCAATTGTTTTTGTAAAAGCGCATAGCTATAGGCTGTATGTTTTAATACACATAGAGCACTCAGAAATAGCAATACGAACAAACTTGCCTTATTAGTTTTTTGTCGTTCTTCACTTTTCTTTATATGTATTGGTTTTTACAATAATCCCAATATACCATATAGCAATCAAACTGCAATACAACTTGAGAATAAGCTTATATTAATAGTGAGTTTTAAGCTTTTCTCAATTTCGCTTATTATAATATTTATAAAATGTGAATTCACAAGCAGTATTTAACAATGCTAGAGAAAAGATTAAGTTAAGATACATAACTTTTTCTCAAGTATGCTTATGAACAACATACAACAACAACGCAATATGACGATTGAAATAGAAATATTTTTCAATACATTCTAGTCTTGTTGTCTTTGTTCTACGCTTATAATGCATACAACAGTGCCATTACTTTTTCTTTAAATTTGTCAAACGTGTTTTGCGTGTACATTAGGTTGTAAATTTTTTATAGTGATCGTGCAATTGCATATTAAATTTAATTATTTTTATTTATGGTTAAAATTAATTATTATTATTATTATTTATATTTAAAATGAATTATTATTTTTTATATTTAAAATGAGTTATTATTTTTTATTTTTAAAATTAAAATAAAAAATAAATTAAATTAAAGAAAATATTTGTGATTTCTCTTTTTCAACTATTAATAATATATTGTTTTTGTAAGCTTATTCTACAATTGCAAGAATAAGCTTATAGTAATCATACACACATAATATTTTCACGAGGGTTCCGTTTTGATTTTTCAACATATTCTCAAGTCTTTTTCAAGCTTAAGGCTTGTGTTTGTAAGCTTATAATAATATTTTTCTCAAGTCATTTGGTATGTTGGGAAGAAATATTGAACAACTACTCTTTAAATGTATTGGTGTTTACTCTTCCATAAGGAACTTTTGGGCCCCCTAATCTAAAGTAATCCACACTACACAGAGAATAGTATGACACCAGTAACAGAAATTCAAATGAGAAAGAAATAAAATCTACTCTAAAGAGAGTAAGGAATACTGCACAATTGTAAATGGACCTTAAATTATTTGACATTAATAACGTTTACACGAAATCCACGAAATCTAATTTAACTAGATTTTTAAATTTAATAGGTATATTGAAGTAAACTTTGTAATTGAATTTCTTATTTCACTTTTATTTATTTTATTAATTACCAATTTCCCGTTTAAATTTTAATTTTTCTGCACCACCATGCCACCAAACAGCAAAATCTTCAACATTAAATGTTGCATTATCACGTTCTTTTTGCAAATCTGGATTAACAGTCTTTGGTACAATTTGCATTTTAGTTTAATTTTGTTTAAGTTCAATGTAAGTTTTTTTAAAAAAAAAACTTTTATGTCTTGACAATTCAAATGCTAAAAACTAACTAAATATGTTTAATTTTAATATTATTGCTAAGTTTTTCAAGCAAATACGTATAGGCCATTCCATGTCAAACCGAACACTATTTTTTATCACGAGTTTTCTTTTTTTTTTTTAGAAATTTGACCGATGTATTTGTTCTTTGTTCAAAAATTTTTTAAACGTGTTTTGGTAAAAAATTTAAAAAAAAAATTTAAGGCAAATATTTTTGTTTAAAAACTAAAAAAAAAACATAAAAAATTTTCCGACATATCGACATTTTAAATGATCTACAGGGAATTTAGAAAAAATTGTTCCCTAACTCACCCGAGTAAAAAAGTTGATCTGAGGCAATATTTAATCATATCCAATTTTATATTCCTTATTATATGCATATCTAGCTGATCTTATTTGATCTGATTAGATATTACACTGGCGGTCATAAAAACCGCACCACACAGAACTTTAAAGAAAAGAAAAAAAAAGAAAAGGCGGTCCCTAATAATGTATCCATATTTTTCAGCTTTCACGGTTCTTTGTATATGAAATAAGGGACCCCGGATAAAGTAGGAAAAACAAAAATTTCACTCTTTAAACTACACAGTTATCCTTGTATCTTTCACCATCTGAACGACGAACATACGGCAGATTATCTGCGCATAGCAAGTTAAATTTGCTTTCATCAGACCATTAAACTTTTCTCCAGTTGCTTAGGGTCCAGTTTCGGTATTTTTTGGCCCAAGCCAAGCGGTTGGATTTCATTCGCTTCGTTAATAAGGGCTTTTTAGCCGGTCGTCTTCCCTATAGTCCCCACTCCCAAAGTCTTCTTCGCAAAGTTTCCGCGCTTAAGTCCACATTGTGATAGCTCATCATTTCAGCCCTTATTTAGACTGCACTTTTGAAGCGATCCTTCAAACTTATTCCTCGTATTACGCCGTCTGTCCGGGTGCTAGTCTTTCGGGGTCTTCCTGATCCTTTCGTCCTTGCGAACGGGTCCAAATGATTTTTTTTTCTTATGATCCTTACAATGGTTAAATGTGAGAATTCCACTTTATGTGCTATCGACGATAAGGAACTCCCATATACTTTAAAACAAAAATTTCTACATTTTGGTCACGCGTCAATTGCTTATTGGAAGACTCTGCTTGATTCGTTACAAAACAGTTAATAGGCAAATGCCCATAATGAAAAGAAAAGAAGGTATGCGGTGTTTTGAAATTTTATCGAAATTGCTGAAGAGTTGTCAATGGTGCCGTTTTTATGACCGCCAGTGTAGATCCAGCAATATATTTGGGGATTTAGAAGCATGTAAATTTTTCCAAAAAAATTACAGATCATATTGTATCAAATAAGATCCAACAATATATTAAAAATGATAATTGAAATGAAAAAAATTGATTCTAAAAAAACAGTGATCTCTGCAGACTTCATTGTTCGTGTAATTGTAAAGGGTGTCCCAAGAAGAGCGCAATTTTTAAATTTTAAATAAAACACAGATATTTAAAAAAAAATCGTGAAACTTTATTACATCGTAAAGTAGACAGAATGAGGTTATGTATGGATTAATATATCGTGCAGGTGGCCGCCGCAGCTTTGCTGGCATGCACGCGATCTTTTAATGAAATTTTCAATGACCGTTTTGCATGAATGCTGCGGTATTTCATTAATGCAGCGTCCAATTTCCTCTTTTAAGGCTTGAGTCGTCGTCGGCTTATTCGCGTAAACCATCGACTTCAAAAAACCCCAAAGAAAAAAATCTAATGGTGTTAAATCGCACGATCTAGGCGGCCAATTCTGATCTCCAAAACGCGAAATAACACGACCGGGAAATGACTGATGCAGCAATTGAATTGTTTCTCTGGCTGTATGACATGTGGTGCCGTCTTGTTGGAACCACATGCCCTTCACATTCATTTCTTCAATTCTAGGCAAGAAAAAACTGGTTATCATTTCACGATACCGAACACCATTGACTGTTTGCGCTTGACCTGCCTCATTTTCATAAAAAAAAAGGTCCAATTATTCCTCCAGCCCAAAAACCACACCACACAGTGACACGTTGAGGATGCATTTGCTTCTCGTGAATCACTCGAGGATTTTCCTCACCCCAAATGCGACAATTCTGCCTATTGACGAAGCCATCAAGATGAAAATGGGCCTCGTCACTGAAGATGATTTTATCGGCAAAATCAGCATTTTCATGTTGTCTCTCCAATACCCAATTAACGAACTCCCTTCGCTGTCAGCTGGCTTCAGTTCCTGAGTCAATTGAACTTTGTATGCATGAAGATGTAAATCTTTC
The DNA here is from genome assembly GCA_949748255.1 of Eustalomyia histrio. NCBI lineage: Eukaryota > Metazoa > Arthropoda > Insecta > Diptera > Anthomyiidae > Eustalomyia > Eustalomyia histrio. The sequence continues at coordinate 35,899,588 of OX456527.1, forward strand.
GTCAAAATTCGCTGCAAAGTGGATTTGGAGACACCAATTTGCTGAGCTCGGTGTCGAATTGAGGTGGATGGAGTTTGAGCGACATCATCACGTACAGCTGCGACATTTTCGGTCGATCGACCTGGTCGATGGCGCGTTGTTGTCTTTACATCACTAACAGACCCAGTTTCGGCAAATTTATCCATTAATCTCTTTACAGTTGACTCTTTTGGAGCATTATTGTGACCCCAAATTGGTCGCAATTTGCGAACTGTAGCCGCAAAACTTTCACCATTTTGGTAAAACAATTTCACAATGAGAATGCGTTGTTCATTCGTGTAGCGCTACATTTTTACTAACCTCGTACCTTCTACTAGCAAACAATAACAATTGTTCAAATGTCAAACAATGACACTTCGAATGTTGCCAGATTTAAAAATTGCGTTCTTCTTGGGACACCCTTTATTATATAATTATATCTTCGAAAATTATTTATAATTATATATATATTCGGAAATTTGGGGAAAATGGGCAAAACAAAAATGCTGCATTATGAGACTACATTGTTGCTTTACTTATATGATTATATATGTATTAACATAAAGAGTGATCCAACCATAATGCACAATGTTAATTGAAAATAAAACAAAAATTTTTCAGAGAATTATCTTAATATTCTTTTATTATGATAGAAGAATCTATAACAATTATGTGTGAAACAAAATATCGGCCAAAGCTGGCCACGGCTTCGATGGCCTACCTCTATCCGATGGTCCATATTTTCAATGATTCTGAGACATAGTTGAGGTTCAATGTCGTTAATGTGCCGAATTATCTCAACCTTTAGCTCTTGAATTGTTCTTGGCTTATTGACATACACTTTTTCTTTTAAATATCCCAAAAAGAAAGCGCATATTGTGGGGACGGTTTTTCGTTCCACAAGTTACATAGAAAACATTTTGTTTCTTTGGGGACTGTCCTCAAACTTTTTATTAATCTACCGTATACACTAAAGACATTTTACTGGATACAGCGCATATTATAGGGACTTTGTTGGCTGTATATACAGATGTCTTTAAAGTATTCGCAATGCATACATATACTTTAATTTTTTTAGAAGTTTTTTGCAGAAAAACTCATGTGAAATATTAAAAAAAAGCAAATGTATTCTTTTTTTTTTAAATTTCGTAGAAAATAAAAGTTGTAATGTAAATAGGGTTCGTTTAGCATGGAATAACTCATAAATCTTTAACGAATATATATTATTTTCGAATGGACTTTTGAGACGCCTTATCAATATTTGCAATATTATAAAAACTGCATATGATTTAAGAATAAAATGTTTAGTTTAGTTAATTCCATGATACTGTGCTGTATTTCAAGTTGTTCTGCAGCTCAAAGCAGACTTCTTCTATGCTTCTCTTAAGACCTCAAACCGTAGTCTTCATTTTTGGTTTCGTTTTTAATGAGTAAGTTTTCTTATGGGGTTTTCTTTTCGAGGATAGTTCGAGCGAAGGGTAAGAAGCAAAATCTCTCTTAAAAATACATACTCTTTGCAAAAATAAGAGGAATGCCCCATTACAGCAAAACCATACATTAACAAATATTCTATAATGCTAAGCATTATTGATTATTTTACACCTTACTTCACTGATAAATTTTACAGGCATTGATCTCCAAGGTAATGTAAAACGCAAGAACCAGAATTTTTTTTTTTTTAATAAACAGTTTCTATTCAAGTTAAAATATTACTTTTTTATAATAAATATCAATATCAGTTTATTTTTCTATCTTTTAAATTGACTAAGGCTCTTATCAATGCTAAGCATTTATCCCCTGGAAAATTTATTTATTTTATTTTTGAGTGTATTTGAATAAAATATCTCAATAGTTTTTTGTCAGGTGTAAAATTGTATTCACGACACATGCCACACTCATTCTAACCTTTGCTTTTAGTTTTTTTTTTTTTTTTTTTAATTTTTTATAAATATTCCATACAAATTGAAGTAATAAAAGACTTAATAAGTAATTAAAGATATAGCTGTTTAAAAATTAAGAATTTTTAAAAATGCTTCCAAGTCTTGGAAATTCTTGGCATTTCTCTTTTAAATGTAAACAAAAATATTTGTCATAAAAAGATTTGAAATTTTTGAATTTGTAATTTGATAAAATTTTAAAAACAACAAAAGCTAACAAATTAATTTTATGTTTGTTAGTAAATGTAGAGCAGGGCACACAATATACAGGTTGGTTGAAAAGTTCCTGCGCTCACCAAGAGATGGCACTGCTAGCTCCAAACTTTTTTTTCTCAAGTTGGTATAACTGTCCTGACTGCAAGTCATTCTGTCAATTCTTTCTTTGTTTACAAGCCATTTGAAGTTGACGTGTCATTGATTTTTTTTAATATGGAAAAAATTGAATATCGTGCAGTCATTAGATTCTTTGTTTTGAAGGGTTTAAAAGCAAAGGAAATTTATAAACAATTGTTAGAAGTGTGCAAGGAGTCCTCACCTTCAAAACGCAACGTTGAATTTTGGGCTGGTGAATTTAAGCGTGGTGTACCAGCCTTGAAGACGATCCACGCGAAGGACGACCAAAAACTGCAACCACAGCAGAAATCATTGAGCAGGTACAAAATATGGTTAGTGAAGATCCAAGTTTGACTAAGCGTGAAATTGCTAATGCCATAGGCATCTCAGACGAACTAGAACTCCATATTTTACATGAAGAATTACGTATGAAAAACTGTTTGGAAAGTTAGTGCCGCACACATTAACAATTCAACAAAAACTGGATCGATAACAAATTTCTCAGCGTAATTTGGAGCGTTTTAAGCCGAATAAAACCGACTTCTTGCGTCGTTTTATAACTATGGATGAGACTTGGATCTACCACCATGATCCTAAATTGAAACAAGAACGTTTACAGTGGACTGAAGCTGATTGTTCAGCTCCAAAGCAGGTGAAGTCATAACGATCAGCAAAGAAGGTTATGGCATCAGTTTTTTGGGATGCAAAAGAAATTTTGTTGATTGATTATCTTCAGAAAGGTAAAACAATCAACTCTGAATATTATTGCAGCCTTTTGGATCAGCTGGATGAAAAAATTCGTGAGAAAAGACCTGGTTTAAAGAAGAAAAAAATCATTTTTCATCAAAGAATTAAAGTACGAATTGCTTGAACATCCACCGTATTTACCAGATTTGGCTCCCAGTGACTACTATCTCTTCAGAAATCTTAAACAATTCCTTCGTGGAAAGCTTTTTTCGTCGAATGAAGAGGGATAAAATTATTGGAAGATCATTGGAACAAGTGTATTGAGCTTCTAGGAGATTATATTGAATAAAAAAATGTATTTCGTAGCAAAAACAGTATTCTTTCATTTCGAGCGCAGGAACTTTTCAACCAACCTGTAGTTGCCATAGTTTGCGTTCCGCCGAAGTTTATTTACGAAAACAGCATTCATACAAAGGCGGCCCCAAATATCTAAATTGTATTTGTTTACAAAAGATAAAGATAAATCAGGTTAGTAGGGATAGTCGTTTTTTTACGAGTAGTTATAAATATAAAAATAAAATTAGTTTAAAAACAAAGCTTTTTTTATAAAAATTTATATAAAAAAAAAAATATTTAAGTCAATCAAAAAAAAACCTGATTGCCGTTTTATAAATTACATTTGGAGTCAAAAAGTTTTTAAAGCAATCTAATCATTTTTAAAATGGTCTTTGGCTATTTTTATGTTCTATTTTTTTGTTTTTATTAATTCGATGTAGTTCAATTAAAACACAAAACATGAACTAAAAATTAGTCCAAAATTTCCTTTATTAAAACTTCGAAAATATTTTCTTAAAAAGAATTAAAATTCCTATGTTTCAGTAAAAACGAAATAGTTTATACACTAAAAAATATTTCATATTTTTCCTAAGTAATTTTTCTTGATTTTAGGACAAAAAAAACAAGTATATTAAATAAAAATTTATCAATTTTTAAGAAGAACATTTTAGTTTTAAGAAATTTGCATACTAAAATAACAATAAATGTAACTGTGATATTTTGTATTTTGGCAGCAATTTCCTTAAATTAGTTAATTTAAGAAGACAAAGGACCCCCAGTGCTCCTTAGCCATAGATGCCGTATGTCACTTAGGGCGCCCCTTTTTGTAGTAATGTTTGTTAGTAAATGTAGTAAATGTAGAGCAGGGCACACAATATACAGGTTGGTTGAAAAGTTCCTGCGCTCACCAAGAGATGGCACTGCTAGCTCCAAACTTTTTTTTCTCAAGTTGGTATAACTGTCCTGACTGCAAGTCATTCTGTCAATTCTTTCTTTGTTTACAAGCCATTTGAAGTTGACGTGTCATTGATTTTTTTTAATATGGAAAAAATTGAATATCGTGCAGTCATTAGATTCTTTGTTTTGAAGGGTTTAAAAGCAAAGGAAATTTATAAACAATTGTTAGAAGTGTGCAAGGAGTCCTCACCTTCAAAACGCAACGTTGAATTTTGGGCTGGTGAATTTAAGCGTGGTGTACCAGCCTTGAAGACGATCCACGCGAAGGACGACCAAAAACTGCAACCACAGCAGAAATCATTGAGCAGGTACAAAATATGGTTAGTGAAGATCCAAGTTTGACTAAGCGTGAAATTGCTAATGCCATAGGCATCTCAGACGAACTAGAACTCCATATTTTACATGAAGAATTACGTATGAAAAACTGTTTGGAAAGTTAGTGCCGCACACATTAACAATTCAACAAAAACTGGATCGATAACAAATTTCTCAGCGTAATTTGGAGCGTTTTAAGCCGAATAAAACCGACTTCTTGCGTCGTTTTATAACTATGGATGAGACTTGGATCTACCACCATGATCCTAAATTGAAACAAGAACGTTTACAGTGGACTGAAGCTGATTGTTCAGCTCCAAAGCAGGTGAAGTCATAACGATCAGCAAAGAAGGTTATGGCATCAGTTTTTTGGGATGCAAAAGAAATTTTGTTGATTGATTATCTTCAGAAAGGTAAAACAATCAACTCTGAATATTATTGCAGCCTTTTGGATCAGCTGGATGAAAAAATTCGTGAGAAAAGACCTGGTTTAAAGAAGAAAAAAATCATTTTTCATCAAAGAATTAAAGTACGAATTGCTTGAACATCCACCGTATTTACCAGATTTGGCTCCCAGTGACTACTATCTCTTCAGAAATCTTAAACAATTCCTTCGTGGAAAGCTTTTTTCGTCGAATGAAGAGGGATAAAATTATTGGAAGATCATTGGAACAAGTGTATTGAGCTTCTAGGAGATTATATTGAATAAAAAAATGTATTTCGTAGCAAAAACAGTATTCTTTCATTTCGAGCGCAGGAACTTTTCAACCAACCTGTAGTTGCCATAGTTTGCGTTCCGCCGAAGTTTATTTACGAAAACAGCATTCATACAAAGGCGGCCCCAAATATCTAAATTGTATTTGTTTACAAAAGATAAAGATAAATCAGGTTAGTAGGGATAGTCGTTTTTTTACGAGTAGTTATAAATATAAAAATAAAATTAGTTTAAAAACAAAGCTTTTTTTATAAAAATTTATATAAAAAAAAAAATATTTAAGTCAATCAAAAAAAAACCTGATTGCCGTTTTATAAATTACATTTGGAGTCAAAAAGTTTTTAAAGCAATCTAATCATTTTTAAAATGGTCTTTGGCTATTTTTATGTTCTATTTTTTTGTTTTTATTAATTCGATGTAGTTCAATTAAAACACAAAACATGAACTAAAAATTAGTCCAAAATTTCCTTTATTAAAACTTCGAAAATATTTTCTTAAAAAGAATTAAAATTCCTATGTTTCAGTAAAAACGAAATAGTTTATACACTAAAAAATATTTCATATTTTTCCTAAGTAATTTTTCTTGATTTTAGGACAAAAAAAACAAGTATATTAAATAAAAATTTATCAATTTTTAAGAAGAACATTTTAGTTTTAAGAAATTTGCATACTAAAATAACAATAAATGTAACTGTGATATTTTGTATTTTGGCAGCAATTTCCTTAAATTAGTTAATTTAAGAAGACAAAGGACCCCCAGTGCTCCTTAGCCATAGATGCCGTATGTCACTTAGGGCGCCCCTTTTTGTAGTAATGTCAAGGAGAACCATTAATTACCTACGAATATGATTTGACTTTGTCACAATTTATTTTTATCAAATTTAAGGACAATTTTCACTTAAAAGAAGCGATAATTAACTTGATTTTAAAAAATATTTTCTTATTTTTAGTTAAGTCCTAGTTTTTAGTAAAATAAAATTCAATTTTTCTAAAAACGAAGGAAACATTTCCTAATTTAAAGTAAAATTTAAGATGATATATGAACTAATTAAGTGGAAATTTTGCTATACTTTCTAATAAAAATTTAGTTCTCAGTAGTAAAATTTTTCTATAATTTAAAAATTTTGAACAAATTTGAAGTAAAATTTGTTTCTTAATTTCAAGAAAAATTTGATTAAATTTTGGTAAAAAGTATCTTTGGCGTCGTTTCGATTTAAATTTTTCCTCCAAATAAGTTAATTTTTCTAAATTCTAGTTTATTTACAAGCAGATGATCCAATGGATTATTACAGATCTGTCTTTTTTAATCAATATTTAAATGAATCTCAAGTATGACAAATAGCTTTTCGGTCATGAAAATGTTGTTAAAAGAATCTTGTAGCCTCATAGAATTTTAATAAAATTATTTAAAAGCGGAGAGAAGTTTTACAACACAAAAATACTCTATCTAAAAATTACTATATTTTCTGTATTTCGTGAAAAGGTGTTGAAAAATCGTCGTTATCATTTTTAAGCTCAATATTAACCCCCATATGCATAAACATTTAGTTGATTGTTATAACAGTCCTATAAGGAAAAATTTATATGCATTTAAAAGCAGTTTCATTCACATCCCAGCAAAAACATGGTATCAACTACTTACCAGCCTATTAACTCGCTTAATTACTTTTGTTCGCGATGTCCAAAAAGTAATGGGTACTCATTATATTTTGGCTGTTCGTAAGCGAGAGGGTAATGACCAGCCATTGCATTGTGTTTTTTGTAAGTGAGAAGGTAATGGCCACTCATTATTTTTTGGAAATCGCGAACAAAAGTAATTAAGCTAGTAAATAGACTGGTAAGTAGTTGATACCATGTTTTTACAAATTTTGGCATTAATCCCTTTCATGTGCTTAATAAAACTTTAATAAAACTTTATATTCAATAAAAAGACATATCCTTCCCCTTGTAATCACTTTTTCAAACTTTAGGGCCGATGCAGTTCTCCTTCCCAATGCCCAATTAAGCTAATTTTTTGCAAGCCGTAGTTTTACAATGAATTGCACATTTCTAGGAGCTACCAATTTTTTTTTTTTTTTTGAGAAACCTAATATAGTACCTTGTCAAGTAGGTTTGCTATTTTATTTCAAGATGTTATGATTTTTTAAATGAAGAAAAAAATCGAAAAATGAACAAAAAAAACCTATTTTTGGTACTTTTGGTTTTAAGTTTGTTAATAATTTTTTGATATTTAAATAATTTTTGGAAACCTATTACAATTCTTATTTATCATAACTTTTGAAGGGTATAAAAATTTTTTTTTTAATTAAAACTTGATTTTATTTTTTTACTTTCTGTGCATATAAAATACTCAGATTCTATCTTTTCAACCATCTGGTTTAGAATGATATCTTAAGGCAGATCCGACATTCCGAAAAAATGTTCAAAGTAAAATCAATCGTTTTTTTATTTTTTGATATTTCCTTTATAGATAAAAATCATTTATTCTTTTTAAAATTTAAAAATCATCTAAAATAAAATTAGTACAAATTTGTACAGCAATTCATTAAAAATCAGTACATATACTAATAATATCAAAACGATTGGTCACCTTTATTTAGAGGTATTGCCAATGCATTCAATTCTTTATATTACCAAAGTTATACTAACGTTGTCAAGTAAATTTTAAACATCCGACGTTCTACTAACACTCTGCAGTTGGTAGTTTTCTGAATGCGTGTGTGTCTTACTTGACCTTAAAACAGCTTTTAAAAGATAATCACCCTTCAATAAAATAGTGGGCGTTTTTAAGAAAACACGCTCCAAATAAGAATAACATCTAATTACACTAGTTTGCAGCATTTTACGCACCTAATATTTAAAATTTTATGTGCTTTTTTATTCGAAATTTGTTTTATAAAACAGTTGGTTTGACTGGTTTCACTTATTAATTTTAAGTTCACAGAGAAGGCTTACATTGAAAAAGAAATGTGTTTCAAAAAGATTACAAATCTAAAACCTTGGACAGCTTTATAAATACAAATAAAATACAAAGGATATCGCGGAGGCAATTCTAAAGATGCTTAAAATATAACATTACCATCGTTCTGGAGAGAACTTCGTTCCACTCTAGTCGGATATTCTCTTTGAGAGATTTCAAAGTCTCTGGCTTGTTTTCATAGACCCAAAGCAGGACTCTTCTTGAACGATAAGTGGATTCTCAATGTCCCAGAAGAACAAATTTTGTTTGTTTACTTACCGTCTCGAATACAGGTTGTTTTGGGCTTTAGGTCTGGATATTTCAATATTCTGATAGAGCAATTCTAGTAAAGAATTACTTTAGAATAGTTGTCAAGAAATTTCGAATATTTTAATTCTTTGCCAAAAGAAATTATTGATTTAAAAAAAAAATAAGTTGGATTAAAAATTTTACATTGTGTCCGCCAGGAAGGTATACTACTTGTTTTGCTTATAATTTTTGATTATATTAAAGAGAATGGATCTTATATTGATAAATGTTTTATTTAATGTCGGCAATTATGTATGGAATACAATAACAGATAAATGTCCGCCTCTGTTAGCCTTACAAATGCGAGCCCTTTTGAGCACATTTTTCAATAAATTCTCATACATTTCACGCGGTATTTCATTAATTTCATTACGAATATTTTGCTTGAGTTGCTCAAGTATTTCTGGTTTGTTTGCATAAACCTTGATTTTCAGATATCCCCACAAAAAGATGTCCGGAACAGTCAAATCAGGCGACCGTGGAGGCCAATCAACATCACCATTTCTTGAAATAACTTGTTGTGGAAAGAGGTCTCACAGTAATTCTATTGTAATCCTGGCTGTATGCGATGTGGCACCGTCTTGTTGATACCATATGTATTTAATCAAGCCCAAAGCACCGTCTTGTTAATACCATATGTATGTTAATCAAGCCCAAAGCATGCAGTTGTGGCGTTAAAAAGTTTGCAATCATATCATGATATCGCTCCCCATTCGCCGTTTTAATTTTCAAAGAAGTAAGGTCCAATGATTCCTCCTGACCAATGGATGCAAAGGTGACTGATGAATAATTTGAGGGTTTTCCATTGCCCAGAACCTACTATTCTGTTTATTCACATATCCATTCAAATGAAAATGTGCCTTGTTACTCATAATGATATTTTCATGAAAATCGGGGTTGTCATGGGCGAGCTGTAACATCCTATTGGAGCTGTAACATCCTATTGACACAAATGCAAAATTGTAGCCAAAGTTGTTCTTTGAAGACCAAGCTCCTGAGCACGGCGTCAAATTGAGGTTGATGGATTGTTTTGAACACTTTCTTGAGCAGCAGTCATGTTTTCAGCCGATCTTGCAGTACGTTGTGGTCCATGCTTGTGCCTATCACCTACAGACCCTCTTTCTTCGAAATCATTCACTACACGATAAATAGTGCGTTTTGTTGGCAAGTTGTTTCTCCCAAAAATTTCACATCGTTACAGTAATCGATGATTGATATTGATAAAATGTTTTAACCATTAAAACACGTTGGTTTATCGAATATTTTTCCATAATAAATTTGTCTACTCCACGACTGTCAAATATGAACTGTCAAGACTAATGTTTACCAAAATGGCAGCAAAACAAAGTAGTATACCTTCCCGGCGGACACCCTGTAATTTTTATCGCAACATTTTTGTTAAACAATCCATATGCATAATCAAGAAAAACATTTCTTGTGTTCGCACTTTTCGATTAAAGTTTATTCCGACGAGGCGTAACGTAGATATAATTAACCCAAACTAATTTCTACATATCGCTTATTTGCGAGAAAAACGGCATAACTCAAAAAAAGCGATTTTTCGTTTAATGATGCAGAACTGTGGGCCACAGCATAATATGAAACACATCAAAAAATGTTATTGAAGAAAAAATTATCAGAAAAAAAATTATCAGAAAAAAAGTTAGTAGAAAAAATTGTAAACGGATTTCAATCCCACTTTACTATTTTTTGTACTGATTTTTAGTAAAAATAAATTATTATTTAGTAAATTTTTTTGCTATTTACATTTTACAAATTACTGAATTTTTACAGAATATTTACAAATTTTTGTTGCTAACTTCAGAAATCATTTTATAAATTTTTGAAAACCGATTTGCTTAAATTAGCAAAAAATAATTTACTAATTTTAAATAAGTGGATATTGAAGAAAATTTTATTTCTAATAATTAAAACATACTTACAAACTTAAATTGCCTTAAAATGTTACATAGGTTAAAAAAAGGGATCGGAAGTGAAGATATTTTTCACACCGACGAATTCAACGGTGCGTTTTGAAGGTGAGGACTCCTTATACACTTCTAACAATCGTTCATAAATTTCCTTTGCTTTTAAACCCTTCAAAACAAAGAATCTAATGACTGCACAATATTCAATTTTTTCCATATTAAAAAAATCAATGACACGTCAACTTCAAATGGCTTGTAAACAAAGAAAGAATTGACAGAATGACTTGCAACTTTGCATGTGTTCTCAGGACAGTTATACCAACTTGAGAAAAAAAGTGTTTGGAGCTAGCAGTGCCATCTCTTGGTGAGCGCAAGAACTTTTCAACCAACCTGTAATATAACTGTAGGGACTATATTATGGTAAAAATATAATTATTTTATTATAATAGTTTGATAACCATATTATGGTACGAATATGGTTGGCACAACCATAAACCCAAAAATATATGATGCTCTTTGAATATGATTGCCCCAACTATGTTTTTTTCTTTGCGTGTAGAATCTAAGAATTTTTCTACTATAAAAGTCTTTGGAATTTTGCAATTTTTTTGAAGTATTTTTCTTTAAAAAGAATCTATAGCAACAAAGAAGTTTTTTTGAAAAAGTCTCTAAATTAAAAATTTTTCTTTAGGAAAAACATTTCTTAAAGAAATAGTCTCAAATTTAACGAACTTTATAGTTTCGAATCAAAAAATAACTGCAGGGACCATTTTAAGGTTAATATAATATGATAACTATATTATAGTACGACTATAGTTGGCACAATCATAATCCCAAAAATTAACTATGCTCTTTGAATATGATTCCCCCAACTATGTATTTTTTTCCCTGCGTGTAGTAAATAACATAATGGAATTTGTTGTTACAAATTGCTGTAAGCTAGTGTTATCAATTATAATTTCTAATTAATAACAAGAATTTTGCCACTAAAAACATTGACCTAACAGTTTTAATATGAATTGAATTAAACCTTACACTTGACCAAACAAATTATAATGAAATTATGTAATAAAATTAAAATTAATATACATAAATCTATAATGCAAAAAATCTATTCAAAGGATAACAAATTGATTTAAAAAATTTACTATAAAAGGATTAACTGGTTGTACGATAAATCACAAATTATTTTATAGTCTGTGGTAATAATTACAAGATATAAAGAAAAAACATTTGATAAAATGTATTTTAAATATACAAATTTAACTATATCCATAATAGTAATAATAACATATTACTGGCCATTCTCTGAGTGCTATAAAACTCCAGCAGCATCATCATTAAATTTTAGAAATCGAAATCCGAATATAAGATGCCCGGGTAAAAATGAGCTTAACATTTGGCCCGTTTGTGAGCATGGTGGTCGTATTGAAAATCCAGATCCTAAAAATTGTCAAGATCGTTATGTATGCAATATGGGATTAAATGAAGACTGTCATCCAGATGATACATGCGCTTACAATGCCATGTGCATATGCGGTAAATGTCAAAAATGTGAAAGTCCAGAAAAATGTTCAGAATTTAATATGTGTTCGACAAAATATGGTTTTCCAGTTCTTAATATGATTAAGAAATTAATGCAAAAACGTGTAATGGATTATAAAAATACAGAAAATGCAAATGAGAATATTAACTAAAAATTCATATAAACTAGAAATAAGTATAACATGGAAAAACTAATAATTAAAAAAAAAATAATAATATGCATTCCTTACATTCCAAATAATATATATAAAGTACATTTAAAATAATATAAGTTTCAATATAAATACATTACTCGACAAAATTGTTCGTACTAACTTTTATAATGTTCTTTGGTATCCTATCACTTAAAAAATATTTAGCGAATATTAAGTAATTTACCTAATTTTAAGAAATTTGGGAATAATTTTGCTTAAATCAATTGAACACTTTTCTTAAAATTAAGTACAAATAATTTACTTAAATTAAATAATTTTTACTTTAAGTAAATGAGCGGCCCGGTAGGCTGGTTGGTAGCGTGCTAGCTTATCAGTGTGGGGGTCGTGGGTTCGATTCCCACCAGAGGCTCTGGTCTGTTTTCGCTACAACGCGCCGATGGCCTTTGTTGCTAATGCTCGGTTAGGGTATTAGGATATAATTTGTAAATATATGATTAATATATATAAAATAAAAATAAATAAATATTTAAAGTAAATTACAGTTTAAATTTTTTAGAATTTTACTAAAATTTAGTTAATTTTTTACTCCAATTTTGTAAAAATTTCTTATAAACAAATAAATTTTTGTTAAATTTCAAGATGTTTGAATTTGTCTTAATGCAGAATAAACTTTATTATTAGTTTATAAATTATATTCGTATTTATGTATTCTCAAAATACACACACACACAAATTGTGCTTATTAATTTTTATTAATTTGTAATTCTTATTAAGTGCAAGCTTTCAAATATAAATATAGGTATAATAAGAATAAGAACGCGACGTTCAAAAATTGTTGTTGTAAGAGAAAACGCGCCGCCCTAGATAGCAACGGTAACCGTCATATTTATTTTAGTGTAAAGAGTACCGTGGAGATTCTTTCCGCTCCAGCGTCTTCTTTTCTTACTAATAAGCCATTTTTTTATATCGTTTTTACATTTAAATTGTTGTAGTTTTAACCTATTTGGAATATCGGTGTAAAAACGTCGTACTACTAACCAAAAAAGACCGTGCAATTTTCACGTAAATTTTAAGAAAACGCAGTACTTTCTGAATTATATTGTGTTTTTCGGAACATTTTTGTTACACGACCTGCACAATTGTCTATAGTTCTCGTTCGAATTTATATCTTTGATATTTCTGCAAAGTTTTAGCCCATTTGTAGCTTCCGTATAAAAACGTCGTACTACTACCCGAAAAATACCGTGACATTGTCATATGAAAGTTCAACTTAAGTTTTTTATTATAAAACAACTCTTTTTGGGAATTTTTTTATTACTTGTTTAAAATAGTACTTAAAAAAGTACATTTTTGAAAAAAGGACTCTTTTGGAAAAAAGTGTTTTTTTCATTATTACATTATTTTGAAAAATATATTTTTTTTTAAATATTTTTTTATCAAAAAGCACTCTAAAAATTACTTTTTTACAAAAAGTACTTTTTAAAAAAAAAAACTTTGTTAAAGAAAAACTGAAAATGTTCATTTTTGGAAAAAAAATTATAAATGGCACATTTTTTAGCTTTAATTTTGGAAAAAAATTAAAAGTATTTTTTTTTTTATTTTCTTTAAAAAAGAGTATACACTGACTAGTTTTTACGGGTAGACCGGTCATCCCGGGTTTTCGGTCTAACCAATACTTTTGTAAATTCGATACTGCTCAGTACTGTTAAGTAGTAATACTCAATACTTTTTACATTTAATGTAAGGCGGGGTTATATTTTCATACCAAATATAACTCTGGAAATATTGATTGATTTTTTTAAAGTATTGAGTACTCAATGCCTAAGCTAAGAACAGTTTCAAGTTAGACAAATTTGTGTAATACAAATCGAGTGTTTACTACGCAACCTCGTATTTTAAAAACTATTACTTTTCGGGAGAGACAAAAAACATTTTATAATAAACTCGTGGCATTTTTTATTATTATTATTTTTTTTTAATTTTAAACTCATCATTACTTTTTAAATTAAAAAAAAATATTAAAAAATGTCACGAGTTTTTTATGAAACGTTGTTTGTCTCTTCTGCAAAGTAGTAGTTTTTGCGTATTCCGAAAATTTTTAGTTCGAACGCGTGCTACAAAAATACGCGAAGATGTTCGAATCCAATTGTAGGTTCATATTGTGGATACATTGCTTAACAATTCTCGCCACAATAAAAAAAATTAACAAAAAAATTTTTTGAAATAAAATAAATTTAAATGTACAAATTACCGCTGCAAAAAAATGCTTTATTTTAAATTAATTAAAAATTTTGGTTAAAAATATTTTGGGGATATTTGCGGACCAGAAAATAGCAATTTGGGAAATTTTGGCAATAGTTCTACTAGTGTTCAAGTTGCATATTTATTACCACTTTTTTTTTTGGTTTTGAAACCACTGTGCACTGTACACCACGGTACAGTATACTTTTCTGAGTACATTTAAAAATACAAATTTATACTTACTATTCAAGGGTTAATTTTATAGTATACAATTTTGTTTTTTAGTTTCTGTTTTAATTTTTAAATTCGTTAACAGAAGAACCGGTACAAAATGAAATTAACTACAAATAGAAACATCAAAACATAAATTCTGTAGAATTTCGATAAATAACACAAAAATATGCTTAAAACCGCGACAACGAAGACGAAAGATGCAGTAAACGCATTAACGATAACAGAGTATGTATATTCACAAAGTGAAAAAGCAAAACTCTGCTTTTAAGCAATAACCGCGTAACTCTGCAATAACTTGTCAAATTGCTTAATTTTTATAGTTTTAAAAATATTTTGAAAAACATCCGATTTTTTTTATATAAGAACAACGTAACTCAAAAAGTTTGCAGGAGAATTTCGATCACTTAAGGAACTTGGGAACTTATTAAACTATTTTTCAGTTGGATGCTCCAAGGACACATATACACGAGGTAGAACAAAAAACATCCCTAAAAAGCTTAAATCATACACAAAACAACTATTTAGAGAAGTTTTTTTTATTTACTCTATATCTTATAGTTTTCTTTCGCATGCAAATCTGCCTTACGGATAAGTATCTAAGTCGTTAGAAATGCTCAAAATACTGTAGTCTTAAAATCTCGAAAAAAAAAATAAAATATTCACATGTTAGATTTTACTTTAGTGTTTACAATAATATTGACACTTCGTCTAAGTGCTTTAAATTTGTACATAAACTTTAGGTTTATTTTTTCGAATTTTATATCTATAACTACTTTCAAATATTTTTTAAATATTTTTGTTTCCATTGAAAAGAGAAAAACCAAGAATTTCTAAGACTTGGCAGCATTTTTTTAGTCATATTTTTTAAGTAGCTATATCAATAACTATTTAGCAAGTCTATATCTACTTAAATTTGTATGGAATATTTATATAAAATTCGAAAAAAAAACCTTTTGTATTACTTGTATTTATAATTTAAGTTTTACTCTCCCGAAAAATTTTATTTTGCGACGTAAGCGGTTATTGCTGGAATCCACAGAACTACAAGTCATAGAGATACGAACTTGTATATATAGAATACAAATGAATGTTATAATTAAGGTGGTCCTTATTTACCCAGTAAAAAAAATCCCGACTCCCAAGCTATAAAGCAGCAAAACTACCCAGCCAAAAAATAAAGCAGTGGCAGAGCACTAATTGCCAATGGTACAACTTATTTAGAACGCTCTGACAACGTTAGAAAAAAGTGCTTTGCCAGTACTTGACTTACAAAATGTACAACCGTAAAAAGCCCTGGCAAAGTCCTGAATTGGATCGCTTGCACAACAAGAAGCACTTTGCCAGTACTGGGTTAACAAAATTTGCAACCGTTTATGAAATAAACAAATATTTAAAGCTCTGGCTTACAAATCTTTATCCAGTGCCTGATTAACAAAATTTATATCCAATTATGAAATAAAATGTACTCGGCCTGTCAGAAATTGCCAATGGTAAAAAAATAAAGTACTGGCAGAGCACTGATTGCCAATGGTACAACAAAACAAGTGCTGGCATAGCACTAATTTAGAACGCTCTGCCAGTGCTAATTAAAAGTTCGTTGCTTGTAAAACTTACAATCGTAAAAAATAATAAAAGCAGTGGCACAACCTTTATTTGATTGCTTTCGCAACGCTGGCAAAAAGTGTTGGTCAGTTTACAAAATTTACAACCGTTTATGAAATAAAAAATATATAAAGCACTGGCAAAGCCCTGGTTTACAACACTTTCCCAATGCAAACCAAAAGTCATTTTCCAGGACCCGATTAACAATATTTACAACCATTTATGAAATGTACTCGTATGATTTTGTAACGTCTTCCACAGAGGTTTTGAAAGGACTCATTTTTCATATGTATACCAGTATAAATTTGAAATTCAAAACTGCCCCACCAGTAATTGGAAAATATAGAAGTATTTAGAAAATACTTTGTATGGGGGTTCAAAACATTGAAATAATCTTAAATAAAGTGATTTTAAAGTTAATACAAAACTTTAATTTCTTCCAAAAATTTCAAAAAGAAAATACTATAAATACAAAAAATTATTTTCCAATACTAAAAAAAAATATTTATTACTTATTATTTATATCCCAATAAACATTGAAAAGTTAAAAATTCAAGTGTTTTAAATATTGCTTGTATTGTGCTTTATTTTAAGTGGTTTTTTACATTCAAAATCAAGTTCATACAAAAAAAAAAATAATTTGTTTCATGTTTTTCGTTTATTGTCAGTCAATATCTTAAAATAAATAGAAAAAAACATTTGTTTAAATTTACAAATTTCCTGAAAAGGCTTTTATAAAATTTGAATTTCGCCCATGTATTTTAAGGTAAAGGTAAGCCACATTTATTTGAAGCTAAACTCAGTTCTTACATTATCTTTTTTTTATTTTAGAAAGATTCTACAAATTTTTTAAGCTTCTAAATAAAAAACAATTAGTGAAAAACATTGAAAGTAAAAAAATCAAGATTAAATACACAAAAATAAATTTAAAAAATGTATGTTTGTTAAAAAGATTTAATAACTAATACAAAAACCAATCACTACCGTGTTTTGATGTCTTTGTTTAAACTTGAAATTAAGGCTTAAAATCAAGTGTTATTATTATGTTGTTTAAACTTGAATTAAACTGTGATTCAAGGCTTGAATTAAAGTTTATTCTCACTGTAATGTTCGACTTGAATTCCAGTGTCTGTTTTGATATATGCTATTGAATTAAAGTGCAATTAAAGTATAAATCAAGGCTTGAAATTGGAAATTATGACTTTAATAACACTTGATTTTAGCTTTAATTCCAGCAAAAATGCTAATTGGGATATTTTATTTTTATTAGAAATTCTAGAGTAATTAAATTATTTTGTTACACAGGCAAAATTTCCTAAAATTGTATTTGTAAATTCAAACAACTTCTTTGTAACTTTTTATTTGTTTTTCAAGTTTTTTTTGTTTAAAAAAATATTTAAAAATTATAAAAAAATTTAGAAATCGAATTTGAATTTAAAAAATATTTTTATTGGTTCCAAGCTTGGAACAAAGTTCCAATAAAAAAGAACTAATGTTATTGTATAATATTGATTCTTAATTATTATATATTGATTTTTATTACTCAGAACTTTTACTTTATGCAATAAAAAATAATTTTAAAACAAAGATCGTTAAATATAGAGCGTTCAAATCTGATCGTTTTCGATTTTCATCACATGCCTGATTACAAGCAAATCAGGAGAGTAGGTTTTTATGCACTCTATAAAAATGAGTAATTTTACTTTATAAAACATCGTCACTTCGATGTTCTTTTTCATTTGGAAAGCAAATTCATTTTTTAAGTGTTTAAAGCAGGTACTGAAACCGAACCCAAAGCCAAACGAGTTCAGGTTCGCTGTTTATAAAAACTTTGAATCCGAACCCGCTGAACCCAAAAACCTAATCAGGTTCGGATTCAAAAATATAAAAAAATAGTCTTGCTTTTCATAAATTCCAGTTTGCATTGCTCGACACTATATCTAGACTCTTTAAGCAAATACCTGATCAATGCAGAGCTATTTCCAAAACAATTGCGAACACAAAAAATTTTTTATTAAGCTAAAAAGCTAAACTGTTAAACTTAAGTGATCAAAAAAGTTATATCTTATCTGTAATACACAAATTATTGTGTTCCGGTTGCAAATTATTAGAAACAGCACAAGAACAGTAATCAATTTATTATTTCTTATATATAAATGTTAACGAAAATAATTATAGCATAACTTTTTTATTAGACCAAATGAGAATTGTATACGCTAAAATATTCTAAGCCTTGTTTGGAATAATAAAGAAAACATCTTCTTAAATTTAAAAAATTAACATACTTGCCCAGCAAAGCCACACATTACCAAATAATGGGTAAAGTAATGTATAGCCATAGGAGCCGAGGGATTACTTTACACCTATCTTCATTGATGAATTTTATAGGCCATGAGCCTCAAAGTAATGTATATACCCATTACTTTAGAGGTGATAATGTAAGGTGTTACTTATATGGTTACGAGAATGGAAAAAGTAATGTGTCTAACAATAGATTTTTAAAAAAGAGGAATTTTTATTAAAAAAAATTATTACAAATTTTTTATTTAATTGATTTGTAATTAAAAATAATGTGGTCAAGATGGGAATCGAACCAGGGAAATCTGGTTGCCAGCCAAGAACTCTACCCACTGAGCTATCGACGCATATACACTGCGTATCATAACTATAGACGCATTGCATTTTTTGTGTTATCTAAAGCTCAACATATATTTTTATGAAACTTATTGTTGTGTACGATACTATTGTTTTTGTAAATATAGTCTATCAGATTTTTAAATTGAGAGCATTACCACCTATAACTGTATTTCTCAGTGTTTCATAACTATAGACGCATTGTCAAAAAATCAATTTAAATGAGTTCAAATAAAAGTGGTATTTCGCCAAATTTTATACTACTTTTTCTAAATTATTTTCTTTTTGCATTTTTAAACAAAATGCCACGTGGTAAATACCTAAGTGCGACCGAAAAAGGCAAAATTTTAGCTTTTCTGGAAATTGGTTTAAGTTATCGGGAAATTGGACGAAAAATTAAGCGATCGGATAAAGTTGTTGGAAGTTTTGCAAAAAATCAAAGTGGATACGCGAAGAATAAAACAGGGGAGAGAAAAAAGCTATCAGAGCTCTCTCTAATTTAAAGTGTCCAAATCTTCGATAAGTAGAGTACTAAAGGAGTCTGGAACTATAACAAGAAAAAAGCTGATGTCAATGCCAAATCTACTTTCTCGGCACAAACAAGCTCGCCTGGAGTTTTTAAAGAAAAATTTGCAGACAAACTGGAAAAAAGTAAGTTCAATGATTTTGTCGGTTTTTTAAATTTATCAATTTTTTTTTATTTTTCTTTTCTGTTGTTTTTAGGTGATTTTTTCAGATGAGAAAAGATTCAATCTTGATGGTCCAGACGGTTTGAATTGCTATTGGAGAGATCTACGGAAGGAATCACGATATTTCTCAAAACTAAATTTCCGTGGCGGTTCCTTAATGGTCTGGGGAGCATTTTGCAGCGACGGTATGCTTGATTTGGCAGTTGTCGGATGAATTCGTTGGAGTACGTTAAAGTTGTGGAAGACAAATTGGTGCCATTTTTAGAAAGCAACCACAATGAAGGCCTACTTTTTCAGCAGGACAACGCTTCAGTTCATAAAAGTCGACATACTCAAGAATGGTTTCAGTCTAAAAATATTAAAAATATGTATTGGCCTGCTTGTTCTCCTGATCAAAACCCAATCGAGAACATTTGGGGAATATTGGCTCGTAGGGTTTATGCAGAAAACCGCCAATACCAATCTGTATTTGATCTCAAAGAAGCGATTATCGATGAATGGCGGTCAATCAGCGAAGAATTGCGAACAAATTTGATAGATAGTATGACAGATAGAATTTTTGAACTTATTCAAAATTAGGGAGGCCCTACCCATTATTAATTAATATTATGTTATTTTATTTAAGTTTTTAAAAGTGAATTTGATTCATTTATTAAAAGTGCGTCTATAGTTATGAAACAGCAATAAGTTTAAAAATGCACAATTAAACGAAAACCAAAAGGAATAAATAAATTATTTTTGTTGAATAATATGTGTTTTTGATTATTTTATAGTAATGATAACTTAAAAGGTCTAACTTTTTTATCAATAAATATCTCAGCTAAGTCAAAGATGCGTCTATAGTTATGATACGCAGTGTAGTATTTGATTGTTATACCCTTCACCACAGGTGGAAGGGTATATATAAGTTTGTCATTCCGTTTGTAATTTCTACAATATTGATCTTAGACCCTATAAAGTATATATATTCTGGGTCCTTATGAAGAGCGAAGTTGATTTAACGATGTCCGTCTGTCCGTCTGTCCGTCTGTGTGTTGAAATGGGTTTTCCGAAGAACCCAGACGTGATGAGGACTTGATTCTTTTTTATTTCTGTTACATGTGATCCATTTCTGTTTGCTATTAAAAATCAGACAGATCGGTTAATAAATGGCTGAGATATTAGCAAAAAACCAGGACTACCTCTAATTTTTCCAGTAAAATCCCTTTGTTTAATATGTATGTAGAATTTTGAGCATAACAACACATCCATGTGTTAAAATTCTTTTCTTTCATCTACACCATTTATACACAAACAACACACATACAAAGATTTGTCATTTAAATAAAAACTAAACAAATCCCTAATGACGAAGACTTTTATATATGTACATCTATTGACGATGATTTTGTGTGAGCTTCAATAGCTCAGTTGTCTAGACGCTATGTCACAAATACTTTTTTTCTCTAAGCCCGCGGAGTTCGAGGTTCAAATCTCGCTCAGGTCAATTCACTTTTTTTTTTGTACATTTTTTTTTATTATTTTCTTAATATTTTTTTTTTTACTTATTTTTGGTTTTTTTTTAACATTTAATAATTAATTTATATAAAATTTTATATTAATAATTAAATAATCCATAAATAGGCTAAACACATCAAAATTTTTATAAAAACCCTCTGATACAAACAAAATACAAACGGTTTTATTTCTTTTTTTTTGCTCCGATTTAAAAGAATTTATAAAAAGATTTTTAAACCATTTTATTTCTCACATATTAAGAACATTTTATACATAATTTACCTTTGAGTGCAACTATTTTAGGTCATAACTTATAATAATTTATAAAAAAAATTATAAACTATTTTCCTTCAAATTTTTAAAATTAAGCTAAAGAAATTACAAATATTTCTAATAAAAAAGCGAAATAAAATCCCAAATGTAAATTTGCCAGCTAAATCAAACTATTTTGTAGAAATAAAACACATGCAGTTGTAGTGATTTCTTTTAACGATTTGTTGAAATTCTTTTCTTTCACCTCTTCACCTTTTATACACAAACAACAAACACTATTCTAGAGCTGTATTATGACCTATGGATACGTCTTATATAGCAAAAGATCGAAAATCTTAAGTATAACATATTTGCTGAAAAACTCGGAAATATCGGTTCAGATACAAAAAAGTTATGCCCAAAACATACATTTTTTTAAAGTACCTATATTCCCGTGTCCAAGTTTTATCTCCAAACTAAATGGTTAATTTCCTCTTAAAGGCGTCCGTATATAAATCTGTCCATTCCATATATGTCCATATATAAACTTCAGTTTTTTCCCAACCATGGTGAAGGGTATATAAGATTCGGCATAGCCGAATTTAGCCGCTCTTACTTGTTTTAATTTTAAATGAATTGTTGCGCTTCGTTTTTTCGCTAGTGCTATCAAAACAAACATACAGGGTGGCGCAAAAATAATCTTCCGATGTTTTTTGGCTGTAATTTAAAAAAAAATGAAAAACTTTGATTCTTCTTGTGGATTATTTTATTTGGTCTTTTAATTTTTTTTACATCAAGTCGAGAATATGATGTCATGTAAATGGCCGCCGCCACAGTTGATTGTCATTTGAGCCCTTTTTATGGCATTTTCCATCACTTTGGCCAAAACTTCCGGCGATAGGTCCTCACATTCTTGATGGATATTGTCTTTAAGAGCTGCAAGAGTCTGAGGCTTGTTGACATAAACCCGCGACTTCAAAAAGCCCTACAAAAAGAAGTCTGGAGCGGTCAAATCAGGCGATCTTGCTGACCAGTGCAAATCGCCAAAACGGGAGATTAGGCGCCCGGGAAATACATCCTTCAGCATATCGGTTGTGGCACGTGCAGTGTGTGGCGTTGCACCGTCCTGTTGGAACCACATGTTTTCCAATCCCAATTCATCAAGTTGCGGCAAAAAGAACTCGTTGATCATTGCTCTGTAGCGCTCACCATTCACAGTAACCGTTTGGCCCGCGACGTCTTCGAAGAAAAAAGGTCCGATTACTCCTCCAGCTAAAACAGCACACCATACAGTGACTTTGAGCGGGTGTAATGGCTCTTCGTGGATTACACGCGGTTTTTCAGTGTCCCAGAAGCGTAAATTTTGCTTATTTACGTACCCGCTAAGATGAAAATGGGCCTCATCACTCATGATTATTGTTGTTGAAAAATCATCTTCATTATTGCTCAAATAAATAGTCACCAATATTCCGCGTTCTGGAGCAGTGTAGCGTAACATTGTTTATTAACGTGTATTTCGCATGTGTTTACTACACAAATGTCAAAACAGAACTGACATTAGGGGCCAATCGCAAAATTAATAGCATTTTCTGATAGGAGGATTACTTTTGCGCCACCTTGTACATTACCCTTTTGCTTACAAAAAACACAAAGTAATGTATCTAAAAATAGATTTTAAAAATATTTCAATTATTACTTTATGCTTGCAAATAATGAAAAAGGAAACGCATGAGAATAACGCACCCATTACCAAAGTTTTGCTGGGTGGTTTTAATAAGATGAAATACCGAGTTTTTAAAAACATGCGGCTTTATCTAATAATATATTGGCATGCTTAACCATGTTTAATTATATATTACATGTTTTTTTTTTTAAATATATTAACATATTTTTGTTTTTTTTTTTAACAAAATTAAATGGATTTTAAGAGAATTTGTGCACATTTTTAGCCTCTCCATTAAATAAGTACTCTCTGATAAAAAAAATAAAACAACAATGAGTGTCTCCCTAATACATTTTGCGAATAATAAAAAGAAAATGTAATCACAAAATTTTGGTTTTAATTTTTAAAACCACATCAGCTGAAAGGTTGTCTATAAAAACTTATAAACTCTATGTAGACAGATAAGAAGAGTATATTTAAAAAAAAAAACAAATAAATTAATTTTTATAATATTAACACATATATTTTACAGATAAAAATAAAACTCACAGAGAAGAAATTTACAAAACTACAACGGAGAAAAAATACATACAAAAAAACAACCGGATAAAATTGTTCATATTTGTTTAATTTATAATAACAAAAAGAAAATACAACCTACATAAAGAGAAATCTGGAGAACTAATGTCATACTATTGGAATAAATTTATAATTTTAACAATACTCTGGTTTATTGTGTTTATAAACATGACAGAGTCAAAATCAGTAAGCGGTTCTTCGTCAGCATTTTGTACTAAAGATGACCGTTGCACGGAACCCTTTAAGGATCAGTCGCGCTATGATCATTATCGTGTCTATAATGTCGAATTGGCAACGGAACAACATGTCGAATTATTTAAGCAGTTAGAACAACAAAGTGATAGTATGTCATTTATGGGTCATGCCCGTGAGGTGGGACAAAAATTAACAATATTAGTTGCTGCCCATAAGGTTGCCGATTTAGCGGATTTATTAAAACATTATGATGTTAAACATCGCATATTGGTAAGTTTTATCATTTAAAAGGTGGTTATGGAATATATTGCGCTATAGAAAATACAGAATTTCAAAATGAACGAAAACCAATTCGGCAATATTGTCAGATGATTATTTTAAGACTTTAATGTCTAAATCGAGTCACTTCTTTAATTTGGAGGTTTTATTCAAGGATTTTGGATCTTAATAAATTTAAAAGATTTGACATGATTAAAATTTCTTATCATTAATATTAAGTGTATCGTCGTTAGTCAGCAAGTTTTAAGTGTATTATCGGTTTTTACACTGACAGAATTTTGTCAGTAAAATAATTTGCAAATTAAATGAAAAATATTATGTTGTTAGTAAACGAGGAAGATACTGGAGAGGATTAAATCTCTAAGGTACTCTTTACACGAAAATAAATATGACAGTTTTTGCAGTCACCGTAGTAAGTCGTTATTTTGGGCGTGTTTTCTGTCACAGCAATAATCACTTTGTGTCAAGTTCTTATTCTCAATCGAAAGAAAAAAGCTGTAACGTATCTCACTCTTTGGTTTAACTCAGATTGTTCATTAATACAATGAATTTTTTATTGCAATAAACCTAAAAACCGGTTTTACCAAATCAATGAAACAAGTACAATTAAATCAAATTTAATGAAGGGAATTATCATTGATCAAATTAAATTTTCATTAAGCCTATGTATGTTTTTTTTTTTTTTTATTAATTTTAGCAAAAACATTATGAAAATTTTAAACAAATAATACAAAATTATTTATATGAAATTTTTTCAATGTTATTTTTTCATGATATCTTTATAGGTTTTAAATTTCATTTATGAAATTAATACATTACGACAAAAAATTATGATTATTATAATAATAAAGTCGTTCATAGATTTAAGAAAAAAAATTGGTTAAAGCATTGAACAAATTTTATAAAATAATAATTCAAAAAACAAAATTTTTTCCTTGCCCCTAAAGCACAGTAAGCTGTTCGGGTTTCACTTGAAAAAACTAATATTATTCCATATAAAAAAAATAATAATTTTTCACAATAATGAATTTCACATAAAAATTTATATTTATTATTATTATTTTTCTACCGAAAAAGTGACATTTTGGGTTTATTACAAAATTACAAAAATTATTCAGTTTTACAATTTAAATAACGTTTTAAAAGCTCGACTAAAATTTGTTTACGTGAAAAAAAAACTTAATATGTATAAATTACCAAAGAAGTAATTAAAAGTACTGAAAGGGTGTCGGGTGGAAAACAAAATCCATGAAGTGCATCTACTTGTTCTCGACAAAATATTTTTTTTTTTTTATTTGTTCAGCCCGAACAAGTTGCATATAAAATTAATTTTATAGGTTAAGAATTGTATTCAAAAAATTTTAAAAATATTCATTAATTCAGTGATTTAAAAAAAAATTTGAAATTTTTCACCACAAAATGAATCTTCGATTTCTTTGATTTGTTATGAATTGTTTGATTGTTATTATTGATTGTTGTAGCGAGCTTTTAACCTCCGTATACTTACAAAAACAAAGCAAATTCACGATTTTTAGCTAGGTTGATACATGTACTATGACCAGATCCCACACCAATGACATCCTCAGCAGGCTAATGACCCGTTCGGGAAGAGATCACATCACCTGTATCTGCAGAAATTACTTTTTTCATTGGAGATGTCTTTTTGGACTTCCGCGGGTTTCAATTATTTTTTTTTTAATTTTAAAGCATTCTGCTCAAAAACAACAATCGGCCCAGGGTTTTAGCAATAGAACGAAGAGTTTGGTCTGCATTTCTTAGCCTCAAAACTTTATTCCTTTTTTCAGAAGTACAATACTTATTTCGACTAAGAAAATTTTAAAATGTACTTATTATTTTGACCAGGTCTCCAGAGCACTTCAGAGCAAAACACACAAGAATTTAAAAAAAATCGGGGAAATACCGGTTTATTTTTATTTTCAAATACGTTGCTATATTATAAATATTAAAATAAAAAAGAAGTATCATGAATAACTTCGGTAAAATTAAAAAAAAAGTAACAAACACAAATAATAAGGTAGTGTAGTTATTATTTTGACCAAATGTGTATACCGGCAAAAAATCTCTTCAGAACCCAAAGTTTTAGACAATTTTCATACACAGAAAAAAAGTATCACAAAATTTTAAGTAATTAAAAATAATTTGTGATATTTTTTTAAAGGCGTAGAACTTTTATTCAAAATAAACCACATAAAGACTTACAAAATGATTTATTTTAAAATTTTATTTGATAGCTTATTATTTGACATTTAGTACTAAAAAAGAATTTTGGAAACATGTCTACCGCAACCAAATTTTTTCAAGCGCATTCGGAAGGGGACCAATGTTCAATTTTTTATTTAGCTAAAAGTGACAGCCAAAAATTTATTTATTCCATCTTGATAAAATAATCTTTCCCTAATGATTTTTCAGATAATCTTGAACAAAAAAAATTACCTTCATAAAAAATTACTTCCATTGGACACTTTATTCGTATAGCAATTGTAGGGCAGTAGAAAAAATTACGCCATTTACATACAGTCTAAAAAACATAAAAATTTTCATCACTTTTGCTGATAAATTGGTGTCATACAAAAGAATGAATTTTAATGATGAGACTTAAGTATTTAAATAATAAATTGCCATTGAATATACTTTCATTTCGAAAAAAAGTTTTTTTTTTGTTAATTTCTTAACTCTGTTTTATTTTAAATAAGAGTTATTGTTATTTTTCATTTAAAAATTTTATTTATTTATTTATTTATTGTACACAATAATACAAAGCAAAATTCCTGAATAAAATTTAAATATAAATATATTAATATTTATATATACATACAAGTTAAATATTAACTTTAATATAAAATGTATACACAAAAATGCACTTATTGGCTCCACAGCCGCAATGAAAGTTATTTTTATGGTTTTAATAAAAATACTAAACTAAAGTAGATTCAAAGTCCCATTAACAACTTAAATGAAAAAATACAAAATATTTAAATATGAAGTTTAAAATTCCTCCAAAGATTATTGACACGGTTCAACAGATTATCAAACTCTGATTTTCACACCACACCTCACAAAAATGTCTTTAATGAGTTTGAAACGAAAGACGTTGTTAGAGTGAGATAAAATACGCAAAAAATGTAGCAACCTATTCCAACAGCGGACAGCCCTCACGAAAAATTATTGTTTAAACAATAAGATAGTAATTCTAGGAATTAATAATTGAGGATTCCTACTTGAGTAAGTAAAAGTAAAGAGAAGATATAAAGGAGCAGGAACACCTGTTTTCATACCTCTAAAACAGCCTAGAAATTTCTTAACACGCTCAGATATATGTTCACGTCTACGAATATTGAACCCAACACTAACAATAGTATTTAACATTTATATTTATTATGCTAACGCTCGCGAAATTTGAAGCAGAAAAAACTTCTAGGCCGTATAAAATTTGAGGCATTCGGAACGCATGAGCCAATCTGTGTCTCACACTAAAAGGCAAAAATATGTTTGTTAAATAAAGCTTACGCAAAACAGTCGATATTTTGCAATTCAAGTGATCAGTATGACCCTCAAAAGAAAGTTTGTTATAAATAAGACTGACGAATTTAATCGGAGAACCACCTGCAAAAACATTACATTCAAACAAAAGACGACTTGAAGTATTAAACATAACAGCCTTAGATTTAGATGAAATTGATAGCCAATGAATTATTTGAAATCCAAAGCATAATGCGTTCAAGACAGTAATTAATTTTGCACTCAAGAACTTCCAGAAAGTCGCTATTGCTAGTATATAGTAAAAACACATCATCTGCAAACAAAAATGTACTGCATAAGCTACGACCAAGAACATCAGAAAAGTCATTAATATATAAAATAAATAGAAGGGGGTCCAAAACAGACCCATAAGTAACACCAGACGAAAGAAAACGAATGCTTAAACGGCTTCCTTTAATTTCTACATATTAGGACCTACCATATGTGACCTTCTACGAGAAAAAGGACCTAGTGTGTCAAAAAACGGGTTTGGACTTAAGAGTGGATTCTGGTACTTAAAAGGGTGTAGAATAAGATGAAATGAGTTAGATTTCTGATAAAAATTTATTTACCCCATAAAAAGGTATTAGTATACGCACATCAATCCTTTGCTAAGAGCGAACAGATAGATGAGAACGAAAAGAGCAGTAACAATAGCAAAGGTACTGTCACACCAAAAGCGAAAAAAATACGTCACCACATAGGCATGACGTCACCAAAGTCGGCACCCAATCATAACTAACCATACCAAATCGCATCTCCCAACTGAAGGTGTATTCACAGTGATAATGCGTTATGAAACTTTAAATGCGTTTTTCTCAAAGCTTCATTTTCACACACTAGGTCCCTTTTCTCGGAGAAGGTCACATATAAATATGAAAAAAAAATAATGCTTACATCCCTGAGCTTCTTAATCATAGTAATGTAGCAGATATAATTAAATGCCTTACAAAAATCTAGAGAAACCATAACATCGGATTCCTCGATGCGTTTATTCCTTCCTATCCTAACTTAGAATTCCAATTGTCCACAGAAATTCAAAAATTCACTCCTAATTCTAGTCACAAAGGTTGGATCAAATCGTATATAATATATATACGATGGATAATTTTCAATGATAAAATCCATTGACGCAACTTCTTTTTCTTGGGAGGAACAATAAATCCGTGTCTAATATTTCTCCAATTTTTTATATCTTCCAAAATTTTAAATTCTTCAAGGTCCTGAAAAAAGGCATTTGTTTAATCAATGATTTCATAGTTGCTGCTAAGTCTCTTTCCGCCGAGCCTTTCCTTAGATTTGTTAATAGGAGGTATTAAATGGGTTCTCAATCCTTTTTATTTTTTAAAAATAAAAAGAAAAATTATAAAAACATAACAAAAAGTTGTTTGCATTTACAGATTCTATATTGGTGCTTTTAAAAAAAAAATTAATATAGGGTCCGCCATCTAACGTTTTTTTTCAACTAGTGCTTATTTCGATAATGGTAACACTTAGCTCATGTCTGTTTATCCTTCCGCTGAACGAATATGATTGTGTATACGCTTGAACAACGCTGGGAAATATTGCGACATTACTTTGAAAATCATGGTAATGTTGCAGAATGTCATCTTTTCAATGTCATCTTTTCAGATGAAGCTCATTTTGATCTTGGCGGTAATGTAAAGAAGCAAAATTGTCGCATTTGGGGCACAGAAAACCCGCACGCATACATTGAAAAGCCGATGCACCCAAAACGAGTCACTGTTTGGTGCGGATATTGGTCCAGAGGCATAATTGGGCCATTTTTCTTCGAAAATGAGCAAGGAGTGGCCGTTACAGTCAATGGCAATCGTTATCGGGCCATGTTAAACGAATTTTTGTTTACAAAAATTGGCGAGGAGATATTGGCAATATTTGGTTTCAACAGGACGGCGCTACGTGCCACACAACCAAAGCTACACTCGATGTTTTGCGCCCTGTTTTTGAAGCATTTTCAAAAAAAAAAGTTATTTGGCGGACCACATATAAAAACGAATAACTCAATTTTTTGTTAATTGACAGGAGAAGGAAAAAACTAAATAAAATACGTAAAATTTTAGATACAAAAAAAGTTTTAATGTAATAGGGTTTGTTCGTATAGATGGTTTATCTAAAGTTTGCACAAAATCCGTCGACGCGTTCGTGAGTTATGACTTTTCATGACAGCATGTGATTTTGTACATATAAAAAAAACAACAACAAATACGTAGGCGCCCATGAGCGTGTGCTGAAAGCTGTCAGTGAGTGATCATTTAAAGGTTTTTTTTCATCGAACTCGCGGATCGAGAAACGAATGAACCAATGAATTTGATTCAATGTTAGTATTCATGCTTAGCGAAGCACGCCGGGATCCGCTAGTGTTCTATAAAAAATAATAAAAATTCAAACAGAATTTTGTAAATTTTTTCTGTGTAGAAAGCTCCATTGGTCAAATTATATATTATAGTATTTCACTTAAAAATAATATAAAAATATTTGATATTTAAGAATTAAGTTATACGAATTAATAAAATTGTTTTTCACTCTTCCCTCCAGACCTATAACTTCCAGGAAAAAATCGACAACAATTATGCCTCTGTATTACCCATCGGTACGGATCTCACGAAATTCGATTGGCATCATTACTTTCACTTGGAAACAATATATGATTGGTTACAATCATTAACGGAAAAATATCCCAATATTGTGACCCTGCTTGATATGGGCACTAGCACGCAAGGAGTAGCTATAAAGGGTGTTAAAATTTCTCACAATCCGGCTAATAAAGCAATATTTATAGAAGCTGGTATACATGCTCGTGAATGGATAGCACCAGCCACTGCAACATTTCTTATAAATTCCCTATTAACATCTACTGATGACACTATACAAAATTTAGCTAAAAATTATAATTGGATTATATTCCCCAGCGTAAATCCAGATGGTTATAAATTCACTTTTGAGCATGATCGTATGTGGCGTAAAAATCGTCAATTATTTGGTACATGTCGTGGTGTCGATTTAAATCGTAATTATCCAGATCATTGGAATTCGACTGGCAGTAGTAGTGATCCTTGTCGCTATGATTTTGCTGGTCCATCGGCCGGCTCTGAGTTGGAAACACAACGTTTGATGAAATTTATTGAGGATAATGTTGGAAAAGAGCAAATCAAGACATATATCTCATTACATTCCTATTCACAAATGATTATGTTCCCATATGGCTATACCAAAGATCATGTTCCCAATTATGATGATTTAAAAGAATTGGGTGAATCTGCATCGAGTGCCATTAAGCAGTTATCCGGACGCAATTATACTAGTGGTTGTTTAATCGAAACAATTTATCCCTCTAGTGGGGGTAGTATGGATTGGGCTTATTCGGTTCAAAATATACCCATTGCATATACATTTGAGTTGCGTGGTCCACCCGATAGTCAAGATATGTTTATACTGCCAGCTGAGGAAATATTACCTACAGCTCAGGAAGCTTTTGCTGCCATACAAGCTATTGTTAATGGTGCTGCTGCTAAAGGTTATTTTAAATGAATTTTTTTTTTTTTTGTATTTTACTATGATGATTTAATTGTTTTTTTAAATAAAGATAAATATTATGCCTGTTTGTTTACATGCTAGTTTTTACTATTTTTATTAGTTTTTTCTCCAATTTTTTTTTTTTTTTTAATTTTATTTGTTTCCATATACTTATTTTTAATATCATTTTCTTTCATTCCCTTTGAAAATTAATAAATTTTTGACAACTTTTTGTACTTTTTAAGTTTACTATTTTTAAAAGACCTATTTTTAAGTTTATTTTGTTTAAATAAACTACCAGGGAATTTTTAAATAACCAGGTCTAAAAGCACTTGAGACCTGGTATTCTCAAAATTTTGATTAATGAAGTGAACCAAACTATCCTCCGAAAATCTCAATTGTTGCTCGAATTATTTCCCCGTTGTTTTTTGCCATTAGTTTGACAGTATAATTTTTAATAGTGGCAATCAGTGAATTCGATTTTTTTATTATTATTATTAGAATTTTAAAATTGTATTTCACCATGGATGGCTTGTCTTGGGACAAGAATTTGTAAGCGCTTTCATAAATATGTATACAAAAATTTCATTACCTTTTCTATGTCGTATATACTTTCGAATGTCCTAATATCTGTAAAATCAGATTGCTGTAGTATCTCCCCAAAGATAATCCAGTTTATATTTTTAGGGTTTTTAAACTCCTCGATGCATTCATTCGTTCTTATCCTAACTTCGAATTCTAATTGTCCACTAAAAATCAAAAATTTACTCCTACCCAGCAAAAATAAGTAGAAGTGATTCTTAAGAAATTAATTTAACATTTTTCATTTTCTAAAGTATCATTTAGTATTGATTTTCCTCTTCCAAAGCAGATCTTTTTTACAACTTCAGAAATGTTATTTTAAATAACATTTACACTTTTCAAATCTATGACCACTATTAACCACAGATATTTACATATAAATTAAACAATTCTAACTATAGTTTAATACTAAACTTTAGTTATTTTAAAACAAGTTATCAGGTTTGAGTGATTTGTATCAATTTTTAACTTACAATTTAAATCGTACATAGTTATCAATACAAAAAAGTTTATTATAATAAAAATTGCAGGAATTTCAAAAAAAAGTAATTATACAAATAAGACCCGATTACTGAATGTCCTGTTATAATTAATCTAACAGTCAAACTCAAACAACAGCGATAACAAATGTGTCAGTTAAATTTCCAGGTAGAAGCTACCGGGACATTGTAAAAATGTTAGATCGAATTATATATATTTATTATCGATAGATTATTTTCAATAAAGTCCATTTCTCTTCCTTGGAAGAAAATTTGTATGCTTTCCACGTCGAGTTTGGTCGCTTTGAAAGTGATGATTTTGACAAGGAACGGTCAACCCAAAAAGTTTTAAGTTGAAGAATCATTGCTCTATGTAGACGAATGCCAAATGCTTCACGAATCAGAATCATTGGGAGTCAGCAAACGCCTAAAAGCCATGGGATTGATTCAAAGCAAGGAAAGTGACATACGAGCGCCGTGGAAAGACGATTTTTCGCTTGTTAGCAAACGTACTGTTTGAACGGCAAAGAAAGAAGGATTTTATGCATTGCATTGTGACTAACGATGAAAAGTGGATCCATTTAGATAACCCCAAGTGCAAAAAGTCATGTGCTTTGTCCAGAAAGCCATCAACATCCTTCGCAAAACCGAATATGCATAGCATGGAGCTTATGCTCTGTATTTGGTGGGACCAGCGATACAACAAGCTGCTTCAACTGTATAAAACGATTATGAGGAAATGCTATCAAACTCAACTTTGGAGTTTGAGCCGCGTACTGAGGCCGGTATACGAAGAAAGGCAGGACAAAGTGATTTTGCAGCATGACAAGCCTCGGCCGCATTTTGCAAGACCGGTCAATACCTACTTGGAAACGCTGAAATACGAAGTTCTACCTCACCATCACAAGACCTGTCCCAGCAGAAGTCTACTTCATAGAAACAATTCAATAAATGGGTCGATGATTGATTGGATTGCCTCAGAGTCGATTTTACGAGCTGGTATCCGAAAATTGTCAGAAAGATGGTAAAGAGTTACATAAAAGGTGTATTCGACGTACGTTACCAAGGGTGCCCGTGGGAACCCAATCTTTCCAAAAAGCTTTTCTTGTAACAAATTTGGATAAATTAGAGCGTTCATGAGAGAGTAATTGAGTTTCTGTTTTTACCAGCACCCCGTTTCTGATGTGATAAAGTTGTTTGCATTTTTACTGCGAATTTTTTAGAGAAGTTAAAACTAAAGCTGTTGATACATTAAATTTTATAAAATTTTATATTAGAAAGAGAAAAAGCATAAATAAAGTGCATTATTATCCTCTTTTAGATTTATTAATATTTTATTGCCTGTAACTCACTATAGAAAGCAGGACAAGGTTGCATTTTACATGTATTTTGCGAAAACTTTCGATGTGAAATGGTAAAACTGTCAAATAAACACTTGCTGCTAATAAAACAGCTGTTTTGTATTTTTGAAAATAATTTAAGTTAAATAAAAAATTTACAATAAAGAAGTTTTTTTTTTCTTAATAATGGAAAATACATTTGAAAATGTAAGTAGTTATTTGCTATTTTAAATATATTTATTAATTCAGCTGTTTTTTAATATGAATATATTTGAGAGAGAGAATTTTTTGCTTACTCTCATTGTGCAAGACTTTACCCAAAATTACCTCGTACAGACTTACAATTTGACAGCATAAAATCCGAAAAGACGTGGACTTTTTGATGCACCTCATATATGTAAAACGTACCTATTAATTGCACCTCTAAATATAAAATAAATTGGACCATATATGATCCCAGTACCAAGTAAAATTTAAAATTAGGAAATGCAATTATCATCAAACAAGACAATTAAAAAAGACCAACCTTTTAGTGAAAATGATATAAAAGTAAAGTTTGGGAACTAAAAAATGTTATTTAAATGTGAGTTTTAGAACTGTGATTTTACAGGTTGGTTGAAAAGTTCCTGCGCTCACCAAGAGATGACACTGCTAGCTCCAAACCATTCCTATTCACTGCTAGCTCAAAGCCATTTGAAGTTGACGTGTCATTGATTTTTTTTAATATGGAAAAAATTGAATATCGTGCAGTCATTAGATTCTTTGCTTTGAAGGGTTTAAAAGCAAAGGAAATTTATGAACAATTGTTAGAGGTGTATAAGGAGTCCTCACCTTCAAAATGCACCGTTGAATTTTGGGCTGGTGAATTTAAACGTGGTCGTACCAGCCTTAAAGACGATCCACGCGAAGGACGACCAAAAACTGCAACCACAGCAGAAATCATTGAGCAGGTACATAATATGGTTAGTGAAGATCCAAGTTTGACTAAGCGTGAAATTGTTAATGCCATAGGCATCTCATACGAACGAGTACTCCATATTTTACATGAAGAATTACGTATGAAAAAACTGTTTGGAAAGTTAGTGCCGCACACATTAACAATTCAACAAAAACTGGATCGAAAACAAATTTCTCAGCGTAATTTGGAGCGTTTTAAGCCGAATAAAACCGACTTCTTGCATCGTTTTATAACTATGGATGACACTTGGATCTACCACCATGATCCTAAATTGAAACAAGAACGTTTACAGTGGACTGAAGCTGGTTGTTCAGCTCCAAAGTAGGTGAAGTCAAAACGATGAGCTAAGAAGGTTATGGCATCAGTTTTTTGGGATGCAAAAGGAATTTTGTTGATTTATTATCTTCAGAAAGGTAAAACAATCAACTCTGAATATTATTGCAGCCTTTTGGATCAGCTGGATGAAAAAAATCGTGAGAAAAGACATGGTTTAAAGAAGAAAAAATCATTTTTCATCAAGACAATGCACCTGCTCACAAAAGTGTTTTGACGTGGCTAAATTCAAAGAATTAAAGTACAAATTGCTTGAACATCAACCGTATTCACCAGATTTGGCTCCCAGTGACTACTATCTCTTTAGAAATCTCAAACAATTCCTTCGTGGAAAGCATTTTTCGTCGAATGAAGAGGCCATACAAGCCGTAGACGGTTATTTTGCAGAGCTTCTGGAAAACCATTATAAGGATGGGATAAAATTATTGGAAGATCATTGGAACAAGTGTATTGAGCTTCTAGGAGAGTATATTGAATAAAAAAATATATTTCGTAACGAAAACAGTATTCTTTCATTTCGAGCGCAGGAACTTTTCAACCAACCTATATACCATTTTTAATTTTAAAGGATCTTGCGTTGGGCGCCAATTACTTTTTATTTGAAAAACTAATTTTTTTTATTAAGTTTCATTTCACATTGATTACTTACTGTAAAATTTGTACATGTCATATCTTTAAATATAAAGATTAACGAATGACATAATTAAAAGTAATTTCTTGTAATCCAAAAGCAGATGTCAGCTTTTTTTCACAGCACTTGTAATATGATTCCTAGGCGAAAGACGTGGATTAAATATAGAATTAATTTGAACTAGACAATCTAAGAATAAATTAAAGAAATATATTAATTACATCAAATAGTTTTTCATACTTTAAACAAAATTATTAAATTACTAACCATTTTCTAATAAATACAACATACGATCATAAAGCAAAACACTTTCAATTAATGGTGCAAAAAATAAACGTAAAGTATAAAAAATAACAATATGTTTCCAATGCAGCAAGTCTGAATGAGTAATAGAGGTTTCTAATTCATTGAGAGATAGATTTTCTACAGGTAAACCTTTGACAGCTTTATAAAAGTAACTAAAACGAAAGAAAGGAAAGAGCTATTTACTCATCGACATAACTTCAATATTTTCCTAGTAGGTGATATTAAATGTAAATTTTTTTTATTTTTTTTCCCCCAATGCAGGATACCAATTATAAATCATTTTTTATTAATAAAATATTTAATTTGTTCTAGTAAAATTTCAATTACAAGATTAATATATATTAAAATACATATTTTTTTTTTTATAATTATCATACTTGAGATTAAACAATTGAGGCATTACAAAATAATGCCTTAAGTATGATAATTATTTAAATGAACAAAATATTTTGAAATATCCATATAAAAATTCAATATCATTAAAGTTAGATATTTATGTAAACAATACTTACTCTCGAAATTCTATATCTGGTGAATGTTTAACACTCTTTAATCCAGAATGTTTTAACAAAGGATAATGTTTAACAATAATTCTCTCTGCCGCTGCTCTAAATGAATGAATTTTTAAATAGTCATAATCTTTTAATGATAAACGCTCATTATATAATTCCATAGCATGACATGAAATTTCTCTAGCTTCATAGCTTAATTTAGACAATGTTTGATGACTTTGTAAATAGTCACTTAAAGGATAACCACATCGCTCCTTCGTGCTACTACATTTGTCTTCATTTAAAGTTGTTAATTTCTGATAGCAACAACCCACAAAATTAAGAAACTTAGCTTGTCTGCATTTCAAAAACATACGCATTAATATGGCTCCTAAATCACCACAAGGATGTAAACCTATTATACCAAATGTATAATCCTTGTTTGTAATATCTAAAGCATTTTCAATGATCTTTAAAAATTGGTCGGTCGTCATGTCTGCTGTTAAACAAAGATCTTTATGGGCTGGTGTTTTGTATTGGTTCGCTTGTAGGTTGGGTAAATATTTCTTCATTAATTTTTCCATATGTTCATCCATTTCATAGGCTTGTGCATTAAGTTTTGTTTGCATTTCCAAACAGCATACTTTTATGTTGTAGGCATAACCTAAAATTCTGGCCAAGTGCCCTAAACCAGCACCAAAATCAATAACAAAATCTACAGGAGTTTCTTGACAGATGTTTTTACACAACGAAGCCATTTGTTCCAATTCATGACGTTTTTTTGGTTTGACGCCTTTGATGAAAATGTGCTTCAATTTGGGATGATCAAGCAAAGGACTACGCTGTAGTATTTTCTAAAAGGAAAAGTTAAGAGATGTAATCAATTCAAAAAAAAAATTATTTTGCGAGAAAAACTTGAAACGAATCTGAATGGTTTTACCCATAAAATCTGTAATTTGTTTTCACTGTGAAGGGTTATTTTTCAGAGCTTTATAGCTTCGCAAATCATTCAGTAGTAGTACCCTGTTCTTTAACGTTACCGCGGTCATCCGCAGGTTCCCAATTTTACTAAAAAGCTTATTTGACAAAAATAAATTATTTTATTATTTATTTAAATTTTTAAGATTTAAAATAAAACAATATTTGCATATTCTTTTAAGTGATTACAAATTAAGCTGCTTTTTGTTGAACAGCACAAATCAAAGATTAACATTTAATTTAAAAATTTTATCTAAAAATCCTTACTTGATCAAAAATATAGATGATTTCGAATTAATGAAAAAACGATTAAAAATAGTTTTTTTTTATAATTTTATTAAACATAATTGCAAATTATATCTTAATACCCTAACCGGCTCAATGTAGCGAAAACAGACCAGAGCCTCTGGTGGGAATCGAACCCACGACACCCGCACTGATAAGCTAGCACGCTACCAACTAGCCTACCATATGAAAATCTATTTTTGGTTAACAATGTTTGTTAAGCTTCTTTTTTTAACTCCTATATTTTTAAGCTTATTAATTGTTAATGTTTTGAAGTAACACCAACTTGGCAATACTGTTCAGGAAGCAATACTCAGCTTCATACAGACCTTTAATAATTCCTTAAATCAATTTTTAAATCTGATTTAAATTTTGACGAAATAATTCTCGAATTATTTTTCTAATTGAATTATTTACTACCATAATTCAATCTTATTAGAAGAATCAAGTTGTTAAACAATTATTTTTATCAATCAAACGAAATAATTCAATTTGAATAATTCAATTTTAAATCAAAGAATCGAAACAATTATGATTTGATTCGCCAATCTTAAAAATAATTATTTTTACTCTCGAATATGATTTGATTTGCAAATTAAAATATATATATTTTTTTTTTTAAATCACGTTTAATTTAATTTTAAACCCAAAGGACTTCATGGAATTTAAAAAAAAAAAACAGCCTTCTCGGGATGTCTTCGGACCTGGCCAATTTTTATTACCTACCAGAACAAAAATTTTGTCCGTTTTGCCATAACTCGCTTAGTTTTCGAGATACTGACTATTTAAAAAAAATGCGCATTTTATAAAATATCTCGGAAACTAAGCGAGATAGCGCACATAGATTTGGTAGATTCCCGAAGAGTTTCATGGAATTTTTGTAAAACAGCCACAGGGTGACTATTTGTTTTATAAATTTATATAAAATAAATTAGCACTCACATAAAACAAATTTCGTTTCCCGTTCCCATTTCGTTCGTATAAAAATGGGTCACCCTGTGGCTGTTTTATAAAAATAGATACCTTGAGATGACTTCCGCACCTGGCCTATTTTTATTATCGCAGTATATTTATACTCTACTGGAGCAAACATTTTGTCCGTTTTGCCTATTTTTATTATCGCAGTATATTTATACTCTACTGGAGCAAACATTTTGTCCGTTTTGCCCTATCCCGCTTAGTTTTCGAGATACTGACTATTTTAAAAAATGGGCATTTTATAAAATGTCTCGGAAACTAAGCGAGATAGCGCACATTGATTTGGTAGATTCCCGAGGAGTTTCATGGATTTTTTGTAAAACAGCCACAGGGTGACTATATGTTTTATAAATTTATATAATATAAATTAGCAAAGTCCCATAAAACAAATTTCGCTTCCCGTTCCCATTTCGTTCGTTTGAAAATGGGTCACCCTGTGGCTGTTTTATAAAATTAAATACCTCGAGATGTCTTCCGGACCTGGTCTATTTTTATTATCGCAGTATATTTATACTCTACTGGAGCAAACATTTTGTCCGTTTTGCCCTATCCCGCTTAGTTTTCGAGATACTGGTTCTTTTAAAGAATTATCATTTTACAAAATGGCGAATATCTAAAAAAAAATAAGCAAGACTTGCAAGTCGATTTTAATGTTTTTATTTTGTTTTAATTTACAAAGCAAGCCAATCTTTCTTTTAATTCGCGAATTAAAAAAGAATAATGTATGAAGTGTTTTGATTCAATCAAAAAAGATTCAAATGAAATTGATTAATCAACTAATGATTTTAAATCTGATTTAATAAATTGATTTATAAAATATTAAATCGACTCGCTGATTTACAAAAAGAATTATTTTTTTCGGGAATTCAATAAAGATTTCTCTTTTTCAAGGTCTGGCTTCATATAATATAGTCCGGGATAATTAGCACTTATACCGGACTTAAATCTGAGTTTACTGAAAATTATTGTTTTAGCTCTTTGAGGCTTCGGCAGTAATAACCTGGAACACAGCCATTATTTATCATCATTTAGTCATTAGTTGAGACCTTGACAGTTTCGTTGTTTTATTCAATGTTAACGCCACTTATTAATCGGGCGTTAAAATCTTTTGTTTCTTAATAATTCATTTAAAAGGATAACTTTCTTCCAAATTCCACACAAAAATATATTTGCTTATGATAATAATAAGTTATAAAAACCTGACATGATTGCTGACGTTTAACGCACAATTCCATAAAAGTTTCCTTTAGGGCTAGCAAACTCAAGGGCCAAACTCTATGAATTGTTGATGATATATTCTCATTGGTGTCTAATAAAAAACACAACTGTTCGGGTGGTAAATCCTCGAAGCAACTACGCCATGCTTGAGGCAATTTACTCCAATGATCATCTACATAAAAATCCTATAAAATTACAGATTAATGTTTAAGAGTTAATAATCAATCATACAGTGTTATTACCAAAACATAAGAGTTAATTAACCAATCATACTTTCGTATAATTTTTAAGGAATTGTTTAATTTTGTTTGAAAACGTGAAGCAGGAAGAAACTGATTTTCCATGTTGTTTCCACTCTAGGTTTGTTTATTTTTTAGCCTATGTCTTCACATGCAATAAAATGTTAGCAAGCAATTGTCAATGTGATTTCATATTAACTGAGTCATTGTCATGATATGGTTGCATACAAGCGGCAATTGCCATGATGTCTGACGCATTTCCACACACATGTTTTAAGCGAAATTACATGTTTTGCTCAAAATACGTGTTTTGGTAAAACAAAACATCTCAAACAACGTGTTTAATTTCAAAACATTTTGAAAATAGTCTGATCAACACTGAATTGTGTCTATACAACTCTGTGTTATCCATTCATGGAGAATGATAAATTCGCAAAAAAAATGACATTTGTATATGACAAGCTCGAAAAAAATTTTAAGCGTCATTCAAGGTGGTAGTTATAAATTTAAAAAAGTTTAAATATATATAAAAAAGAAAATTTAATAAATATGTTGACATAAACTGCAGCATATGTGAAAATTAAAAAATCGCTAGTATGGATCACTCGATTTTGTTCATTTTTATTGCCGGCAATATATGTCGCATTAATTCTCCAGAGGTATTCGTTGCAATTATAGCTAAAATAAAACGTCAAACTAGCTGTCATTTTCCTTTGACAAATAATAAAAAAGATGCCACAAATAAAAAAAAAAATTGAAAAACAACAAAAAAATACTAGACTTAAAAGAATTAAATAAATTTTAACAAATTGTAGGCAAAAAATAGAAAAATATAACAATTTTTTCACTTTACAAGTGCATCATAGAAGCCACTTCTTTGAAATTTTTCAAAACGACATACGAATAAGATATTTATCCCTATAATATGGATTGGTAGTAAGTCGCATAAAACTTTTATTTTTAATCTCGACCGGGTAATGACACTGTCAAAGAAAAACCAGCCGCGGTATTGTAGAGATGCAGATGAATAATTACAACAGCTGATTTTGTGTTTTTTATATATTTTCTTTTCCACTTTATTCTTCTTTGTTTATAAATTTCACAATGTGCATTTAGTTAAAACAAAATTAATTCAAGAATTAAGACAGTATTAATTTAATTGCATAAGTCGTTTTGTTTGTTTAAGTTAAATATATCCCAAATTATGCAAAGATTTATTAAAAACCAGTTGATAATTAAAAGCAGTAAACAAAATATTTATGTTAAAAAACTGATAAGGAGTTTTAATTCTCTTTTGAACTGATAAGGTTTCTAGAATTAAATTGTTCTTTTTAAATCCCCCCCAAATAATATGAAATCATTTAGCTAGTGCCTTCAGTCAAAGGTCTCTTCAAACGTCAATAAGTAATTGTTGTTAATAAACCAGCCAATTCTATTGTTAAGATTATACAAAACCAAAATAGTTGAAAACTTTGAAAAAAAAAACATTAAAAAAACTTGTTTCTGTAATAAACTTCCACACACATCTAGCTAGTATAATCAGTATTGCAGTCAGCTTAATTGTTACTGGTCATACAAGGAACATCACGTTTGAACATCGTTGATAAAAAGTAAAGTGTATTGTGGTGTTGAGCTAAAACAATTTCTGATTAATAAATTTAATTAATACACCAACATAATGGCTGCAACAACAGTAAATCCAGATTTACAAAAAGAACGTAATTGTGCTACATTTAATAATAAAGAATTCACTTTATGGTGGTGTGGTGGCGAAAAGAAATATGAAGAACGTAAAGCTTTAGGTAAGTTACAACATGATAACAAGGTGTAATTATATTACGTTAGATTGCAATATCAGTTTTACTTTGCAATTATTATTTTTTTTTTTATTTTAATTTTTTAATTATATATGTATGTACATGTAAATGTCATATTATTTTTATTTACTTCTGTGGACTTGACCGTATTTTTTTATTAGTTTTTTTTTGCAAAAGATATTAAACCTTAGCTTAGGCGCAATAATATGTACTTTTTTTTACTGCTACATATATTTTTTGATAGACAGTGGCGT
This sequence comes from Eustalomyia histrio, assembly GCA_949748255.1. Lineage (NCBI taxonomy): Eukaryota > Metazoa > Arthropoda > Insecta > Diptera > Anthomyiidae > Eustalomyia > Eustalomyia histrio. The sequence goes on from OX456527.1 coordinate 35,941,610, forward strand.
AAAAAACAATAAGATAGAGCTGCCAGATTATAGTCAAAAAACCGGAAATTGAAATGTAAGCATTTAATTTGTTTAATATTACAGAAGATATTGAAAACAACATTTTATTTTTTTGCATTTTTGTTATTTTTCTATTGTGTCATGCTCAGAAAATTATTCGTGTATTAACCTGTAGTAGTTAAATTAATTGGAATTGTTTTAACTTAGAAAAATAAACACAAAGAAACAAAACCCGGTTTTTAATAGGTCGAATACTTGCAAATCAAGTTTTTGTCTTGTAAATTCCATACAAATTTTAACACATCTCGTGCCAAGCCCGAAAATCGCAATTCACTCATTCGGTCCAAATTTTTTTTTCTTGAAAATATTCTGTTTAGGTCTACTAATTGCATATTTGAAAATAGGCAATTTCCGTGTGTGCACCGGTTATCACGCAGCCCCATGAAGTAATTTTACTTCATGAGGCCACGTGATCACCGGTGCACATTTAACATTTTTTTCTTTCTTTATTGTTTGAGACGAATTAATTCAGATAATTTGAAAAAAAAAAAACAAGTAAGAGCGGCTAAATTCGGCTATGCCGAATCTTATATACCCTTCACCATGGTTGGGAAAAAACTGAAGTTTATATATGGACATATATGAAATGGACAGATTTATATACGGACGCCTTTAAGAGGAAATTAACCATTTAGTTTGGAGATAAAACTTGGACTCGGGAAGATTTATGGTTCCAGAAAATATGTATTTTAAAAAAATGTATGTTTTGGGCATAACTTTTTTGTATCTGAACCGATATTTCCGAGTTTTTCAGCAAATATGTTATACTAAAGATTTTCGATCTTTTGCTATATAAGACGTATCCATAGGTCATAATACAGCTCTAGAATAGTGTTTGTTGTTTGTGTATAAAAGGTTAAGAGGTGAAAGAAAAGAATTTCAACAAATCGTTAAAAGAAATCACTAGAACTGCATGTGTTTTATTTCTACAAAATAGTTTGATTTAGCTGGCAAATTTGCATTTAGGATTTTATTTCGCTTTTTTATTAGAAATATTTGTAATTTTTTTAGCTTAATTTTAAAAATTTGAAGGAAAATAGTTTATAATTTTTTTTATAAATTATTATAAGTTATGACCTAAAATAGTTTCACTCAAAGGTAAATTATGTATAAAATTTTCTTAATATGTGAGAAATAAAATGGTTTAAAAATCCTTTTATAAATTCTTTTAAATCGGAGCAAAAAATAGAAATAAAACCGTTTGTATTTTGTTAGTATCAGAGGGTTTTTATACAAATTTTGATGTTTTTAGCCTATTTATGGATTATTTAATTATTAATATAAAATTTTATTTAAATTAATTATTAAATGTAAAAAAAAACAAAAAATAAACAAAAAAAAATCTTAACGAACCCGCGACCCTTTCACCTGTGGTGAAAGGTATAAAAACGTTTGTATTTTGTTTGTATCAGAGGGTTTTTATAAAAATGTTGATGTTTTTAGCCTATTTATGGATTATTTAATTATTAATATAAAATTTTATATAAATTAATTATTAAATGTTAAAAAAAACCAAAAATAAGCAAAAAAAAAATGTCTTAAGAAAATAATAAAAAAAAATGTAAAAAAAAAAGTGAATTGACCTCATCGAGATTTGAACCTCGAACTCCGCGTGCTTAGAGAAGAAAAAAGTATTTGTGACATGGCGTCTAGACAACTGAGCTATTGAAGCTCACACAAAATCATCGTCAATAGATGTACATATATAAAAGTCTTCGTTTATTAGGGATTTGTTTAGTTTTTATTTAAATGACAAATCTTTGTATGTGTGTTGTTTGTGTATAAAAGGTGGAGATGAAAGCAAATAATTTTAATTATTAATATAAAATTTTATATAAATTAATTATTAAATGTTAAAAAAAACCAAAAATAAGCAAAAAAAAAAATATTAAGAAAATAATAAAAAAAAATGTACAAAAAAAAAGTGAATTGACCTTACCGAGATTTGAACCTAGAACTCCGCGGGCTTAGAGAAAAAAAGTATTTGTGACATGGCGTCTAGACAACTGAGCTATTGAAGCTTACACAAAATCATCGTCAATAGATGTACATATATAAAAGTCTTCGTCATTAGGGATTTGTTTATTTTTATTTAAATGACAAATCTTTGTATGTGTGTTGTTTGTGTATAAATGGTGGAGATGAAAGAAAAAAAACAACAAAGTTAGTAAAAAAAAAAAAATTTTAACACATGGATGTGTTGTTATGCTCAAAATTCTACATACATATTAAACAAAGGGATTTTACTGGAAAAATTAGAGGTGGTCCTGGTTTTTTGCTAATATCTCAGCCATTTATTAACCGATCTGTCTGATTTTTAATAGCAAACAGAAATGGATCACATGTAACAGAAATAAAAAAGAATCAAGTCCTCATCACGTCTGGGTTCTTCGGAAAACCCATTTCAACACACAGACGGACAGACGGACATCGTTAAATCAACTTCGCTCTTCATAAGGACCCAGAATATATATACTTTATAGGGTCTAAGATCAATATTGTAGAAATTACAAACGGAATGACAAACTTATATATACCCTTCCACCTGTGGTGAAGGGTATAATAAAAAATGTCAAGGAAAAAGCTTAGTTATAAAGAGATGAATGAAACTTTGAATGCAGGGGTCGAATTACGGCATTCGTGATCGTAATTTTTCGATCAAAATTAGTTTTTTATTTCTAAAAATCAAACATTAGAACGGAATATTTTCCATCAGGGATGTTGTAGTTTTGCCCCAGATTGGAAATAAAAGTTAAAGTTGGTGTTATCATTATTAGTATTATTGTGGTAACTTTTTTAAAAAACAGTTTTCGAACAATTTCGTTCGATCACGAATGCCGTAATTCGGCACCTGATCTCTCTGATCTGTCAGATTTTAGTGGCTCAGAAGATGATGTTGATAGAGACAGGGATTACATTAATTCTAGTAGTTGTGATGAAGAGTCAGATGAAGAAGTTGTTCCGTCCACTTCAATGAGTGTGGACCATATAATATGCATCACAGTACCACCTCCATCTGCGTGCGACGATTCTCAAGAAATACTAGACAATCTGGTAACAGCTAAACAGTCCTCACGTTCTGCTTAACCGTAAACATCTCGTTCATCCAACATCCCTTCACCAGAGTAAGAGTAATGGATGAAATACTATTAAAAATTAACCCTATACTTTGTGCGCCCCTGACTCATTATGGGTATGCAAAACGCTCGGGCCAAGCACAAATCCACGTACTCCTGGGTTCACAGAATATATAAACCCAATGTAAATCGTGTGCAGTATGGGACATTCATGCTTAAAGACATCAAGGTTGCGTGTGGATATGTGAACACGCGGCCCGAACGAGTACTCAGGTCGTGTGCACCGGTGCCGCACATGGCGCTAAATGTGTTCAATCAATAATATGTTATTTAGTCTTCAGTATGAATGTAGTATAAAACGCTCGTTAAGTGTAATTTTTTGTATTTCTTGGAAAATTCACTTTAACCCAATAAACCAAAAAACAATATCATTTTTAATAAAATATATAATTTCGTTTACAATACAAAAAATAATATCGAAATGAACGATAAAGTTACGGAAATAAACATTGTCTGGAAAAATTTAAACTTTAAAAAAAAAATCAGAACTTCAAACGATATCGAAATAGTGTTATATAATTTAAAGACACCTCCATAATTTCGATGGTATGGTACGTTAATTTGTTAATTAAAATTTGTGTAAAATGCATAAATTTAATAATTTACTATTTATACAGCCACAGGTGAACTTGTGTAGAATATTTTTAGTACCATCAGGTTTTACACCAGCAAGCATATCTTTATATTGTTTATCAAAATATTTTTTTTTAATTAAAATCAAATCTTGGCAGACGAACTGAATTAAACGTTAACCATTGATACGTCCATCTTTTCGTGTTTTAAGAATATGTTACTTGTGTATATTTATTTAAATTTATGTTAATTAAATTGTCATTATATTTTCTTAAAGAGTTATTAAGAAAAAACGAATCAAAATTATTTTTGTGTGTTTTTATCTAAAAATGTATCGAAACAACTTTATCTTGTTTGAAAGTTTTGATTTTTTATTAAACAAAGTAAAATTCACTTCTAATGCATCCAGCCAACACAATTCTGGGTGTCATAAATTAAGACTCTTTAAAAGTCTCTTATATTTACATGATGTTTCTTTAAGCATTCTTCGAGAGACGAATGAGTAACTACATGTATTTCTTTTTTATTGCATGTATTTCGTTATCGTATATTCGTTTGTCTAAAGCAAAACGTTATCTGGAAACACCACCATAATAATTTTTAAAGCACTTACATTTTGGAGTCATAAGTTTAACTTAGTGTTTCCAATTATTTTACCCTGACGGTTAACCGGTTAGGTCATTATTCGAAAAATGAAGAAAATTGATTAATCGGTTATTCGGGTCGAGTAATCGGAAAAATTGGTGATTATTCGTTTAATGCAAAATAAATTTATTTCTTTCATCAATAAGAACACAAAGAGCTGCTTTTTGCTGAAATATTAAGTTAAGTCTATTTCATTGATTTCTAAAGTGTTTGTTTAGGACAATTCAAAGCATCCTGAAATTTTTTAACAAGTCATGCCTTATAATCTTGGATTTTTTCAGAGGAATCTGACGACTTTTTTAAAAGAAAACCATTAAAAAACGAAGTGTAGATTAGTGTTTTACTGAAGTGGGACATTTTGCCGATGAAGTTGGTTTTAATTTTTTTTATTGTTATTTTTCAGTTTTTTTAAACTTTTTCAAATTTTTCATTTCATTTAAGTTTTCAAATTTAAACCAATTTTATGTTATTATTTTATAACATAAGTAACGTCATAGTGCTTGTTAGGAATGTATCTAACCACGTGTTTCATTGCTAAAGAGAAAAATATAAATTTTAATAGGTTTTTTTGTTAAAGCTCTAGCTTTTTTAAAACCTTGCGTTCTGATGAGATCTTTTGTCAGCTCGAAATACATGTACACGGACGTTAAAAGCTCTTAGTCAATTTCTTGGTCATGAAAATATAATTTTTTATTATAAATATAATATAATATATAATATATGTAATATATATAATATATATATAATATAATATAATTTATTGTTTAGCGCTCCGGCGTGCTAGCTTATCAGTGCGGTGGTCGTGGGTTCGATTCCCACTAGAGGCTCTGGTCTGTTTTCGCTACAACGAGCCGATAACATTCGTTGCTAGTGCTCGGTTAGGGTATTAGGATATAATTTGTAATTAAAAGTTTAATAAAATTTATTTTTAAAAGGAATTGAAACAAAAATAAAAATTGTCTATTATATTTCCTAAAGCCTATATAACATTTGCTTTAATTCAGTCGATTTGAAAGCAATTTGATTGTATTTTAGTTAATGTTTTTTTCTACGATTTTCTTGCCAAAGTTAAGAAAATTGGTATTTTTTAAGAAAAATAACAGAAAAATTCATATAAAAAATTTAACCGATTAATCGACCTATTTTAATCGATTATTCGGGTCGAATAATTATTTGAGGTTTAAATATTTTTTTTTCGACAAATCGAAATACAGGCGATTAATCGAGGAATCGGATCTTAAGGATCTTTTGAGATCAAGGGTATTTGACTTTTACGGGGATGTATGCTCCTTTATAAAGAATGAAAAATAATACTTTGAGTATCCTTTCGAATGAATATTTTACCAGTCGGCACCTTTCCAACAAATAACTTTCATCTACAATTAACTTCTTTTCTGCAAGCAACTCTGTTTTCAACAATCAATTTATAATTCCTTTGTAATCATTAAACATAATTTTCATCAATTAATATTTTATTTTCATCTCCAATCAACTCTTCATTTTTATCAGAAACTCCCTATTTTTGTCATCAATCAACACTTGTATTTTCATCCTGAATATATTTTTTTTTGTTTCATCAATCAAGATTTTGTTTTTATTATCGTTCATCATTTCTTTTTATTAATTAAATTTGTTATTGGATTGGATTTTGGATTTTCTTTAATCAACATTTTCTTTAAGTGTATACCCGAGCTTTGAATACATACCCTGGAAATATAGGTCCGAGGGCTTGTTCAACCTGGGGACTTAGACTGTGTCTGGAGTCAAATTATAATATATAAAAAATTCAACATTCACATATGTATGTCTCAAAAATTAATCCTAAATGGGTCATAAATGGCTCAGAAAGTTATAAGGCTCTCAAGAAAGCTCATATTTGTTAGTTTTTTCTGAGTCTTAAAATATTGCTGAGAAAACGGTTTCCTTGGTAAAGAAAACTCCCTCATATAGTTATGATTTCACAAGGATTTAAGGGCTATTTATGAGTCCTTTTAGACTGCAGTTTTTCTATTTCAAACTATTTTATAAAAACTCGGCCTAGAATCATAAAATTTAATATTATTTACTGACAGTCATATTAGATATCATTAAGAAACGGTTTTAAAAATGTAAATAAATTGAATTAATTTAACAAATTTATTGTTAGTTAAATTAATTTCGTTTTTTTTATTAAGTGAAATAAGCATGCAATATGTAAATTAGAGTGGCAATGAAAAATGTGGGAAAACATTTATTTTCTGAATTTTAACTCTGTCCGAACGGATAAGTTTATAGCTTCACTAACTTTACGCTCGAAATGTAGTTTAAACCAGATTACGAAATCTAGTTGGTATACATATAATAAATAATATACAGTACCATATTATCGAAATCCAGTTTAAACTAGATTTCGTACGCAATGTAAACGCAGCTTAATACTGAATTTACAGCAGTGGTCGGCAAAAAGAGATAATATGAATGTATTGGTGTTTTACACCTCAAGAATTTATTTTATCTTTCTAGATAAATGAATTAATAAATTAATAAATGAATTAATCGATAAGAGAATATCCGTATTCATAGAATTTAAATTGTTAATTTTTTTGTTTTCTCTATTATAATAAATAAATATTAATCATAATAATGATAATAATAATTTTTTGATTGCACTCTGCCTCATTTAATATATTTAAAGAAAATAAAATTCTTCACACTCAACATTCCACATTTTTAATTTAAAATGTAAAAATTAAAAAAAAAAAAAAACAAATATTTAGAGTGTACTTTATTTCTTCAACAAAGCGGCATATACTTGCTTTGTTGAAAGTTAGCGTACTACTGAATGAAATAATTGTGGTCTTAGCTGGAGATTTGTTGACATTCGTGTAGTGTACGTGTGAATTGCCGATTGTGTTCGGCCCCTGAGTGCCGATCTCTGATTTACAGTAAGACCGTAATCGCGTTTAAACCGGAGTTTTGGCGAAATCCTAGTTCAAAACTAGTTTTATATGCTGTTTTTTTAAATAATCTAATTCAAACAAAACAAATCTTACACACAAAAAAATTACAAAATTCTGTTTGTAATATTAAACAACTCTCATAGAATATACAAAAAACTTTTTGTTGTTTTTTTTTTGTAACTTAAATTTTTGGTATTTGCAAATTCCATTGTTGATGCCTTTTTTAAAACTATTTTTGGTGTATTTACAAAAATATTCTATGAAAGATGTTTAATATTACAAACAGAATTTTGTAATTTCATTCTGTGTATGTATGAAAATATTGTGAAGAAATGTAAACAAATAATAATTATTATGATAATTATTATTTATTTAAGAAAATTTAACAAGGAACTTGTAGATTCCACTTTCTTATTTTTGCCTCCACCTTTTTAAAATTTTTTACAAATTAAAAAAATACAAAAGTTTAAAATATTTTGTTTTTACATTTAAAAGAGAAAAGTCAAGCATTTCCAAGACTTGGCAGCATTTTTATAAATTCTTTATTTTTAAGCAGCTATATCTATAACTACTTAACAAGTCTATATCTACTTAAATTTGTAAGAAATATTTATATAAAATTCGAAAAAAGCAAACCTTGAAACAGCAAACAAAGACAGTAACTTTAAGGTTATTTTTTATTTTGTTTTGTTTACAAAATAAATGGGAAACTTAATCGTAATTTGAAGCTGAAAAGTTAGTATTTATGATTTTTGTTTTTAAAAACAAGATTCCTCCTCTCGAAATTCATAACCATATATTCGGAAATGTAAAGTTGTTTTTTTATATTTTGATTTGTTTACAAAATGTTGTGTTTGTTAAAGCGATATTTAATTTAGCTGTCAAATTGCGTAATAAAGGGTGGTTAAATTTTAAGGACCGATGTTGATTTTGATTATGATAATATGTATGGAACAAAATATCGGCCAAATGGCCGCCGCGACCTCGGGGGCACACCTCCATCCGATGGTCCAAATTTTCGATGACGCAAGTGACACCGTACTGTTGAAACTACATATCGTCCAGGGTCATATCCTCAATTCCCGGCCACACTAAGTTCGTTATCATCTCGCGATAGCGAACACCATTCACGGTAAATCGAAAAAAAAAAATTTTTTGGCCGATCGTAGAGGTCGCTTTTTTAAATTTTTCTTAATATCTTTGGCATTTACAGTCGGATCTTAAAGTGTGTTATATCTTTTGTTTCTTATATCGATTTCACATTATGCTCGAAATCAACTTAAATTTCGGCGGAAATCCAAAAAAAAATTTTAAATTTCAAACAGATTTTCCATACAAAATAAAATCAAATTTAAAATAAGACTTTGCTGAAATATAAACGAAATCCAATAAATTTTGTAGCTTTTGGAGATATTTGGCATTATTACGGTTGTCGTAGTCGAATTCGACAGTAAGTCGAATTTGCTGAAAAGTCAATTTCAGTCAGCCATTTATGTTAACAAATGTGTAAATTGATGCAAATTTTCAGTTCGCATACTTTTTTCTTATGTTAGAACATTTTCTTATTAAGAGTAAATTTTTCTGGCCTTGTTACTGAGTAATTCTTACTGGACTTGAATGAGAAATGTACTCAAACACGACCTATTAACTACATCTAATGCCTGTAATTTCAAGCAATAGATACCTACCAGTGCTTAGATACCTACCGAGTAAACGAATTAAAACTGGTAGGTATTTAACATATTGCTTCAAATTACTGGCATAAAAATCCAATAAAAACTTTAAATGTAATCTTATCTTTCAAATGTTTTTGAACACCCCTAGCTAGCAAATTTTATTAGTGCAATAATTTTTAATCTAATTGTATATGTAATGTTCAAATGATTTTTTAGATTATACACGTTGCTACTTAAGATTTTAGTATATAATCGATAATCATTTGCTAGTTAATCTAATTCATATGCCACAATAATTGTTTAAGGTTTAACAGTTTTTGTTTTGTAATTAGTTGAAAGTGATATGCAAAATATAGTTAATTGCAGGGATGACAAAAGTCTTGCATAACAAAAATATATTGCATATTAATCAAGCGTCGCGTGCCTGATATATAATACTACACTCAAAAAAGTTTGCCCATAGAATCTGCTAAAAATTACGAGTAACTGTAGCGAACAAATCATTTGCAACTTGCATACAAATTTCATAATTTTCTGTAATAAAACATGTGAGGTTAGGTTATTCAAACTTTATCAAAACTTAATTTTTATAACAAAGTAAACTTTATAAATTTCATAAGACATTTTAAATAAAAAATAAGACAGAACCAGAATTAGCTTAAAAAACAAAGCTTAATGTCGTGTTCTTTTCTGACAAAAAATGTTGCCTTTTTTCGGCCCTTTTTAACAAAATATCTTTTTGTGCATATTTGCACAGGAGACCTATTTAAATGTGTATAAAATATGCTGAATAATGTATTAACATATTGAAGTTTAACAAAATATCACGTTTTTAATATTTTAATGTTTAATTAAAGAAGTTGTGCATGCTTGCACTCAAAAAAAGCTTAATGCCGTGTTCTTTTCTGACAAAAAATGTTGCTTTTTTTCGGCCCTTTTTAACAAAATGTCTTTTTGTGCATATTTGCACAGGAGACCTATTTAAATGTGTATAAAATATGTTGAATAATGTATTAACATCTTGAAGTTTAACAAAATATCACGTTTTGAATATTTTAATGTTTAATTAAAGAAGTTGTGCATGCTTGCACTCAAAAAAAAAATGAACTAGAATTTAGAAAAATTAACTAATTTAAGGGAAAATTGAAATGAAAATTGAAAATGTGTCCACCAATATTTCTTAAAATTTTCTTTGAAATTAAGAAAAAAAATTAACTACTAAATTTTTATTAGAAAACAGTAATAAGAAAATGTATTTTACCATATATTTAAAAGTACTTTACACTCATTGTGTAAGTATTTTCCGACTTTCGGAGGACTTCCGCTTTGTAAGGACACTGCTCTTAACAAGCTTTTTGCTATACATTTTTATCTTATAATTAAATTGAATTATACTAAATTCATGTATTTAAAATATAAATTAAATTTCATTAAAAAAATGAACTGCAGGATATCCTGAAACGTAATAAATTGTGACAAAAACAGATCCTTTTCGTAGTTAATTAAGGGTTCTGCTTGAGAGAACTACAAAAAGGGGCGTCCTAAGTGACACACGGCATCTATGACTTAGGAACACTGGGGATACTTTGTCTTCTGAAATTAACTTATTTAAGGAAATTTTTTTAAATGAAAAAAAGTGGTGAAAAAAAATTTTACTGGTGAAAAAATTTTTTTTGGGGTAAAAAATATTTTAAGTAAAAAACAAGTGAAAATAAAGGGTGGTTAAATTTTAAGGGCCGATGTTGAATGTGAACCACACCTAAACGTCAATTTTTTTCTGCATTTCATTTAACATTTCTCAATTTCAGACTAACTGAATTTGAATTATGGAAAGATACACAATCGAGCAACGCGTTAAAGTTATTCAGGCTTATTATGGAAATGGGCGTTCAAATCAAAATGCATTTCGTGCACTTCGTGATTTTTTTTGGTCAGCGTAATCGTTCAAATGTGTCCACATTTGGGAGAATTGTGGACAATTTTCAGGAATTGGGTCTGTGAAAACACCTGTGCATGCTCGCCCAGTTCGTTCTGCGGAAAACATTGCTGTTGTTCGCGATAGTCTGTCATGAGGTCGGTCAAGCATTTGCCGTGAATGTTGTCCGTTATTGCGAGATGATAACGAACTTATTGTGGCCAGGAATTGAGGATATGACCCTGTACGATATGTGGTTTCAACAGAACGGTGCCACTTGCCACACAGCTAACGAAACAATGGCCCTGTTATCTCACGTGGTGGCGATGTCAATTGGCCTCCAAGATTATGTGATTTGACACCGTTGGACTTCTTTCTTTGGGGTTATTTGAAAGAAAATGTGTACGTCGATAAGCCAGCAACAATTAAAGGGCTAAAGGATGAGATAATTCGGCACATTAACGGCATAGAACCTCAATTATGCCTCAGCGTCATCGAAAATTTGGACCATCGGATGGAGGTGTGCCGCCGAGATCGCGGCGGCCATTTGCCCGATATTTTGTTCCATACATATGTGTTTTACATATTTAAAATCAACATCGGCCCGTCGCTACTTTTTAACCGCTGGACCGGTTTTGCTAATTTTCAATACCAAACTTCTCGGGAGGATGTTTATTAATATAGGTGAATGAGCAGCCCCGCTTGCGTCTTCGCGTCGTGATCGCCATTTCAACAGACAGACAGACGGTTATCGCTAAATCGTGTAAAAATTGCATAAGGATCACGAATATATATACTTTATGCTGGTTTAGACCTATATTTCAACATGTTACAAACGGAATGACAACTGATATCTATGGTGGAGGGTATAATAAAGAATTGCTTAATATAATGGAAATTATAAAAGTATACCTAAAGGTATTAGGAAGCGTTGTATTATAAATATGTATGTGAATAAATATTTTTTATTTCATTTGAAAAATCAAATTATGTAAATAATTAAAAAAAATTAAATCAATTTTAATTATTCATTACTTTGACCCGACTTATTATTGTGCAGTTGCAATTATCAAAATTCAAATGTTTGATTTTTTTTTTCAGAAAAACTTTTCCTCGAAGATCCAGAACTAAAAGATGACCTTCCCATTTCGTATATGTCACACAAACAGCTCTACGAGCACAGTATCCGTAAAGCAGTGAGAATAGCACAAAAGATACGAGAATTACGTAACAATGGTGACGACAGTGTTGATACTTACAAGTAAGTGTTGCCCTCTAAACTTAAGAAATTTAATTTAAAAAATACCCAAATCAATGGCCTTTCGTTACAGTGCCCTTTTAGGTGGTTCTTTGGGTACTGCATTACTCAAGGAGGGTAATCCTATGAGTTTACATTTCATCATGTTTGTACCCACCATTATGGGTCAAGGTACCCTGGAACAACAGGTGGAATGGTTAACTAAGGCGTGGGATTGTTCAATTATTGGCACATATGCTCAAACTGAATTGGGTCATGGTACTTTCTTGCGTGGCTTGGAAACCCGTGCTGAATATGATGCTAAAACACAAGAATTTGTATTAAATTCTCCTACGATTACTTCATATAAATGGTGGCCAGGAGGATGTAAGTTAATGAGAGAAATTATTTAATTCTATCTAATTTAATTTAAAATTAAAAAAAATATATAATAAGGTATAAAATTTCCATTAAAACCGATTTTTTAAAGACTTTTTTTTATAAAAATTTCAAGTTTCTGAAAAATTAAAAACACATTTTCACTCCCGGATTTTTCATATTGATAATCCTCAGATCTCCTAGTTTAAATCAATCAAAATTTGAGAAATGTTTCTCTCAGATAGGCCGCTCAGATTCTTAAGATATTTTTTTTATAGGAAATTGTCTGCTACTATATTTATTGGAAATGCCTAAAATTTAGAAAATTATATCTCTCAAATTGTATGACAAAATTTTGTGAACTTTTTCTATAGAGAAATATAGATTTTTTTTTAAAGAAAAATTTTCAGATTGTCAGTACTTTTTCTATAGTAAATGTTTCGGATCCTAAGAACTTTTTGGTATAGTGTAGAACTTCGTGTTTTAGGTATTATTTTCAGTGTTATTTGTTTTAGAAATATAACTGGTCCTTAGTTTTTCTTTCAACAAAAGTGTATTAATTAATTTTTTTTTAATTCCCTTTTTAGTGGGTCATACTGCCAATTATGCTATTGTTGTTGCTCAACTCTATACACAAGGACAATTCCGAAGTTTAGCTCCATTTATTGTTCAAGTTCGCGATGAAGAAACACATATGCCTATAGCCGGTATTGATATTGGTGAAATTGGCACTAAATTAAGTATGAAATCGGTTAATAATGGTTATTTGGGCTTCAAAAATGTTCGTGTTCCCCTTAACAATATGCTAATGAAGAATCAACAAGTTTTACCCGATGGCACTTATGTACCATCCAAAAATTCCGTATTAACCTATGGCACCATGATGTTTGTGCGTGTTGCTTTAATACGTGATGCTTCTTTGGCTTTAGCTAAATCATCGACCATTGCCTGCCGTTACTCTGCTGTACGACGTCAAAGTCCAATTGATCCCAAAGAACCAGAACCCCAGATTATGGAACATACCACACAACAATTGAAGGTATTCCCACAAATTGCCAAGGCCATAGTATTCAAACTTAATGGTGAGAATATTTGGAATATGTACAATCAAATTTCTCATGAAATTGAAAAGGGAGAATTGGAACGTTTACCGGAAATGCATGCATTGTCTTGTTGCCTCAAGGCAATTTGTAGTGCTGATGCTGCTGCTGGTGTTGAAACATGTCGTTTGTCTTGTGGCGGCCATGGTTTTATGGATTGCTCCAATTTCCCCACCTTATATGGTATGACTACTGCCGTTTGTACTTATGAGGGTGAAAATACCGTTATGCTGTTACAAACTGCTCGTTATTTGGTTAAGGTTTATGGTCAAGCATTAAATGGTGAAAAATTAGTACCCACTGTAGCTTATATCAATAATGCTGTCAAAAATAAAGAATTTGTTAACTTTGATGGTTCTTTGTCATCGATTGTTAAAGCTTTTGAGTTTGTAGCTGCTAAGTAAGTTAAAAGAGCTTTAAATAATTTTATATTTACCCAAAAAAATTTGTCGGTAGAATTTATTGAAAATAACAGTTGAAACAAATGATTAATGCAGTTAAAAAAGCTAAAAATGTACTTGATTTTAACTGTTAAGAAATAACTAACAATGTTGGTAAAAAAAAAAGTTGACAAATTTTTACTACAAACACTTTGAAACAACTGACAAAAATAGGTAAAAACCATGAAGGAATTACTAAGGAGTGATACTAGCAACATGTTTTTTCGCCATTTTTAATTTTTTTTGGCAAATATCAGAACAATAATATTTACGAATTTTGAAAAGAAAATAAGATTACTTTTTTTTGCATTTAAAACTTGAATTCAAACTATAATATTTTGTTTTGATAAAACACCGGAATAGTTTTAAAATTTATATTCAAATCAAACAATGTTGAACGAAATTTTAATTTAGCAGTAAAATCTCTTTACACATGGTGTTTTTAAAAGATTGAAATGGCGCTAAATGATTAAATACATGAACAGAAAATTTTAGTCGTTTATAGCGACTTCCATTCACTTTAAAAATGTCAGTTTTATTATTATTCTGTTTTACGTCATAAAAAAATCAGTCATTACTTCCTCTAAGGTAAAATCTACATAATTAAGGTAAAATTACCAAAATAAAATAATAATAGAAATAACTTGTTTAAATGTACTTTTGCTAAGTTGTTTTTAATAATTTTGCATTTTTCCATAGGAAAAACAACTGTAATTACAGTTAAAAAAAACTTCTGCTTACCACACAAACAACTTTCATGTAGTAGCTGACAAACTTTTTCAAGTGTAGGACTTCATTTTTGATTTTTTTCATCTTTCTTTTAGCAAAATTCGCATTGCTTATGAACGCATGGAAGAACGCCGTAAACAAGGTTATGGTCCTGAAGTTACTGCCAATTTGTGTGGTATTGAAATGACTCAAGCTGCTGATGTAAGTACCCTCATAATTATGCATGTAATTTGGAATTTTATTCATATTCAAATCTAATCGTATTCAAATCTAAAAAATAAGTACTTCACAATTGGTATTTCAGAAATAGTCAATTGTATTTCAGAAATAGTCAATTGTATTTCAGAAGTAGTCAATTGTATTTCAGAATAGTCAAATGTACTTTTGAAAAAGTCAATTGTGTTTCAGAAATAGTCAATTGTATTTCAGAATAGTCAATTGCATTTCAGAAATAGTCAATTGTATTTCAGAAATAGTCAATTGTATTTCAGAAATAGTCAATTGTATTTCAGAAATAGTCAATTGTATTTCAAAATAGTCAAACGTATTTTAGAAATAGTCAATTGTGTTTCGGAAATAGTCAATTGTATTTCAGAATAGTCAATTGTATTTCAGAAATTGTCAATTGTATTTCAGAAATAGTCAATTGTATTTCAGAATAGTCAATTGTATTTCAGAAATAGTCAATAGTATTTCAGAATAGTTAATTGTATTTCAAAAATTGTCTATTTTATTTCAGAATAGTCGATTGTGTTTCAGAAATAGTCAAATATATTTTAGAATAGTCAATTGTATTTCAGAAATAGTCAATTTTATTACAGAATAGTCAATTGTGTTTCAGAAATAGTCAAATGTATTTTAGAATAGTCAATTGTATTTCAGAAATAGTCAATATTATTTCAGAATAGTCAATAGGGTTTCAGAAATAGTCAATTGTATTTAATAATAGTCAATTGTATTTCAGAAATACTCAATTGTGTTTCAGAGATAGTCAATTGTTGAATAGACAATTGTATTTCAGAAATAGTCAATTGTATTTCAAAAAAGAGTACATTTAAGAAATTTTCAAAAAGTATTTACATACAGCCATAAGAAATTATTTTGATATAACACTCTGTTTAATGTGCGAGTTTGAAAAATTGTTAACACTTATTTGCTATATTTTAATACGAAACCGATTGTAAAAATTTTCCTGGGAGAAAAAAAGGAAGAATTCCTACGGAATTAAATAGTCAATTGTATGACATTTATTTGTCACAAATTCAACCTTGGCATGAAGGACTTAAAAATATAACATAATTTATATTAATTATAATTTTTAAAGGAATCCTAAAGAGTACTTGTTTTTTGTTGCTTCAAAAAGTTATACAATCCTTAAGAATTTCTTTCACTCGATTTAAAAAAAAAAATTATTGTATTTTAGTTAAGGTTTGTTTCCTCAGATTTTCCTTTTAATTTTTTACCCAAAGTTTGTAAGTTTAAATAAAATATAACGGAAAAAATCTATATTAAAAATTTAACCGATAAATTCACCTATTTTAACCAATTATTTTTGTCGAATAATTATTTGAGTTTTAAATTATTTGTTTTAACGTCAACCGAAGCGATTAATCGAGGAATCAGTTAATCGATTAACCGAATTGGGAACACTAGGTAACATTTCATTCAAGTGGTTTAAGTGATAAAATAAATTCTTTTATCGAAAGATTTTGAATTTTTGAAGCGTGAGTATTTCGTAAGCGTGATCAAGAAATTTAAATTACGCACGTGATCGTGCGTATGCGTGAGTAGAAAAAATCTTTGTGCGTGAGAGTAATTCTTGTTCGTGATCGTGCGTAAACGTGTCTCAAAAAATGATCACGTGCCCATCTCTAGTTAGCATGACTTATAGCAATTGCCGTTCACCGTAATAACGTTACTGGCGGCACCTTCGAAATTGATAAGGTCCAATCACCTTTTTCGCTGCACACCATACGCTGACTTTGAGAGGGTGTAATGGTGCTTCATAAATTATGCGTAGATTTTCCGTCCTTTAGAACCTGGAATTTTGCTTATTACCGCGGCCGCGAAAAATCATTCACTTCGTCGTTGAGTTCCAAAATCTTACGGCCTGGATATATAACAATGCATTGTTATTCTCTATAAATTTCAAACGCGTCTACTTTTCGAATGTGAAAATTAAACTGATATACAATGAGCTTTACAAAAATGGCAGCACTTTCCAACAGGGTGATACTTATTGTCCTACCTTGTATTAAATTAAACCTCGAAAACTAACAAGAGCCAATACAACGCGAATACTAATTTTTAATCCTTAAACAGCACTCATGCACATTTTTTCTGTTTCACATAAATTTTAAATTTCATTCAAATTGGGAATAGTCAGAGTTCTTCTATAGAAAACCTAAATTTTCTTATTGAAAAATATCTGAAGATTTAATTTTTGTTTATAAATTACAAAATAAAATAATATAAATACAGTGGTTTCCCGATTTAACGAACAATTGATTGTCAGCCCTGTTCGTTAAATCGAAAAGTTCGTTAAATCCAGTACTAAACAAACAAATATTTATTCATGTTATAATAAAGGATAATTCATATCACATCTTATTAATCCCGTGTGACATTTGCTAGATTTCGTATTGATTTTGAATTGACGAAAAATTAATGAATTTTCTTATGGGAAAAAAAAGAGTGTGTGAAGTTCAACTATAGAGAATAAATGAGTATCTGTCAAATGGATGTCAGCAACGCAGCGCTCCCATTTAATTAACATTGCTGACAATATAAATTTAATTTTATAAAAAAAATTTAATTAAAAAGTAATTATTAAAAAAATTAAAGAAAAAAGTAATTATTTAAAAAACTTGTTATTGACGTTTGCTTTTGCGATTCTTTAAAACTTGTTTTAATAGCTTCCTTTTGAAGATCTCGTAAAATTAATGTTTTCGAACGCTTTGAAAAAAAATTCAAACTTTTTTTAACGATGTGTTCATCACAAATTTAAAGTTAAAAAGTCAAAGCTATATGGCAATACATATTTTTTTATATGTATTTTTTTAAGTGTTCGTTAAATCGAGTACTATATTGGATTTTAATTCGTTATACACAGTACCTAATGTAAAAATCTTGCCTGTTCGTTAAATCGCGAATTCGTTATATCGAGAGTTCGTTGAATCGGGAATCCACTGTATATAAATATAGGATATATATTTTAGATATTTTAGGATTAAACATCTCAGAAAGTACCAAGAAATATTAATGGTTTTCCACTGAATTTTTCAAAAAGGAAATTGGGATAACGAAATTCAATCGTTTAAATCATAACATCAATTTTTTAAATGAACTAGTAGTATTGTTGATTTTCCACAGATTTTATTTTTGAATTTGTATTTTATTTATTTTATGCTGGAAAATTAATCTAGTAAAAAGTAGATTAACTACCTAATTTCAGTGCAACCATTAGCAGATTAACTCTGCAGTGTAAAATGACTATTAAGTTGTTCGGGTTTCTCGTGAAATAAAAACTTTTATACTCCATATAAAAAACTATTTTTCATTATAATAAATTTCGCATAAAAATATAGTTCAATTTGTTTTCACGTAATATTAATACAAAAGACTATTATTTTTCTAGTGAAAATGTGACATTTTGGGTTTATTGTGATTGTATATTTTTTATGAAATAAAAAAAATTATACGTGCATGTTCTGAAATTAGTGCGAATTCAAATCCCTGTGAAATCGAAATTTATATCACTACCTTATTGTGGTGTAAAGTTTATGACCAATGTACAATTAAAAATGACTTAAATTTTTAATGAAACCAAAAAAATGAAATTTTTACTTTCACCTAAAAGTGAAATTCAGAGCATGCCCGATTATTTTTATTTACAATTTTAGGCCCTGTGCGAGGTGGCAAAATAAATTCTAAATTTAATACAAATTTACAAAGGGATTTAAAATTTCTTTGCAAATTATTAAAACATATTTTAAAATGTCAAAGAAATTGTGATTTTATTTATGAGGCCATTAAAGTTCGAGTGAAATTTACAATTAACTGTGTTTAAACCCAATTAATCGATGTAAACAAACCAGGTTTTTGGTTAACCGAAATTTACATTTTCATTTAATCGATTTATAAAAAAAAAACGAAATAAGCGGAAAACAATTCCTTTGCAAATTTAAATGTTAACTCGTAAACACTTTAAAAAGTTGTAAAATGTTTATGGAACAAATTTTATTTGTTTGCTGTATCCTTTAACACTAATATATTTAATACAAATATTTTTCTCTTTAATAGCTGCATGGTCGTGCTTTCTTGGCTTCATCCGCCTTCACTGAGTTGCAAAATTTATCTAAACAATTTTCCCCAGCTCTGGGTGATGTTTTGATGACTATTTTGGAATTATATTTGGTTGATGCCTGTTTAAATCGTATTGGTGACTTCTTGCGGGTTAATTATTTTGTTGATTTTATATAATTTACAAAAACTAAAACAATTTCTTATCTACTGCTTATATAGTTCATTAATTTTACCGACAAAGAGGTGGGTCAATTGGAATTACGTTTACAAAATTGCCTTAAACGTTTACGTCCCAATGCTGTGGCCTTAGTTGATGGTTTCGATTTACATGATCGTATATTGGATTCTGCTTTGGGTGTTTGGGATGGTAATGTATATGAAAAAATGTTTGAAGCCGCCAAAAAGAGTCCTTTGAATAGTGAGCCCGTTAATGAATCATTCCACAAATATTTGAAACCTTTCATGAAGGCTAATTTGTAAATAATTTTTGTTGTTTTCTTTGTTTTTTTAATACATATGTTTGTATTTAGTGTATATAAGTTTAATTTGTTAATTCGATTGACGTATTGTATTAATGTTGTGGGATGTGTTAAAGTTATTTTTAATATTTTTTTTAATTTATAAAATTTTTTTATAAATAAAACTACTTTGTATATACAAAAAACACAGTAAAGAAATGTTTCCTTTTTTTTTTTGCAATATTTTATTGTTTAGAATTTTTACTTAATTTTTTTATAATAATTTACATAAGTTTTGTATACAAAAATAAATTTAGAAAAATAAATATAACACATAAAGAGAATATAAATTTAAAACAAATTGCAATAAGTATAAAATTTAGGAAAAATATCTACAAGTTTTAAGGAATGTTTTGTGTTAATGGAGAGCATTATTATGAAGGAAAATAAATTCGAATACTTAAGACGACTGAACACATTTCGGCTGAAGTGCACTTTATCGGGAGTTGATAAAAAAAAATAAAATGTTTTTCTATATCCTATTTTTGGGACCGGGGCCTCCAGACACTTAAAAAAAACATATTATGTGGCCCGCTTTGGAATACACAAAAAAGAAAATTTTATCACTTTTTGGGCCCAGGGCCTATTTGGCCCATTTTTTTTTACTAAATTAAATTTAAAAAAAGCTTTGTTTTTTACAAAGGGGATAATTTTCCAAAAATAATTTTCCCTACGGCACCTCTAGATTCATTTAAGACCCCACGGGGCCATATAAAAAAAGTTTTTTTTAAAGGGGGGACGATTTTCAAAAAATCGAGAATTTTTTTTTTATTTCAGAGGGGAATATTTTGTTTTTGAGCCACGACCGATAAAGTTCACTTTTGCCACATTTCACCCATCTGACACATAAGCTGTCCTGCTTATTTATTCCCCAACCTAAACACTTCGACTTTTATCAAATCTAAGAACAACCTTCCTCACTTGTTCGACCACCTTGGGAAGGTGAATTAGTGGAAACGTTCGAAATTCTCTATTAAAATAAAATATTCGTCAAATGAGAAAGATTTTACATAGGATTGCCAAGATGTTACAAAAAGTAGCAAAAAAAAAGGGATTCGCGAAAAATTATTTTAAATCTAAATCAGCACAAATATTAAAAAAAAAAGAAAAAGTATCGACATATTCTCTATAAAGCCGATACTTTTTCTTTTTTTTTAAACTAAATTTTTAACTAAACTGAAAGAAACTGAGAAAAATAATTATACAATTTTTATTTTCACCTAAACTGTTAGATCTGTATTAAAATAAAATATTCATGAAATGAGAAAGTTTTTGCATAGAATTGCCAAGATGTTACCAAAAGAAGCAAAAAAGGGCTTCAAGTAAAATTTTTTAAAATCAAAACAGCACATAAATCAAAAACAAAAAGTATCGCATATTTTATATAAAGCCGATCCTTTTTTTTTTTTTTTGAACAACTTGGCAATCCTTTGCAAAAACTTTCTCATTTGACGCATATTTTATTTTAATACAGTTCTAACAGTTTAGGTGAAAATGAAAATTTTATAACTATTTTAAAAATTTAAGTGAATTAAGATTGTTTAGTGGTCATTTAATGCAATAAAGTTGAAATTGAATCAAATAAAATATAGGTGCCTCAATTTCAGAAAATTCCCGTATGTATCCGCTTAAATTTAATAAGAAATAAAATATGTAAATTTTACAGCCATAGCAGTATACATCTCCATATACTCGTAAAGTGCACATACTTTTTAGAACAGCAAATTTAAAAAAAGAACCAAAATAAAGGTACCAATAAAAAACCCCTCAAAAATTCCTTTCCAATTAGAGAATTTACAAAAATTTTACCACAATACGGGTAAATAAGAGATATGGAGAGATGGTCAATGAGTGTATGGACTTTTAACCTTAAACCCATATTGTCCTGAATTAAGAAAACATGCAGATATTTCAATGAAAAAAAGAACCAAAAAAAGGTACCAATAAAAAACTCTCAAAAATCACTTTTCAATTAGAGAATTTACAAAAATTTGACCACAATACGAGTACATAAAAGATATGGAGAGATGGTCAATGAGTGTATAGACATTTAATCAACCTTTAACCCATATTGTCCTGAATTAAGAAAACATGCAATATTTCAATGAAATTTATTTTTTTTTTGATTTCTTATCTTGCCGCTCCCTTTTGTGGAAATATTTGCAACCAAAGTCAAAACGTTGACCAGGTTGAAATTGCCCGATTTATTAAAATTTATTCAAAAATGTTAACTTTTTAAAACAGAAAATTTAAAAAAGTACCAAAAAAGGTACCAGTAATAAGTTATCAAAATTCCCTTTCAACGATACCATTTAATTCCCTTTTATGGAAATATTTGCAACAAAAGTCAAAACGTTGATCAGGTAGAAATTGCCCGATTTATTAAAATTTTTCAAATTTATTCAAAAATTTTAACTTTTCCAAACAGCAAATTTAAAAAAGTACCAAAAAAAGGTACCAGTAATAAGTTATCAAAATTCCTGCTCAACGATACCATTTAAATTCCTTAAAAAGCTATTAAAAAAAACACTCGATTTTGAACCCCTTAAAATTGCGATTTGGCCCAAAAGCCGAGTCTGCTCAATGTTTCTTTTTTTTCTTTTACATAAACAAATTTAATTAAAATTGTAGTATTTAGGTTGAGTTACTTTCCTTGTGAGATATTTTTCTAACAGATAACCCTTCATGATAAGTGTAATTTTTATATAGATGGGATTTATACCAGGGATGGAAAATATGTTTTCTGTTTTTGTACCAACCAGACAAACAAATAGTACTTTTTCGATCCTAACGGTACCAAAATTTTTTCCGCTTTTTTTAAGCAATTTATCGTATTGAATCAGATTTGCTTAGACACTAAAAGACTTAAAAAAATTTAAATTGACGGGGCGAAACAAAATTTATTTTACCTTTTCAGGATTTGCTATTAAAAAATTTAAAGACATTTAATAGCTTTTTAACAATAATACACTTTTTTCTTTTGAGAGGTTATTTAAAATCAGCTGCTCAATGTTGCCACTTCCGAATATTTTAGTACAATGTGTATGGAAACATTTGGTACATTTGATGTGACACCGATTTAGAGCCGGTTCAACTTAAAACTGACTTTATTTTTTACTATAGTAGCTGAATAAATAAAAACAGATTTTTAATTTAAAGTTGCTTTTAAAAAAAGTCGACTTTATGTTATGTTGTTTTATCAAGTTATAAGTTAAAAATTTTAAAAATTTCAAATTGTACTGAATACGCCGCGGTAGTACCACGGTACAAACCAAGGTAAGAATGTACCAAAAAAAGTACAATTGTACCATGTTTTCCATCCCTGATTTATACATATAAAATAAACTTTACGATAGATACTTAAAGAAAAAAATTTCAGATACCTAAATAAAAATAGTTGATTTTTTATCAGTTGTAAATTTTGTAGTTAAAATTTCATATATCAGTATTCAAAAATTTCCGAATTTCCCCTACAAAAATAAATTTATAATACCCTACCCTGGCGGAAAACATAAAATCTGAGCTTTTAATCTTTGGCACTCATTATTGACATCTCAAAAAATTCTTTTGTGAGACCATTAATTTAAAGCTGTGTTGTTACAAAGTCTTCAATAATGTATATGATTATTTTATATTCCAGAATTTCCTTTATGCTTTTGGTCCTTTATCAAACAATAATTTATCTTAAATACGAACTATTAGATATAATAAAATTATACATCTAATATGGTTGTTTCTTTTTTCTTCTTAAATTCTACATACATTAATTGATTTTCGATCATTCTTTTTCATTTACCCATAACGTAAAATTAAATATAAGAATATTAAAAATAAAATCTAAACAATTTGGAGCGAGTGATAGAAGTTCAATTTAGTAAATTATATTCTTTGTAATTTTATTATTTCGTTCCGTTATAAATTAAGCAAATTGTGCACTTGTTAATGTATTATTTGTTTGAGTTTCCATTTCTTCATCACTAGCATTTTGATCGAGCTTTTCAAAACCACTACGTTTGTTACGCTCAAGCAATAAACCACCAAGTTTAAAACCATCCGGTTTGGAAGGAAAATCCCAAGCATGTCGTCGATTGTTTGAACCAAAAGGCGTACAACCTGCAAATAAAATATCATTTTTAAACTAAACCTTTAGGAATTTTTTTTTAGAATAAAACCTATTTCAACACAATACATATTTCAAAATAAAAAAAAGTATTTGAAAATTTCATACTAAATCTGAAAAGTTTTCAGAGAGTTAATAGCCCTTCCAATTCTATCTAATTTGAGTATAATATTGTCGTTTTTTGACAAAAAAAAGTTAACTCATTATTATACTCAAATAAAGAAGAATTGAAAGGGTATCTCATAAAAATACTTTTCAGTGCGAAGTTCATTTCAGTTTCTGAAAAATATTGCACCAAATTTTATATTAATTCAGAAAATTGTCCATAGATTTATAAACTAATTAATAGATTTTAAAATTCTCTTTCATTTAAGTATAATCATGAATGGATTTATTTCAGATTTTGTCTACGAAAAACCTAAAAAAAACATTTATTATCTTAAGCATTTTTATTAGTTAAATATAAAAATCGACCAATCAGAAAACATAACACCAAAAAAATTAAATTCGAATAATAATTAAATAATAGAAGGCTACTTCAAATTTTGGTTTAATAAGTAAGTTAAAAAAAAATTGTTGATAAAATCGGCCAAAAATGACAAATTAAAACAAGGCAGCTGAAAAATAGACCTGCTTTTAACTTTAAAATATCTTATAATGTAGAAATTTTTATTTGTTATAATGATAATTGTATCGTATTTTTCCATAAAAAAATAACTATAAATACAGTTAAAAAAATGATGGCCTGACTTCATTAACGCAGTATGCAAAGCAACATTGCATTGCATATAGTTCATGTAGTACCTAAGAAAATTTTCTTTTAACTGAAACTTCATTTTGCATTGGAAGTTCATAATCTAATTACTTTAAACGACTCATTTTAACATTATCCAGAGCAGAGTTGAGAAGATTGAATTTTGAATGGATTCCCTAACAATCGAATACGATTTACATTCTAATTGAATGAATTCCTTTTTAAACATTCGGGAGAATTCTTTCTTTGGAATTCATTTGATCGAATTCACATCTAAGGAATTTAATCAATTTATCTTATTCGATTTAACAAATCACTGAATTTTTATCCTAAGGAATTCATTCCATTTCTTACTCATTTGATTTACAATTTGGAAATTCAACAAATCTCTCTTTAGGAATTATATCGATTTTTACTCAATCGATTTACAAATTTGGGAAATATTGTTTATTTGATTTTCAATCACAAGATTGAGCAACTTGAAGAAATTAACAATTTCCTACAAATAGAAGAAGAAAACAACAAAGAGCAATTAATAAAAATTATTTTGTAAAAGTAAATCGTCAAAAAGTGAAAAATATGGACAAAATTTAAGAAAAAATTGTAAAAATTAATATAAAAAATTTAATATCGCCAAATATAACTCTTTCTTCTCTGCAATGAAAAGTTCTCGAGATAAGTTTTATATAAAAATTTGCCAAATTACTCAAAACTTGAGACCGGTTTTTTAGTTTAGTTTTCGAGATATACACTATTAAAATTGTATCTAAACCATTCAATTCGATTAAATTTTTTTTATTTTGAAATATTTTTTTTAATATTAGCGATTTTTAAATTTTGGCGTTTTTTAATTTGGGCGTTTTTTCGAATTGTATCAATTTTTTAATTTTGACTTTTTTTGCAATTTTTATCGATTTTTCTCATACTAAAGATTTTTTCAATTTTTTTTTATTTCAAAGAATTTTTTCAATTTCAGAAAATTTTTCGATTTAGTGACTTTTATAATTTTTGATCTTTATTTTAATTTTTTTCTTGTATTTGTGAAAAAAATCTTCAATTTCTTTTAATTAAAACTAAAAATATAGTTATTTATTTTTTTAAATTTTAAAATCAAATGAAGAAAGTCGAATGTCTTTCCCAAATACCAAAATTAATAAAAATAAAAATTTTCAAATCGTTTGAATTCTCAACACTTGAATTCCGAAAATGACAAATTAAATGACGAAAAACGAATGAAGCCTTTTAAAATTAAGAATTCATTCCCATTCAAAAATTGCAGTTTGAGAATTCAATGATTTCATTTCAGAATTGAAAATCGAATGAAGGATGAAATTCTTTAGAAACTATGATCCAGAGTTATTTCAATATAGATTTAATTCTTGGTTAAGAACGCACAGTTGGTCTTTAATCAGATTTTAAAATTCTGTAACACTTTTCCACACAAAAAAACTTTTTTTTTCATACACCAAATCCCTAGACTTTGTGACATTTTTCTAATAGATTTATTTCAAATTTTCTAGAAAATTTTAAATTCTAAAAAATTTATTACTTTTTTTTCCTTATAAAATGTTCCAATGAGACAAAATAAATACAAGTTAAAACACAAAATTAAACTAAATAAAAACAAACACAAATTAATAAATTTTTAGAATAATACATTTATTTTAAACATATAAAATAATGAGATTACAGTTAATTAATTACAATAATAAATTGTATAAACAGTGTTAAAAAATAAAAAAATATAAAAAAACTTAAAAATATTCGGAACATGATAAAACAGTACAAAAATTTTAACATACAAAAATACACTATTGAGTATACAAAAAAAAACGCACCAGCACATAATGATAAGAATGACTATTTCGATGGCTTAATGTAGAAAGGGGTGAAGGAACAATTTTAATAAAAAATTTATAAAAAAAAAACTTTGTATATAAAATTTTTTGAAATGAAATATTAAATTTTATTATTTTCATGGAGTGTATTCAAGAAATTTTATATGCAAAGTTTTTTTCGATTTTATAGAACTTTCTCTCTTAACTTTCAAGAAATCAAATATCAAGTTGAGACCTTCCTACATTAAGTCATCGAATATTTGGAAAAAAAAAACAAAAAATAGCTGAACTTTGGAAATATATTTGAACTGTGATGGGTAATAATATGGAATGGATTTAAAAGGAAATATATATATTTTTTTAAATAATACTACGACAATGGTATAAACAGAAACAAAGTAATAAACAATTTGTTGTTGTTTCCCATTTGTTTAGTATAGCTAAACAGGAATTGAATTTTAACACCAGGAAGGAGGATTAAAAAAGTGATGTTGATATTAGCAAATAAGAAATCATGAGATTTTGGTATTCACCACTATGAACAAGATCATGTAAAAGAGGTTATTATTTTTAAAATTTTTAAGAAATAAATTTACTAGAACTAATTTCGCGTTATTTTTTTTTTTTTTTTTTTGCATAAAACGTAATGCAAAAATATAACGCCTATTTATTGTGGTGAATATCAAAATCTCGGGATTTTGATTTAGATGTAAAATGGGATGTTAAAGCAGCTTATATAGCTGAAATTTATTTTAAGTATCAGTTTTAGTTACTTTATTTGTTTAAACATTTTGTTAATCATATTCAATTTGAAGGACCTCTTAAGAAAATGTTCAATTGTTTTTGTACAATTTTTATAAATGGCCCTTTTCTTAGCGATTCGAAGGATTAATTATTCAAATTTTATAAGAAATACACATTTGAGTTAATAGGACTTTGATAAAAATAATAGCCCTATATCATTTTTAAAAATGTTCCTTCTACTGCAACGGTTCGAGGGACCATTTATTAATTCTTTTTTTTTTAATAAATCATAATCGATCCGAAGGGCTTTGCATAAATTTTTAAAAATATAGTTTTTTTTTACTATTCTACAGTTTTTATAAATGATCCTCCATTCGTTGCAACATTTACAACATTTTCATATTCGATTCGAAAGATATTTTATAAAAATTTGCTTTAATTTTTGGTTATAAATCTTTCGTTACACTTAATAAATTTTTTAAATATTTATTATAAAACGTCTTTCGTTCCACTTAATAAATTTGTTAAATAAATTATTTTTGATTCAAAGTATGATTTATACAAAATTGCAAAAAATTTTGTAAAAATTTCATTAATAGTTCTGTATGGAAATTTTTATAAATGGTCCTTCGAACCCTTTAGGAATAAGTAATCTATAATTTTAAACGGATATTTAATAATTATTGTAAAACGTCTTTTGTTCCACTTAATAAATTTTTAAATATTTATTATAAAACGTCTTTTGTTCCACTTAATAAATTTGTTTAATAAATTATATTCGATTCAAAGTATGATTTATACAAGTTTGCAATAATTTTTTTAAAAATTTTATTAATAGCTCTGTTAAGCTATAATGAAAAAATTTTAGATAAATGGTCCTTCGAACCATTTAAGAATAAGTAATCTATAATTTTAAACGGATATTCAATAATTATTTTAAAACGTCTTTCGTTCCACTTAATAAATTTTTCAAACAGATATTATAAAACGTCTTTCGTTTTACTTAATAATTTTTTTTAAATAAATTATATTCAATTTAAAGTATGATTTATACAAATTTGCAATAATTTTTCTAAAAAATGCATTAAAAGCTCTGTTAAGTTATAATGACAAATTTTAGATAAATGGTCCTTCGAACCATTTAAGAATAAGTAATCTATAATTTTAAACAGATATTCAATTATAAGTTCAGCTTATGTAATTTGTTCATGACCAGTATTTTTAATTTTGTTACCTTTTTTATGGAAAATGTGTTGTCTTTGATGAGATTTATGTTCGAGATCTATTAAAATCTTAAAACTCCTTCATGTTAAACGTTTGTCTTAAAAATATTAAATTTTGTAATATAAAGAATTAAAATGATCAACCATACAAAACTATAAGACTTTAGATACCAAATTTAAACAAATTAAACCTAAAAAATTTGCAAGAAAAAAATTAAAAAATTATAAGTAGTAGTTGTCTTAATAACACAATAATCACATACAAATACAATTTATAGAAACAAAAAAGAAATACGAAAGAAAAATTCTAATAAATTAAGGACAATCATCACAAACATTTTGTGTTGAGGCTACTAATTTACGATAGACCAATTCACTGGGTTGGCCCACACTTAAACTGGCAGCATTACCTCGTTTACGTCGTCTGGCAATCAGTAACGCCAAACCGAAAGTTAGAAGAGTAAATAGCAACATTAGGGAGGCTACTAAAATGGCCGTCCCACCAGGTCTGTGATGAGTTTCAATCAAATTATCACTTAAAACAGCAGAAGAATCCGCGGCAGAAGGTGATGTAGAATTATTTAAATTCGTTGTTTGTATAAGAGATGAGGATGTGTCTTTTGTGATTTCCA
Source organism: Eustalomyia histrio (assembly GCA_949748255.1). Taxonomy (NCBI): domain Eukaryota; kingdom Metazoa; phylum Arthropoda; class Insecta; order Diptera; family Anthomyiidae; genus Eustalomyia; species Eustalomyia histrio. The sequence goes on from OX456527.1 coordinate 35,970,573, forward strand.
ATTCAACATTTGCCAGAGGTTTAGCAGCCGATATAGGTATAGACTTTACCATCGATTTGTGTAGAAATTTATGTATACGCATGGGATTTAATTCGGCCACATAGACCTCATTGCCATCCCGAGTAACGGCAATATCGTGAGGATTTGAAAATTCCATATCATTAGGACCAAATTTGGCTAAAACTTTTTTAGTTTTGAAGTCCATAACATAACCACGAACTTCATTATATTGTTCAGTTTTAAAACCCAACTCAGCGGTGGGACCATTAACGACAATTAATTGGCCACCTAAAATGACACAAAAAAAAGGTGTAAACAACAATTACATTATATAAAAAATCTTTTCTAAATTTACCTTGAGCTGGTGTATAATCCATACTAAACAAACGATCTCCTATAATCTGGGAATGATATTGTGAATGGAAAGTACCATTAGACCAGTAGAAACATTGCACACGTCCATTTTCACGATCTGCCGCACACACCAATTCCTGCTCGGGCACTAGTGTCAAAGCATGTGGTATGGCAAAGAAATTCTGTAGCGCCACACCAAATGACACACCCGAAAATGTATTTTGTCCCCATTGTAAAATTTTTTCTCCTTCTTTGGAATATTTAAGTATACGAGCATTACAGTAACCATCGGCCACAAAGAAATCACCATTTTCTAATACAGCTACTGAGGTCGGTTTACAAAATTTTGTCTCGCCAGCTCCGGGTGTAAAGGCGGTACCCAATGTTAGTAAAGGTTTATCATTGGAGCCACGGGGACCAAATTTAAAGACTTGATGTAGGGCTACATCTGTTATCCATACATTATCTTCATGATCAATTGTTAAACCATGAGGCATATAAAATCTAAGAGAGAACACAAAAATACACTTTAAGTTTTGATTTAAAAAAAAAAGAGATAGAGAAGGGGTTAGCTGATATTGCAATTCCATTGGGATATTGTCTAATATAATTAGAAAATATAATAATTTTTCTGTTGAATGATATTTATGATCCTGAATCGAACGAGAAAAATATGTCATATATTTTCTAGTCAGCACACTTTGTAGAATTTTTGACTTAAATTTTACTTAATTTAGAAATTTTCAAACAAAATTTTCTACTTATGTAATGTTTTAGTAAAAATTTCTACTAAGTGCTGACAATGTCAACTGGACCTCGTATTCCAAAATGTTTTTTTTTTAAATGTTTCAAATTCTAAAAAATTGTTAAAATTTTTTCAATAAAATATTTTTCAGATTCTAAGAACTATTTTAGGTTTGTTTTTTTTCAAATTTTATATAAATATTCCATACAAATTTAAGACTTGTTATATATATAGCTGCTTAAAAATTAGGAATGTATAAAAATGCTGCCAAGTCTTAGAAATTCGTGGCTTTTCTCTTTTAAATGTAAACAAACATACTTGTCATAAAAATATTTGTTATTTTGATAAAAATATTAAAAACAGCAAAAGCATACAAATGCAATATGTGTTTATTAGTAAAGGTAAACATATAATTGCTCTATTTCGCGTTCCGACAAAGTCCAGCTTTTGCAAAAAAGGCGGCCCCAAATATTGAAATTGTAATTGTTTACAAATAATAAAGAAAAGTCTGGTAAGTAGGGATATTCGCTTTCTTTGCAAGTGTGTTAGCTATAGATATTGATATAAAATTCGAAAAAAACCTTTTATATCGATTATACAATAAAAGCGTTCTTCTATAGGTTCAACAATATTTGTATGGGATATATTTCTTGAAAGGAGGGTTTGGATATGTTGTAGGGTACCCCAGAGAATTATATATATAAATTTCGTGACCGCCTTCATATACAGTGGTGTTAAAAACATTCGGAACTGAGATCGCATTTAAGCTTTTCTTTGGTTTATTTTCTATTGATGACTTTTCGTTACTAACTAATTATAGGGTGTATAACTTAAAAATGCGTGGAAGTGTTGGCCACCGTTAGCTATGAACTTTTCTCATCTTTCTGGCAACATATGGATTCCGCGCCAAACGACCTGCTCATTTTTTAAGGCCAAGAACGAATCAAGCCAATTTTAGATACCTTGTTCTGAAGTGAAGCGTATTCTAATGATAGCGTTCTGCATCGAACGATAGTCGGACGTAGCAAGGTCTGGAGTATAAGGCGGGCAAGGCAAAACTTCCCAAACAATATTTTTTAAATAGTTTTTAAACAGTATTGCAACGTATGGTCGAGCGTTGTCATATTGGAATGTTACCGCTTCATGTCTGGTCCTATATGCCGGGCGTTTTTCGGTCAATGATCGCTTTAAACGAATTGTGTTTGGTACATGTCCTCTGTGATCGTCTTGCTCGGTTTCAGCAGCTCATAATAGATGGAATCCTTCTGGTCCCAACAAATACAGAGCAACAACTTGGCGCCATGGATATTCGGATTTGGCGTTGATTTGGCTGATTGGCCGGGCTTCACATACGATTTCTAGCGCTTCGAGTTGTCGTAATGGATCCATTTTTCATCGGCAGTAATAATTCGATACAAAAATTACTTCTTTTTATGACGCTCAAGCAGCATTTCGGACATGCGAAATCATCTTTCAACGTCTCTCGGCTTCAACTCGCGTAGTAACCAATTATTTTGCTTTTGGATGAATCCTGCTGCTTGCAAACATTTTGAAATTTGTGCTTGAGTGACTCATAATTATTTTGCAATTTCTTCTTTAGCTTGACAACAATCTTCATCGAGTATTTCCTCCATGCCATCATCTTTGCACTTTTTTGGCTGACCAGGGCAGTCTTTGCTTTTCGTGTCAAAACCACCACTTCTGAACGCATAAACCATCTCTCGCACGTTGAAATCGATAGAAATTATTCTGGATAAGATTCGGTTAGCAATCGATGTACTTTAGCTGCAGTTTTTTTTTATTGTTTACACTATTTCGTTCAATGACTAAGTGCGTATAAATGGCAAATATTTACCCTCCAAAATGTCATTTAATATTAAAGACACAATCCATGTGTAAAAGATACGCCATCTGTTGTGAAATTTGCATTTTTAAAATATGCTTTTAAAAAGAAATACAAATTGTAGTTAATATAAGGTTACAGATGCAAATGTTGTGACCACCACAGTGCAGTCCAATATAAAACCACCAAAAATATGTGTTTTTAATTTATTTTTAATTATATTTAGCATAAAAACTAAAACATGGTAGTGTAAGTTTTGTATATTCAGATGAAGATCTTTTAAATACCTTTCATTTCATACCTATCTAGCTATAGTTGCTTTGAACAAAAAAAAATGTGAAATGTAACATTAGAACGCTAAATTAATTTTGGCTCTGCTTCAAAATATCCAAATTTTAACCAAATTGGAATCAACTTTACGACAGACCTTCCTTATAAAAAACAACAAATTTTTCAGATTCTAAAAAGTTTTTGGCAAAACAAAAAATTAATTTTTACATATTTTAATAAATTTTAACATATTCTGATTTTTTTTTAAAAAAATTCTCAGATTTTTAAATTTTATTTTACAAATTTTTTAAAAGAATAATAATTAATTTTATAAAATTTTCTTTTTATATTTTAAAAAAGAAATCTATAGAAAATTTTTCAGATGCTTTAAAATTTATTTAACTAAGAAATATTTTAATAAAAAATTTCCCAAATTATGACATATTTTTATATAGAAAATTTCTTAGATTTTGAAAAATGATGCCAAATAAATTTTTTCCAGTCTCAATAAATAAACTTCTCAGATTCTGACATATTTTTTTTTGTGTAGAAAATTTTTTAGATTCTAAAATTATTTTTAGAAATATCCTCAAATTCAGAAAAATGTTTCTGAAGAAAATTTATCAAATTACAAAAATTATTTTTTTTAGAAAATTTTAGCGATTCTAAAAAATTAAGTTTTTTCCTTTATTTTCAATAATTTAGATTCTTTAAAACTCTTTTATATAAAATTTATCATATTCCAAAAAAGAAAAGTTTCTATCAAAAAGTGATGACTATTTTTTTAAACAAAAAAAATATCTAAAGAAAATTTTACTAATTTTAATTTTAAAAATTTCTGATTTTGTAGTTTTTATTGAAAATTTTAGCAGATTTTAAAAAAAAAGTTTCTATAGATTCTAAAAAATTAAGTTTTTTGTTTAGTGTTGTGTTTGACATAAAAATTTCTGAAAAAATTTTTATTCTTTTCAATAAAAATTCTTTCAGATTCTTTTAAATTAAATTTATCATATTCCAAATAAGAAAAGTTCCTATCAAGAAATGATGATTATTTTTTTTAACTAAAAAATATCTCCAAAAAATTTCACTAATTTTAAAAATTTTTCTATAAAAAATTTCTGATTCTGAAAAGTTTTTATTGAAAATTTTAGTAGGTTTTAAAAAAAAAGTTTCTATCGGGTCTAAAAAATTAAGTTTTTTCTTCAATATTGTGTTTGACATAAAAATTTTTGATTTTGAAAAATTTTTAAAGAAAAATTTTTTTTTTCAATAAAAATTTTTTCAGATTCTTTTGAACTCTTTTATATAAAATTTCTCATATTAAAAAAAGTTTCTATCAAAAAATTATGTTTATTTTTTTAAACAAAAAAATATTTAAAGAAAATTTTAATGATTTTAAACATTTTTCTATAGAAAATTTCTGATTCTAAAAAGTTTTTATTGAAAAATTCTCAGATTATTTTCCTTATAAAATTTTTTAGATTTTTCAAAATTAATTTCACGATCCCTAATTCATAATGGCCGCCGCTAACTTGAAGAAATTCTATACAAGTTAGTACCTTTTGTTCATTGTACGAAATATTTCGTTATATCGCAACCACGAATATCTTTTGTAAAATAAACAAAATCTTCGAAACATTTCATTAAAAACATTTGCATTTTGGATGCACAATATCAAAGATCATATAATATTTAAAAAATTTATAAATAACCGTAACAAAAGTTTTCGTTACTTTTGTAAAATTAGTCAATTAATGAGCAAACTGAAGTTCGTAAAATATACGAAAATTTTGTATATTCTACGAAAAAAAAAAATACCTACGAGTTTTTTTTTTTGGTATAATATGGAATGCATATTTTTCAGAGTAGCATCTAATTTGAGTTCGTTTCTTTAAAAAATTCTTTCATTCTGAAATACAGTGCCACCTCGATTAACGCAACTCTCGATAAACGCAACTCCTCGCTTATTGCAACTCGTGCATTGTTGACTCTGTTAAAACAACTTTTAAAAAAAAAAACCTGTTATCGCAACTTTCCTCCCAAAAAAATTTATTACAAATTTATTTATTTACAACAAAAAAGTGATATTCTTAATAGAGGCATATCTGCAAAAGTGATTTGCGATAAATATAAAGTGCAAAAATGAACAATAACAAGAATTAAAAAAATTAAGCTGCATTGACGAGATCGAAAATGTTGACATTACTCTAGCGTTTCCTGAAATTAAATGACAGAATGCTATTGATTCTTTTAACATTTGTCTTCAATGGGCCGAGGAAAATATAATAGCCTTAAAAGATATAACGTTTCTCCAAAATCTTCGTGAAATTGCAGTGCCGAAAAATATTTTATGCAATAAAACACAGTCAAAAATTTCTAACTTTTTTAATTGATATTTTCGCTCAACTGATAAAGGAAAAAAATCTGGCTTGGAAACATTTCAGAAGAAGAGGTAATCTATCTGATATCATAAATTATAGAAAATCGTGTGCAAAAGTAAGAAGGGCCTGCAGAAGCGCGAAGCGTGAATCCTGGTCAAACTTTGTAAATTCTCTTAACCCTTTAACAGATTCCAGGACATTATGGAACAAAGTGAAAAAAATAACGTACTCCAGATCAGCCAACTTTCCATCAATACACCAAGCCAATGAAATACTCTCTCACCCAAAGGAGATTGGAGATGCTTTCGCAGCTACATGGTGCTCCATAGGGTCAGATAATTCGTTTTGCTCCACAGTTATTGCAAAAAAAAAATCAACTCAACATTGATCTATTTCCAAACAACCCCAATGAAATTGTAAGTATGAACAATACTATTTCAATTGGAGATCTACATAATGCATTAAAAAAATGTAAAGGTTCATCACCCGGGTGGGATAAAATTACCTACTCAATGATAAAAAACTCCTCAATTGTATTCAAACTAAGACTATGTAATCTTTACACAAATATCCTCACTAAAGGAACTTATCCACATGCGTGGAAACAGGCTATTCTGTCCCCCATTCCAAAACCAGGAAAAAATCCAAACAGTACGGAAGGATACAGGCCGATATCACTACTCCCGGGTACATCCAAGATCTTGGACAGAATAATTTCACATAGACTTTGGAAATACTGCAAAATCAACATAGCCAATGAACAACACGCGTATCTGCAAAATAGAGGAGTGTTTACATTATGCCACCAAATTGAAAGCCAAATTAAAAAAAACATTTCAGAAAAGAAACATTCCATCATATTGTCGGAAGATTTGGAGAAAGCCTTCGACAAGGTTGTAAACTTTGCAGTAATAGAAGAACTGTACAAATGGGGTGTACCAAAAAACATCTTAAAACTAATAAAATCTTTCCTTTCTCACAGAAGAATAATAGTAAGAGTAGATGGTGTTCTTTCTAGTGCCCACAACTTGGATAATGGGGTCCCACAGGGGTCACCATTATCCGTAGTGTTGTACAATGCATACGTTAACTCCTTATTGGATAAACTTAAGCAAGTTAATGGTATTGACCACATCTCCATATATGCTGATAATATATTTGCCGTAGCTTCAGGCTCACAAGAAGAAATCACAAGAAATTTGAACACCTGTGATACAGTTATTCAAGAATGGTCCAAAGATAAAGGCGCAGTAATACCAATAAATAAATGTGAAGCTCTCCACGTTTGCAGAAGATATAAGTGCAACTTATCCCCTATCAGAATCAGGGAATCATCTATTCCAATAAAAAAGGAAATGAAAATTCTGGGAGTAACATTTGCAAAAAATCTACTTTGGAATTTACATATAAAAAAAATAATGGACAAATTAAAACATACGAATAATCTTTTGAAAATCATTTGCACCAAGCGAAAAGGGCCACACTTGGAAACTGCCATCTCCATTTGCCGCTCGTTAACTGAAGGAATACTCCAACATTGTATAACAATATACGGATGGACATCACAAACTAACATCAAGAAAATAAATTCTAGCATCAACAGGTGTTTCCGTATAGCCACTGGTATCCTCCAGGCAACCCCCACTGATGCCCTTAGAATTGAAGCAAAAATAAATGAATTTGAATTTATTTTAAAAAAACAATCTATGAAAATGTTAGCTAAAGCGATAATTAATCCTAATCATGCCCTTCATGAAAATCTTTGGAAGCTTATGAAACACTATGAAGCACCTTACCCATGTGGTCTGGAAAAAATTATTAAATATGCAAAAGGAATAGACACACCACTGCCTGACAAACCCAGCACACAAATGTTAAACAATGGATCGGACTTAATTACAAACACCTCATTAAATACAATAAAGAAGGAGGGAATAAACTCTGCTAGGTTTAAACAGCTATACATAAGGGAAAAGGAAAAATACAATGCAAAACTAACAATCTTCACCGACGGATCTTTCGCGAATGGAAATACATCGTATGCGGTGGTTGAACAAAAAAATCGGAACTACGAAGTCATCCATCAATCAATACTTCCGTACCATGCTGGCATCTTTGCTGCTGACTTATCAGCTATAAGATTTGCTGTAGAATATGCATCCAAAAAGCAGAAAAAAACTCTAATTTGTACTGACAGCCTTAGCGCAGTAAAATCATTAAAAGCAGATAACGAAACAAAAAATTATACTTTAAAAGACATACTGTTGCAAATTCCGGGTCATCAAGGAATACCAGGAAACGAATATGCAGATATAGCCGCAAAAGATGCAGCCTATCGACCTCTAATAGTTGAGGTACCTCCACTAGTATCAGTAATAACAAATTTCCATAAAAACCTTCAAAAACAACATCTACAAGAACATTGGAACAACTCTAACAGTTTTCTAAGATCTCATAACAGCAACATAACGAGACCATCTTATAACATAAACCTAAGTCGTCAAGAATGTATCATAATAGCACGGACCAGACTCGGAACTACAATTTTCAGCACTAGACACTACTATGAACAAACAGAGCCTTTACAATGTGAACACTGTCTAGAGAGCCTGACAATCAACCATATTTTCAAAGAATGCCCATTAACCGCTTCTGATGAACCTCTAGAATTTATCTTCAACTCCCACAACAAGGATTCAATCAAGAGAATCAGGAATATTTTGAAATCTGCAAATGTTCTGAATGAAATTTGAACTAATCATATATAGTGTAATGACCTAGTAGTCCACACTATTAATTTTTTAAGTATTTTGGAAATTAAACCTTTTGCAAAATACTTCCAATAAATAAATAAATAAATAAATAATACCATTAAATTTACAAATTCAATTTGTACATCGGTTGTACATAGAATGAGTATTTTTCATTTATTATTTGTGTTATGTTATTTTTAATAAATTCAATTAATTTTTTTTAAAAATAAATGGTTTAAATGTGTGATAAAATTAATTTTTTTTAATTAAACCGCAAAAAAATAGAGACTGGGTTATTGCAACAACCTCAGTTATCGCAACTGCCAAAATTTCTATTAGTTGCGTTAAGCGAGGTTTCACTGTATATCGTTTTAGAAAATTATATAGGTTCTGATGAGTTTTTTTTTAGAAAATTTTAACATAGTAAAGAGTACTTTTCATAAAAAATGCTTTACAATATGCAAAATTGTTTATACAGAAATTTTTTTACGATAATGAAAAATTCTCTCTAAAGTTTCAAAAAAATCTTAATTTTTAAAGATTACAAAAGCACAAGTAAAAAAGGCTTAAATTTGGCTGTGCCGAATTTTTTAATACGCTCCACCAATATCTTAAAAAAATGTTCTCTACTTATTTTGATACAAAATTGCAAAAAAATGTAAAAAACTTTTGAAAATTATGGAGTTAAAAACATTTTTTTGAGGCAAACAACTTTTTTGAATGCGAAAACAAATTTTTTGGTGTGAAAAAAAATTTGAGGTGAAAAAATTTTTGTGGTGAAAAAAATTTTTGAGTTTTTTTTTCATATATCCATATATAGTGAAGGGTATAAACATATATTTTTTATTAAACATCACTACTACTTACAAATTTTTACCCCAATCATAAACTAATTTGCCCGTTTCTCTTTCCAATGCCAATACCGTACTGTCACGTATAGCACCCTTATTACGTTTTGTAAAGACATTATTTATTGAAAATGTATCTTGTTCCCAGACACGATCACAACGATGAAAGATTACCACATTACCAGCCTTATCAAAGCTAACCGCGGTAACAGAACCCAATTTAATATTCATTTGCGGCCATGATGATTGATAAACATAGGCTAAGAAAAAAAAATATAACACAAATAGAAAAATTAATAATATTTGTTGGAATAGACTTTGTAGAAGACAACTTACTAATATTTAATTTGCCTATTTCTGTTTTAACATCAACCTTTTCAAATTTGTGTTTATCCGGCCATATTGTATCTGCTGAACTGCTTCCTTGCATAATTTGTTGAAAACGTTTGTCATTGTTGAGCAATTGATCTTCGGTTACCAAAGGAAAATAACGTTGTAAATTTAATTTCTAAAACAAATATAATTAAAGGTAATTTGAGTTAAAAATAAATTTTAATTAGTACTTGATAATTGTGTAATAAATTCATAAAATTGTAATCTAAACCGAGAAATGCGCAGTTTAGATTTATGTAGATTATAAAAAGTTTATTAAATGGGCAATACAAGATTTTATATTTTTTTTTTCAACATTTTGTAATTTAAAAGCCCAGAGGCCAATTAATAAATTACAATATAAGATAATTTAACAATACAAGATAATTTTAAGTTTGAAATGTAGAATTTTTAGAAATAAAAAATAAATAAGTTTTATAAAAAACAAAGAAAAAAAGTTACTATTTAAAACATAAACACATACAACTCTCAAAATCCTTGAATAACAAAATATTTTAATCCTTTTAAAATTTATTTAAATTCTTTTAAAATTTACTTGGTCAGAATATAAATAAAATGCTTTTAATAAAAGAAATTTAATGAAAAAAATTAATAGAAAAAATTTATCAAAATTTGTTTGAATCTAAAAAAATAATAATATAAAAAAGAATATGTATCAATTGAAAACAAAAACCAAATTTTTGGGATTTAGTTAAACTTGGTTTAAACTATAAACGAATTATGTCAGCAATTTCCAAGTTTTTCACAATTAAAATAAAATACATTCCCAACAAACAATACGTATAGTTTACGTACCGGTTTCGGTCCGTCATAAACGGAATCCAACTCCGTTTACGTACCGTTTTATTTATCCGCAAACGTATCAGAAAACGGATTTTAAGGGACATCGAAACTGATTCGAATCTGTTTAAAAACCGTCAATGACGGACTGTTTAAGGACCGGATATATCGGATGAAAAACGGAGTTATCCGTTAAAAGTCCGTCAATGACGGACCGTTTACGGACCGGATATATCGGATGAAAAACGGAGTTGTCCGTTAATAGTCCGTCAGTGACGGATCGTTTACGGATCCGTATTCGGTCCGCATTCGTACCGTTTTTTCAACAAAAAACAGATTTGTGCAAAGGCATATTATTTTAATTGTTTATACCAAATTTTCATTTTTTTCTTTAAATTTATTAACAAATATATTTAAATTAAAATAACAAAACTTAATAAACTAAATCCAACAAATACCAAACAAATACAATATTTATTTCCAGCACAATTACCATCCATCAATCACTACGATTGTGGCCCATTAAAAATCATGAAAAAAATAAAACAAATATTAAATTTTGGTTTTAAATTGTGTTACTTACGATATGATGAAGCAGACAATGCAAATTTGCAAATTTTTTCACAAAATTATTTTAAGCTGTCGGACAATATTTTTATTTGCAAACAAACCTAATTTTGCACACATCATCGTAAAACTTGTTTTCAATTTCATAAATATTTACCTAAGGGATTCGTTTTATATTACTAAGCAAATCCAAAAGCAACGAAAGAAAAACTGATCAAAAACAGTGGTCCGTATTTGACGGTACAGAAACGGATACACCAAAACGGATTAAAAACGTATTGTTTTTGAAAATTCAATTATACGGTTCGTTAATGTTCCTTTTACGTACAAGCTTTGACGGATACGTATTTTCAGACCGTAAACGTACAGTAGAAGCAGGATTCATGAATCCGTACGTATCGGATAGTCCGTAAAAATGTTTCTTGGGTTATAAAAATAGTAATGGAATTACAAATTGCGTTAATCTCAGTTTAAAGTTAATCTACATCCTAAAAATTGGACCTAAGGCCGTGTTTTGTATATAAATATATCAAAGTTTATAGTTTTGATCATTGCACAGTGGGTTCGATGGTACCCAAAATGGCGATTAATTCAGAGAAGCTGTAGTTTTAAAATATTACAATTTTTTTATTGATAAGTTAACATAAACACATAAAAACTTTGGAATAAAAAGCGATAAATAAATAATTAAAATTGGAATTGCTATTAAACAATTTAAATAATAAATATATAATATGTGTTTATATTAGTGTAAATTTAATTTAAAATCCAATTTTTGTTTTTACTCAATCTCATAAATGTAAAAAATTTATCTCAAAAAAGTCACGAAAGAGAATATTACAATTTTTTTTAATCAATTATCAAAAAAACATAAAAAACAAGATTTAAAAAAAAATTCGCCTTCGTCAAAAACATAATCCATAATTTTCGCTGCAACTTTCAAATCAAAATATATTTATAGAATAAATAAATAATATGTATTCTTATTAGTATAAATTCAATTTTAATCCAATTTTTGTTTTCACTAAATTCAGTAAATGTAAAAAATTTATCTCACGGAAGAAAATTATTACAGGATCAGAACAGATTAATTCAAGGAAGTGTTTGGTTGATGAGGTCATATTTTTTTTTTGGAATAACTATATGTACATGGTTTACTAAAAAAATAAAACTTTTTGGAGAAATATTTGTTTTTATTTCACTTTTTTAATAAAAACTATTAAAATAATTATATTATTCTGCATTATCAAATTCATCATAAAAACCCCAATTATCATAATCTTTATTATCATTATTATCTTCATCTTCATTATTATCATCACTATCTTCATCGTAATTATCATCATCACTATTATTATCATCTCTATCACCATCTTCATTATCATAATTTTTGTCATAATTTTCATCAGAAATGTTTGGCAAAACTAATAACTAATTCCGAAGTTGATAAATTAGATTTTTTTTCTGCTCATGCTAGATATATATAAATGGGGTAAGAACTTAGCAAACACCTATTGAAAATATCTTCATTGGACGTTTTCCGGCTGCATTTACAAGCAAAGTTCTCTCTATAATTTTTAAAATCTTTGTTTTTTGCTTCTTCCTATAATTCTCCAATTGGTAAAAGTGCTCGCTGTATAATCTCCGGCCCGTGAACAAAAAATTTATGCAAAGTAGGAGGTATGCAAAACTTATTATAAAAACTTAATTTCTAAATTTCAATAAATTGCCACTTTGGTACCATTTGAACCCAATGTGCGATGGTGAAAATAAAACAAAAAAATTTAACATGTAGATTTTAAGAAAATTTTTGTAAACCTTTATCGTTTTTCTGAAACCAATAATAAGCGGACGATATGTTTAACTGTATGTGTTAAGCTACAGTTGAACGTAGTTTGAAATTGGAAATCTAATTTTAAAATTAAGTTTATTTTGCTTAATTTAAAACAAGAAAAACTTGTTCCAAAAAACATTTGTAAGGCGAATGAGGGGGCAATTCGTAGTCAACTTCATGGATTTTTGACATGGAAACTAAGCTGTCACACGATTCCGTTGGTGGTCGATTGTGAGCAAACGTAGCAGCCATTTGGCGGAAAGCTTTCTTATACCCAAGTGATCGTTCAAAAACCACTGAGCCATGTGAGATGCCTATGTCTTCCACAATCTATCGCACCTTCAATCTCCGATCGGCCAACACCATATTGTGAATTTTTCAATTGTTTGGGTGTAGAGACCTCAACTGGACCTCCAGAACGTTCAGCATCTTCTGTGCTTGAAAGGCCACAACGAAAGTCATAAACCACTTTTTCACCACTGAAGTCCATGGTGCAGAGTGCCCATAGTTAAACGCAAAGCAAATAACGGAACTTGCTCAAAATTTGACAGTAGTCTATTAACAGGTTGTAATTGTTGGGAGCAGTGTTGCATTTTATATAACTACGAGGGAAGTTCAAAAAGTCACGGACTTATTGATCCGCCCTCGTATTAACCAAATTTACTTTCATACAAATCGTTCGAAATTGCATTGCGCTTTGTCTCAAGACTAGTTTATATTGCATTAAAAGCTCATAGTACCCCTTGTAAAAGTTTTTGCTGAATGGAAGGACAAAAAATATTTAAGCCTAAATCTTTCTGAAACTAAGACGAATCCGAACCTTTTACATTTAAATTTGTATGGTGTTTCTGTGGGAAAAGTATATATTTTATTTTGAGACTGAAAAACGAATCTTATAAATAAATAGTGACAAAGGAAGTACAAAATCCTTTTAGTTTAAAAGAAAAACTGTATCGCTGCATTGTACAAGAGTCAAAGTATAATAATATCCGATGTGTGATTTGGATCGTTATCTTGTTGGAACCAAAATGTCGTGGAGAAATTAAGATTTGATGCACTTAGTTTCAATTTACTTTTTAAAATGTTCAAATATCCCCATCTATTCTATCGCGATTCAATAAATATCAGCTGACCCACACCATGCAACCCCAGTCGGTAATGCATTATTATTTTGCGCTCTTCCTCGACCTAGATTTTAAAATTCCAATTACTTTGAAATTGTTTACTACGCGCTGGATCGATGCTTTTTTAGCAATGAAATATATAACATAAATTTTAGTAAATAAGAATGGAAAATAAGGAAAAAAATAATAAATTTTTCATAAAATTTTGTGTGTTTTCAAAAAAAAAAAACTATATTTATTAGCTATGAAATGGACCCCAACAAGTGACGTTTTCCCAAAACACAGAATCCTACAAATTACGATCCATCGACTTTGAAACAATTGTGCAATTTTTCTTTACAAATAAATAATGGAAAATCATGGAATAACAATTAAAAATAATTATTTAAACCATTAAAATTAAAAGAAGAAAATTGTTTTTTCCATGTAATAAATATTCCTTTAAATAAATACTCTTTTAAATTAATACTCTTTTAAATAATTTTTGTATGTCCTTCCTAAATTCTCTATTAAGGGGCTCAATACGTTTCAAAGAAATTGCCATCTCACGCAGGTCCTAAAGATACACCAAAAAAATATTTTTCCTAAACAACTTGCAAGATAAAATATTTCAAAGCAAAGCTTTACGAATGCTTTGTTGCTTCCATTTTGCTCAACACGGTACACAAAAAATTAAATTTAATCAATTCTAATGTAAATATTAAACATATAATAAATTTTTCAGATTTTTAGCAACTTTTCTAAATTTTCCAAGATTAGACTACTGTCATAATCTAGACACTGTGCCCTTTCAATTGATAACAATATTTTAAATTTGATACTGAATGTTCAGAGTAAACTATTACATTTTTTTTTAAATATCTTTATTTATTACAACTAAGCTTTATGTATGCTTATCTAGTAACTTATATTTACACAGTTAAATCACGTTTGGTAAGGAAATAACCCAATGGTTATTCCTAAAGGGCATCTAGACATTATTCATCAATCGCAGATCAGATGGTAATGTTCTTCTTAATCTTCTGTTTGCTATTGGATTACGCAGTATTTCCTGTAGTTCTTCATTACAGTGTTGTTGTAATCTCACTTCATGTTTAGTTGCTATCTTTTTAATTTCATCTCCTATGGTTGGTATTTGCAAGTCTCTGTGAAGGTCATCGTTTCTTACGTACCACGGGCAACAAGTGATACATCTTAGCACATTGTTCTGAAAGGTTTGTATTTGTTTTAGGTTTGTTTTTTAGTGCATCCCCAAAGCTGAATTCCATACGTCCACTTAGGCTTAAGGATTTGCTGGTACAGTAAAAGTTTATTTTTCATTAATATATCAGATGCCGAGCTAAAGAGACAGTACATCTTTTTGAATTTTTTATTAAGCTCTGAGGTTTTCTTCTTTACGTGCTCTTTCCACTTAAGTTTGGCATCAAGTGTAAAACCCAAGTATTTTGCCGTATTAGCGTATGGCACAACAGTGTTATTTATGTAAATCGGTAAATGTTCTATTTTCTTATATGTAAAATTAACGTGTGTTGATTTGGATTCATTAAGAAGAACTCTCCATTTTTTGGTCCATTGAAGGATTTTGTTGGTTGCATTTTGAAGCTTTTTGTAGCTTCATTTATGTTTTTATCAGTTACAAGAAGAGCTGTATCATCAGCGAAGGTTGCAATTATTGCTTCAGGTGGAGTTGGCAGGTCTCTAGTGTACAGTATATAAAGTATTGGCCCCAGTACGCTTCCCTGTGGAACACCAGCATGAATTTTCGCCAATTTGGAGTACTCTCCTTCATGTTTCACTCTAAAATATCTTCCAGAAATATAACATTTGAGCATGTCACTAAACTGGTTATGCAAATCTCTTTGTAGCTTAAAAGTAAGACCTTTATGCCAAACTTTATCAAAGGCCTGCGCTACATCTAAAAAGACACCGGAGCATATTTCTTTGCAGTTCAAAGTATTTTCTATTGTGTTGGTTACTCTGTGAACTTGTTCAATTGTTGAATGTTTACGACGAAAACCAAATTGGTGTTTGGGAATTAAACATCTTTCTTCAAGTATTGGTTGTAATCTTTTTAATAATATTTTTTCAAACACTTTCGCCATTGTTGGGAGGACAGATATAATTCTGTACGATGTTTTGTCATGAAGCTGTTTGCCAGGCTTAGGTATCAAAATAACTTCTGCAACTTTCCATTGGCTAGGTACATATTTTAAACGAATCGAAGCATTTATTATATATAAAAATAGTCGCATGCCACTTTCCGGGAGCTCTTTTAACACTTTGCCGGTGATAAGATCATACCCTGGTGCTTTATTGGGTTAATTTCCAGTTTTACCAAGTTGTTTAGCTCACGAAGGGTTACTTCAGAAATTTCTTTAGAACCCGCTGTATAAAAGATTTCAATATTTTCATCTGATGTTAGTCTATGCAGCGGTTGAAAGGTATCTTCAAGGTGTTTAGCTAAGAGGTCAGCTTTGTCTTGGGGACTTTTTGCCCATGTACCATCACATTTTTTTATAGGTGGAATAATCTTGGGTGTATTTTGAAACTGTTTTGTTATCTTCCATAATGAGTAATCTTTTGTAGAAGATAAACTTTTTAGCTGTTCTGTCATGTTGTTATTTTTAATAGTGGAAAGCATTTTTTTTAATCTATTAGAAAGATTGTTGAGAATATTTTTGTTTTCTGGACTTCTTTGTTGTTGCCAGGTTTTTCTTGCTTTATTTAGGTAAGCTCTTTCTTTGTATATTTGGGCTGCTGTTCCAGGCTGTTGCCTGTATGACTTCTATCAAATTGTCTAATTCAGATTTACTTCATAAGGTGACTTAAGAGACACATTTAGTTTTATATTTGTATCTATATTAGAGCGAAATTTGTGCTAGTTGGTTTTGTTGTTAACCAGACATGGTGGTTGTGGAAAATCACTTACAGTTTCATTTACCAGTAACTTGACTGGCGAGTGATCTGATGACAGATCCTCTGCATTTCCAACTTGTATGTAGTTTTTTGACTCAAAAATTTGTTGAGTAAACTAATTAATTTTTTGTTATTTTCTTTTGTTCGATAGTATAGTTGAAGTTAATTTTTAACCCATCATATAAGAATAGAAAAATATAAAAAATGTGTCATTATAAAAAAATTCTATAAAATACCTGAACACAGTTTTGATAGGAAAAGAAATTACACAAAGTATAATGTTCCCCTAAAAAAAAAACCTTTGTTACACCTACATACGTTTTCATGTTCAAATTTATCTTATAAAAACAGTTCTTAATATTAAACAAAAACAACGTCACTATAAAGAAAAGAAAAAAAAAGCCGCCTGGGAGGTAACAAATCAATATAACAAGAAAATAAGCAACAAATATTTAATACTGAAAACAAATAAAAAATGAAAACAAAGAAAAAAGCCTATAGTCTGGGGCTCAGATGTTACCATATGTTGTTCAACTTGGTTAACAAATTAACTATAAATTATCCAATTACACGTTTTTCAGAGTAAAAAGAAAAACAAATTCTTTCGTAATAATCATAAGAAATTTAAGATATAAAATAAACTTTTATATGATTAATTATAAATAATATCCCCGTGCAGATTAGCGAAAGATCATCTTTCTTTTAACAAAGCAAAAAAAAAATTACCTCATCTGTTGCTGATTCAATTATAAAAACCGTCAATACAATAAGCCAAGGTCCGATTAGCTGCTGTAGTATACTTAAACGCATTTTGGATGTTTCGTATGTATATTTTCGTCTTGGTCTGGTTCTTTTGTTGAGCAAGAAAAAACTGGAATATGGTTTTTAAACAGCTTGATTTTAAGTTTCTTATAACACTTGGTTGGGTATTTATTTGTTTTATTTTTATCTTTTTTTTTAATAGAAACTAAACATTTATATTATTTGTTTTCAATAAATGCTCTGCAAACTTCTCAATTCTTTTTTTTTAATCTGCCATCAAGGCAGCTTTTTATACAACTGCGTTGACTTTAATTGCTTTTGTTATTTGTTTGTTATAGGTACTGCCAGATTTAAATTTTAATTTCACATCAAAAGAAAATGCCAGAAACATATGACAATACTGAAAAAAATAATGAGAACAACTTACAAAATGATGTAAGATAAAATTGCCTAAATTCATTTTTTAAATTTGATTCAAGTTTTAAGGAATTGATTCGTTTTATTGATTAAATATTTTTTGTTTTTGAATTTGACTATGCTGTATTTACATACAATTTATGTGTGCTTGTCTTAATTTACATTCGCTGTTATGGTAATACAACAAACAGTTATGATATGTAATTTAGAATTTTTGTATGCAAATTTGATGCATATGCCAAATGCAGCCAAATAATAATATTATAATAGTGGTGTAAGCAGCAAACCAATCTTTATTAAATGTTAAAATTGCGGATAAGTCCGTGCTGGATATCTTACATATGATACAAGGTATCGAGAAACGGATTTCGAAATGAGAAAAAGAATATTTACAATATATGTAATTCATTCCTTATTCAGTATTTTCAAAACAAGGCAGTAGGCCCAGCCAATAATAAGCAAACAATATGTAAATTATACTATATCATTAACTCACTTTATTCAATAGCTGTGTTTTTAAATGCCAGTAGTATATTGTTTGCAAAAGCTTCAAAATTTCGTTGTTATTTTATTACTGCAGGCAAGGTAATTAGTTTGGGTTTTTGTCTGCAGGTAAGCGGTAGACAAGCTTATCAGCTGTTTGTTTGGGAAAAAGCTGGCAGATGTACTCAGCACTACTCATGTTTAGCACATAAGCATAGATTTCATAATTAAAATACAGTATATTACAAGCATTCATACATTAAGGTTGCTTTTAATTATTTGCAAATAATCTTAAACAATAATGGAGTATAATTTACTATAAATCTGTAGTGTAAATAGACAATAACTAGAGCAAATAAATTGCATATGGTAACACTTTTAGCCAGCCTAAATAATGAATGGCAATTCTTGATTAAACAAATTGCTGTCAAAAAACAACTGGAGTAACTAAACGTCTTTATCAGCTGACCCATTTTGTTGATAAACTGAAAAATTGTCGAAAAACTAAGTAAATTGGTAAATTTCATCAGTAAAATGGATAATACGGGCCAGCAATTGCATCCCAATTGGCGGGCCTTGACTACAGTACACATACCCATTAAACGTTTTATAAAAGAAGGCACTCACCAAAGCCAACAAGGAACACATTTTGCAAATCGTGAGAAATATGAAATACAGGGAATCAAGGGAGATGAAATTAAAGAATTCTATGAAGAATTGGTTAATAAACAAGAAAATCAACAGTACAAGTTGGAAAAGAAGCTAGAGCCTAAGAAATGTAAAGAATTCTCTAAACAGCACCAACCAACTAAGAAAACTTTTGAGGTTAAGAACTATTTTCGTTGTGCCATGGAAAATAAAGTGGATAATTTAAAAATGATGAATTTTCAAGGACAAAACATTAATATTTGTGATAGTTATGGATGGAACTCACTAATGATGGCTGCCTGTGAGGGAGCATATGAAGCAGTGGAGTTTTTATTGGCATTGGGTGTAGATAGACATTTAAAAGATAAAACGGGAATGACCGCCAAAGATTTAGCCAAGAAAAAGGGTTACTTCAAAATAGTGGACTTGCTAAGCACAGATATTAATCAAGAAACTAAAAGCGACCAGTCCCCAGATAAAGTATTGGAAGAAAAACCATTTTATTGTGAAGTTTGTCAACGAAATTTTACTGAAACATCTGAAAGAAACCATCAAACTTCTACAGTACATCAATTTAATTTAAAATCTACTTTGCCACTTAATAAATTACAAAAATTTAATATACCACCACGTAACAGGGGTCTCCAACTTATGGTCAAACAGGGTTGGGATAAAGAAAGTGGTTTAGGTCCGGCCCAAGCTGGACGTTTATATCCTGTTAAAACTGTAATACGTAAACAACGAACTGGTCTGGGCATAGAGCAGGAATCGGCACGTGTAACACACTTTGAGGCCTTCGATCGCAAAGCAGTACAAAGACAAAATTCAGATTATTATCGAAAAAAGTCTAGAAATCGTAATGATATAAGAAGAGAAAAGGTTCGAGAATGGAAACGGGATAGACGTTTAAGAAATGAACTGAATTAAATTTTCGCGAATATAAATCGTTGCTATTGCTGGCCTGTATTATCATTAATATCACATTTAACCTAATTCATACTGTTTTTATGTATCTTAAAAAGCACTAAATTCATTTACTTTAAAAAATGTCAAAATCTTCTGAACAAAAATGTATGGAAATTTTAAAATCCACCGAAGAAGTTGCCGATCAAGTTTTAGTTAATAAACAGGAACTTATTAATCTTGATAAAAGACGTCAACAAAACCGAGAAGCTATAAGGGAATTAGAAAAAAATCCCGAACAACAAGAAAAAAAGGTGTGGACCACCATTGGCAGTATGTTGCTAAAATTGGAACGTGAAAAGGCTTTGGAATTGCTTAAAAAGGGTATTAACTATTTATTATTTGTGATGGTTTATGAAAATTTTAAATTTTCCATGATTTTTTTTACTTGCAGATCAATTTCAAATTGAACGTGAAATTAAAATTTTACAATCGGATCAAAAGATTTTAGTTAATAAACATCGTGATTTAGAACATTTTTCGCCGTATTCGGGTACAAATATAAAACCTTTAGATCGTAAGGAATTTAATGCTTTAAAGGCCAATTTACCAATGTTGTAAAAATGTAATGTTAAGTTTTAAGTCTTAAATTATACGATTTTTATAAAAATATATTAAAAAAAAAACATTGTAAAACTCAATTGATGGTTTAAAATAAGTGCGATTACAAAATTTCAATTATTTTTGGTGTATAATATGAGATATTACAATTTTTTATTATTTCATTTCTTTTAACATAAGTTAGTCATTTTAGTGTTAAATGAACACACCTTGCTTTCAATTTAAAGACCCTTTTTATCCTTATCCAATTGCAAATTTGGTTGATGTTTAATTTTTTTTGGCACCCCAAAAAAAATATGAGGTCTCCTCTAGAATTAAAGAACTTTTGATATATCGGTTAAGCATGACGGAGCCTTTGTGCCCCTCTAGGTAGAAAAAGAGATAATACATTTTTTTACGATTTCAAAATTGCATTTTGTTCTATGATTCTTTAAATTTGGCTCCCACTTGATATCCAGGTAGCCTAAATTAACCAGTTGGAACGAAAATTTCCTTAAATATGAACATGAATTAATTACTCTCATTAAACAAATAGAAATTTTGCCTACAGGGCCTTATACCTGTAACTAATTTTAAATTAACATATTTTTTTCCTCCACAAATAAATCGCAACATTTTTGGTTTGCGATAAATATTTTCAGGACAAGCAAAGAATTGTCAGTTGCTCGTCAGAGTTTAAATAACACTCATAAGAGTTGTACAGAGTATATATTAAAATAAGTACTCTTTGGTACTATTTCAAAAGTTATATCTCCATCTCTGCACAGGCTGCCAGACTTTAGGGCTTTTTATTAGTCTTGGGAACAAACATTTTTATTTGAGAAAAGTGGGTTTTTTTGGGATATTTTAAAATCTCTTATGCTGCGTTTACATTTGGCTCTAAATTCCTCTAAATCGGCGTTGGCTACTGTCATTATCATTCAAATTTGACAAAAGTAACGGTAATTATAAACGTTAGATTATGTCATATGTATATGGGAATGACAAAAGCCAACTTTGATAGCTTGCCACATAAACACAACTATATTTGAGAAAGTTTTCAACAGATTTCTTACAAATCCCGTAAATTTGCGAGATTTCACATGAATTGGTAAATCCTAAGATTTTTACTGAAAACTCAATTTCAGTCGAAATCTCGTAACTGAATGCAGATGTAAACAAGGCATAATGCAATATATATTCAGTTAAAAATATAAAGAATCATTCACAATGGTAAGAAAAATTAAAGTATAGTAAAAAAAATTATTTATCATTTTCAAAGCGTTCAAATTTTCAAATCATTAATGTATTTTGGTATCATTACAATCAATTCTAATTAAAAATTTACTAAATTAATAGAGATGGAACTTTTCAAAAGTTGACTTAACCGGTTCTGAAAAACCTAAGAGCCAATTTATACGGTGACTTTGTTGCATGCAATTCATATGTATTCTTAGTTTGTTGCTTCATTTACATTCGGTTTTAGTGCAATAAAAGTCACCGTATAAATAGACATAACTTTGGAAGCAACTTTGAAAAGGGAATTAAGAAAAGCAATCAATTGCATAGTATACATTGGCTCTAAGACTTTAAGAAGGTTTAACCTAAATTCACAATTATTGAGTAATTCACGCTGCTGACTGGAGTGTACTAAAATAAGTAGGCATGATACAAAAACTTTGTTAGTTCAAAAAAGAAGGAAGCAAAATCCCCACAAACTTCTATAACCTGATAATTTTAATAGTAGTAAAATATAAATTCGAATTTTTTTTTTTACATTATTATGAATTCTGAATTAGTCTGAATTTTATAATTTGAGATTTTTACAAAAAAAGGATTATGTATTAAAATAAATTGCTTAGTATTTTTTTTAATAATTGGGGATTTTTTGGGAATATTTTTTATTTTCTTTGGGCTTAGTGATAAATAGTACAGGGGGACCTCGTTATTAAACTAATTCCACCACACAATAGGAAAAATAAATTATTATGAATTAAATGCTATTTGAGGAATATGAAAAAGAGGGAGAGAAAATAAAAAATCTCACATGTTTTGTGTATTCTTTTTCAGCGACAGTCCCATATGAACATAAGTTAAAAAAAATGAAAAGAATGTAGAAAAGATAACAAAAGTAACAAGAAGAAAAAACTTGAATCGTGGTTGTCGTTTCGTTTGAGAGGTTGTGATTGTTGACTCCTCGTTTATAACTAGACTTTTATACAATAAAAATTGTTTTATTTTTTGCTATAGCGTAAATTAAGAAAATATGTTCAATCTAGTCGTTTGTCAAACTTTGCAAAAGGCAAGTGTGTGTAGATTTATTTTTACAGCGATGTTCGCTTCAGACAGTTGGTCAGTTTAGAAAATCGGTTTATTTTTCCAATTTGATAGTGGTGTTTTCATTAAATTGATGAACTTTTTAAAACGTGGGGCTGATTAGACGTTACGGAATTCTTATAAAAAAAAAGGAAACTTCTTCTGCTGCGGTGTATAGTGTGAAGTGTAAATTAAAAGAATATATAATAGAATTATTAGTAAATTAAAATACTACGACGTTTGTAAATGTTCTCATGGTATCGGTTTAAAATTACACTTATTCGACAAGGAAAATCACAGGAAAATAAAAAAGATTCCAAAAAAAGGAAAATGTGCAATGAAAATTATTGAATATTTAATCTAATGTTTGCGGAAATTGTTAAACTTTGTTAAATAATAAGCATTGATTGAAAGTTTTTATAAAAGTAAAAGAAATAACAAATTCACCATTTATTTGTTGTTTGTGTGTAAGAAGAGCAAAAAGTATGGTATGAAAATGAAATAAAACGAAAACAAAAAAAATAACGCAAAAAAAACCAACAAAAAAACAACGTGCGCTTACGTCGTCTACTTGACAAATCCAATCAGTTTAATTTATATTCACCACTTTGCACATTATATACTTGAGTTAAAATTTACATTCTAAAAACAAAGGTGTACAAATAATAAAAAAAATCATAATTAAAACAAAAATCTTAAATAAAAGCTAAGAAAATATTAAATAAAAGCCAACATATTTAACAAAGCTTCATTAAATTAATCAACAAATAAAAATTAAAAACTTTATAATTCTCTTAATAATTTTGTTTTTAAAAGTGTTAGTGTAAAAAAAAAACCTCCCGCTCTTTTTTCTTTTTCTTTGAATTGCTAAAGTATATGAAAAAAGTCATATGTTGCCATATCCGTCTTATTACCCACCTCCCCCTTTGTCAATAAAATTGTTTACACTCTATAATTGTATCTGTGCAATTAAATTGAAAAAATTTATATGACAAAAAAAAAAAATATTGAATCTAAATCTAAAATATTCCCTGGTGTCATTAAATATTAATATTTTGTGTAACTATTAAAACAGTGATTTTGTTTTTACAAATTTGATTTGGAAATTAGAAAATTTGATCTCATCATTGTGCAAAAAACAAATATTGAGGTAAGTTTAATGTTTTTGTAATTTAACATTTTATTTTGTTTGACGTAGTTACTGTCCTTGTCTTGTTACTAAATTCTTATGGTTATTCTTTTTTTTCTTTAATATTGTTGCTGTTATTGTTATAAACGACCTTGAAATCGAGAAAATTCCTTTAGCTTTTTTTTGTTCATTTTGTTTGTTTTTTTTTTCTTATCATCGCAAAGAAAATAAAAAGCACTTTTATTATCAACAGGGTTGTATTTTGTTGAGATTTTTCTCAATATATCAAAAAAAAAACTTTCCAAGGATTTTAAGCTTATATTTGTTTTCAAATCTTATAATTGTTTTTAAATCTATAGATTTAAATTGAAATCGGGAGTGTTCTAAAACATAAACAACAATATGAAACTTTTTTTTTGTGAATCTTATTTTTTTTTCTAAACCAACGCTGCCGAACACTTCTTTTTGAAAAAATGGGCTATTTAAAAATAACGGCTTGTATCATAGTTAAGCACATAAGTTTGAAAAACGACTTTAAATAAAAAACCTGTTATTATTTATTTTGCTTTATAGTCGGAATCAAAGCCAGTTTCAAGTAGAATCGGTAGTATCACATCAAATGTACCAAATGCCCGCATATATTTTGTACTGAAAAATAAACAAGTGGCAACATTGATCAGCTGATTTTATATTAGCTGAAAACAAAAAAAAATGTATAAATAAAAGATTTGCAATTGCAAAATGTGAAAAGGAAAAAATTTATAAAAAAGGATAGAAAAATGTATTTTTATTAATAAAAATTTATTAACTTAATAAATATTATCCGAAATCCCTTATTTATTGATATAATTTTCCTCTTAATATTTTGCAAATCAAACATTTTTTTCACAAAAATTTTCTTGGCGGAAAACAGCTGTAGTAAAAAGTGTTGTTAAATTGGATAAAACCAACTTCAGCTAGTTTTAATTTTAAAGCAGATTTTAACGATTAAAGTATAATTTTACTTGTCTATAGTAAGCCTAAAGTATACTTTTAAGAAAAGTCGACTTTGGAATTCCTAAAGTACACTTTATTTTAACTATCGTATGATTATGCGCCAATATGTATAATTTTACAAATTGAGAATCGTTTCGTCCCAGACTAAGATTGCTCGATTTAAAACACATTTTTTTTTGGAATTTACAGTTCGTTTAATGCGAATAATAAAATTCAATTATGTATTCATATTTGAATTCAAATTAAATATCTGTTCTTTTGAGTACACATAATTTATGATTAGTACAATTACTGGTTATTTTAGACTTGTAAAACAAAATGCATTTTTGAAATTGGGAAAATATCCTTAAATTTGAGTAGGTAGCTTACATTTTTATAACTATTCCCGTTTTTTGCACCTAGGGGCCCATGGGCCCTAACCCCTTAACCGATAATAAAAGAAAATTTCCTTTCAATTTCCCTTACTATTTTTGCTCGAAAAAGTAATTTTCAATTCGTAGGCAACGTTGCTAGAATAACATCGGTTAAAAATCCTTTCAATTGCTTACCATCAACCCTAAAATATTATTACCGAAGTAATAGAAATACTGTTATCCCTAAAGTAGTTACCGAAACAACTGAAAGACTATTCTCCAAAACTGAAATATGCCTTAAAACGCCAACACTGAAAATAAATAAAATAAAATTTGCCTTAAAAATACAGTACCCAAATAATTTAAAATAACATTAACCTTACCAATAACCGCATCATCTCGGTTATCCACCAATGCTCGTTTTATAAACACACGAACATAAAATTAACGGCGGGAGTTATTTTGATTCAAAGTTCAAAATAGACATATAAGTACCAATAGAAACACTTGGCTAAACGACTCGCTTTTGGCGGCATTATTTCACTTTTGTTGGTATAATTCCGGATTTTAAATTTTTTAAATTGAATAGAATTTCTGTATATCAAAAAATGTAACCGTAAGAATTAGTAAGATAGTTAAAATAGCTGATTGTAAATGCCAATTAAAAAAATTCAACCGGTCAATATGGAAAACATGAATAAATAACGGGAATTAGATGTGAAGTGGTCCTCCAGGAACATTCCGAACTTCCATCGTAAATAAGCTGGTTTTTTCATATTTTTATTTTACTTTTGTAAGAAAATATTCACTGCGTTTGGGCAAATTCTTTGTTTTACAATTATATTTTTTTCAATCAGCTGTTTTTTTTTCTAACAAATTCTTACTGGCAAAAATTTATGCAGTAAAATCCAGTATGTTGCATCGAGCTGTCACTTTACTCCCTATTTTTGCTCTCTTCTTTTACTGAGTATTTGTGTAAACAAACACCTTCCAGTAAAAACTTTTACAAATTTGTACGAACAATGGCGCTTTGAACTAAAATGAATAAAAAAAAAACTTAACTTTATCTTAACACTGCCTCCATTGTTTAAAGTTTTTCGAAGTTATTTTTAAGGTTATCATCTCGTAGTGTAGTCTCAACTTACTTAACTTCTATCCATTTTCTTTTTATCTCGTCCCAGTTTTGGCTTAAAAAATATCGATTAAAATTTCTATGTTTTGTCAGTCTTAAACGCTCCTTTTACCGCACAAAAAATATTTTAAAGCTATTTTACAGAAATAACAGAAATTCGAAACACAGTAAAAATACAGTAGTGGTCAAAACATGGAACTGAGGTCGCATTTTAACTTTTCATTGATTAATTTTCTCTAAATCACATTTTGTTACTAAAATTTATTTCTTTTTTAATGTCACCAAACATTGTTTTTGTAAAAAATATTAAAAAAAAACAATTTTCGTTAACGTAAAACAACAAAAAATTAATTTTAAAAGATGTATTCAAAATGCAGCTGTTCAAAACATTTGAAATTCTTATTACACTTTTAACTATACTACAGGTTGGTTGAAAAATTCCTGCGCTCGAAATGAAAGAATACTGTTTTTGTTACGAAATATATTTTTTTATTCAATATAATCTCTTAGAAGCTCAATACACTTGTTCCAATGATCTTTCAATAATTTTATCCCATCCTGATAATGGTTTTCCGGAAGCTCTGCAAAATAACCGTCTACGGCTGCTATGGCCTCTTCATTCGACGAAAAATGCTTTCCACGAAGGAATTGTTTGAGATTTCTGAAGAGATAGTAGTCACTGGGAGCTACATCTGGTGAATACGGTGGATGTTCAAGCAATTCGTACTTTAATTCTTTGAATTTAGCCATCGTCAAAACACTTTTGTGAGCAGGTGCATTGTCTTGATAAAAAATGATTTTTTTCTTCTTTAAACCAGGTCTTTTCTCACGATTTTTTTCATCCAGCTGATCCAAAAGGCTGCAATAATATTTAGAGTTGATTGTTTTACCTTTCTGAAGATAATCAATCAACAAAATTCCTTTTGCATCCCAAAAAACTGATGCCATAACCTTCTTTGCTGATCGTTGTGACTTCACCTGCTTTGGAGCTGAACAACCAGCTTCAGTCCACTGTAAATGTTCTTGTTTCAATTTAGGATTATGGTGGTAGATCCAAGTCTCATCTATAGCTATAAAACGACGCAAGAAGTCGGTTTTATTCGGCTTAAAACGCTCCATATTACGCTGAGAAATTTTTTTTCGATCCAGTTTTTGTTGAATTGTTAATGTGTGCGGCACTAACTTTCCAAACAGTTTTTTCATACATAATTCTTCATGTAAAATATGGAGTACTCGTTCGTCTGAGATGCATATGGCATTAGCAATTTCACGCTTAGTCAAACTTGGATCTTCACTAACCATATTATGTACCTGCTCAACACACAAAAAACAAATTCATACTATTTATGAATATTTTATGAAAATTTGCCAATGTACTAATTTAAGAACTTTTTCATAAACTCAGATTGTATTTATGAACAGCTCATTAAAAAAATACTGGGAAACTTTGTGTACTCGTTTATTATGAAATGGTTCTTTAAATGTCTGTAGATGTACTTATTATTTATGAAAAAGTACTTAAAAAATTTGCCAATGTACAAAATCTTATTATTAAGGAACGAGTACATAAATACATATAAAACTGTGAATTAAGTTAGGAAATAATTCATATTATAAATGAATTTTAAGAACCTATTCATAAATGCTATGAAACTCTCCATAACATAAATCTAAATGTTTTGTGTATGAATTTGAAATTGAAGTTAAAAAAAATTGTTAAAATTAGGTAAAACAAATATGAAAACAATTAAATATGATATATAATATGAAGCATTTCATAATGTTTTGTAATTCTGAACCCGTTCTTAAAACATATGTACATGTTTCTATTATGTATGTCCGCCGTCATCGAATAACGTAGGGAAATTGTAGAAACATTTTTAAGTTATGAAATTTTTAATAATATTTAAGAATTAAGACATATTAAATATGATTTGTTTCTTTATGAACAAAGTTCACAATAATTATGATCGAATTTATAAAAACAACACTGGGAAGTTAGGAACACTTCATAAATAGTAAGTAAGCTTCATATATAATATGAACCTTTAAAATTATGAACAATTTTCATAAATTATTATGAATTTTATTTTTTTGTGTGAATGATTTCTGCTGTGGTTGCAGTTTTTGGTCGTCCTTCGCGTGGATCGTCTTTAAGGCTGGTACGACCACGTTTAAATTCACCAGCTCAAAATTCAACGGTGTGTTTTGAAGGTGAGGACTCCTTATGCACTTCTAACAATTGTTCATAAATTTCCTTTGCTTTTGAAGGGTTTAAAACAAAGAATCTAATGACTGCACGATATTCAACTTTTTCCATATTAAAAAAAATCAATGACACGTCAATTTCAAATGGCTTGTAAACAAAGAAAGAATTGACAGAATGACTTGCAACTTTGCATGTGTTCTCAGGACAGTTATACCAATTTGAGAAAAAAAAAATAGTTTGGAGCTAGCAGTGCCATCTCTTGGTGAGCGCAGGAACTTTTCAGCCAACCTATATTTTTGTGCCATGGAAAATTTAACTTTTTAGATATTTTTCTTTATTGTTTAAAATCTGAATAATTTTTTATTAAGTGTCTTTGATATTCTTTAAATATAGTTGTTCTATAGCTATTATAGGTTCATCAAATAAATATTTTTTGCGTTGCAATAACAAAAAAAATTCTTTTTTTATTTTCATTATACAGCCTGTGCTTATACTAAAGTCCATGACTGTATCTAAAGATTAGTAGGCATAATTTTAATAATAACAATTTAGTAAAACATTTATAATACGGTAACTAACGGTTTTTTGGATTTCCTAAAGTGTTGTATATTCGTAGATAGGCCTCAAATATATTATTTTTATACCCTGCACCATACATAATTGGTGAGGATATATATTAGTTTGTCATTCAGTTTGTAACATATCGTAATTTAGGTCTATCGCCCCATAAAACGTAAAGTATATATTATTGATGCTTATGTGATATAAGGTCCATTAGTCTGTCTGTTTATCCATCTATCTGTTGATAGAATAATATTTTTAATCATAAAAATTTGTTATCGCCTCAACAATTTTTTTGGCCATACAATTTTTTTTAATACCAAAAGAGGTTTTTACAAAATTTTTTTTTTTTACCTCCACCAGATCACTTTAATTATTTAACTTTATTTGTAACAAAAACCTTTGTAATATAATTTCTTTTAACAGCTGCTTGATAATTACAATTTTTTCGTTGGTGATTTCATCAGCGATACAATCACTCCAACGACTTTCTAACATTTCAAAACTTTTTTTTATATAGAATGATTTATCTTTGGCCTCAAAATAGAACTGTGTTTCCGCAATCACCTCTTCATTCGAACCAAATCTCTTTCCAGCGAACATTTTTTTTGTGGTCTGAAAAAAGGTAAAAATCGCTGAAGCAAGTTCAAGTAAAGGGTGTCCCAGGAAGAACGCAATTTTTAAATTTTAAATAAAACACAGGTATTTAAAAAAAAATCGTGAAACTTTATTATATCGTAAAGTAGACAGAATGAGGTTATGTATGGAACAATATATCGTGCAGATGGCTGCCGCGGCTTTGCTGGCATGCACGCGATCTTTTAATTAAATTTTCAATGACCGTTTTGCATGAATGCTGCGGTATTTCATTAATGCAGCGTCCAATTTCCTCTTTTAAGGCTTGAGTCGTCGTCGGCTTATTCGCGTAAACCATCGACTTCAAAAAACCCCAAAGAAAAAAATCTAATGGTGTTAAATCGCACGATCTAGGCGGCCGATTCTGATCTCCAAAACGCGAAATAACACGACCGGGAAATGACTGATGCAGCAATTGAATTGTTTCTCTGGCTGTATGACATGTGGCGCCGTCTTGTTGGAACCACATGCCCTCCTCCACATTCATTTCTTCAATTCTAGGCAAGAAAAAACTGGTTATCATTTCACGATACCGAACACCATTGACTGTTTGCGCTTGACCTGCCTCATTTTCATAAAAAAAAGGTCCAATGATTCCTCCAGCCCAAAAACCACACCACACAGTGACACGTTGAGGATGCATTTGCTTCTAGTGAATCACTCGAGGATTTTCCTCACCCCAAATGCGACAATTCTGCCTATTGACGAAGCCATCAAGATGAAAATGGGCCTCGTCACTGAAGATGATTTTATCGGCAAAATCAGCATTTTCATGTTGTCTCTCCAATACCCAATTAACGAACTCCCTTCGCTGTCCATGGTCAGCTGGCTTCAGTTCCTGAGTCAATTGAACTTTGTATGCATGAAGATGCAAATCTTTCGTCAAAATTCGCTGCAAAGTGGATTTGGAGACACCAATTTGCTGAGCTCGGTGTCGAATTGAGGTGGATGGAGTTTGAGCGACATCATTACGTACAGCTGCGACATTTTCGGTCGATCGACCTGGTCGATGGCGCGTTGTTGTCTTTACATCACTAACAGACCCAGTTTCGGCAAATTTATCCATTAATCTCTTTACAGTTGACTCTTTTGGAGCATTATTGTGACCCCAAATTGATCGCAATTTGCGAACTGTAGCCGCAAAACTTTCACAATTTTGGTAAAACAATTTCACAATGAGAATGCGTTGTTCATTCGTGTAGCGCTCCATTTTTACTAACCTCGTACCTTCTACTAGCAAACAATAACAATTGTTCAAATGTCAAACAATGACACTTCGAATGTTTCCAGATTTAAAAATTGCGTTCTTCTTGGGACACCCTTTATAATTCATGCAATTTAGCCATCATTTGTAATCATCGACACGTTATTTTTGGTGCACTGTCAGCAACGCGACATCAGTGTTTGTACGACCATATTTAAAGTCAGCAATCCACTTTTCTACCATTTGTCTCGATGGAGCAGAGTCCTAATAACACTTCCCAAGACAAGCTTTGGCTTGAACGGTGTTTTTCCCCAATAAAAAGCAATGATAAATCAACACATGAAATTGCTTTGAATCCTTTGTTTTCAAAATCGCAAAAGTAGCGTCACTAAAACGGCTGTAAATTGTTCACTAACGATCGATTGGTCATATTTTTGAAGGTTGGTAGTTCCAAAAAATCATATCGATTTTTTTATTAGTGGCGCCAGCTATGTGTCATCCTGCGGATTTTTTAGACGATGTGTTATAATCTGTGATTTGGTTAATCATTAATTTCTTAGGACATGGGTGGAGAGTATTTAAAGATTCGGCACAGCCGAATTTATATTTTTTCTTTTACTTGTTTATATAAATTTCTAGTTTTAATTGTAATTTGTAATAATTCTCATATTATTTGTATGAGTATTTATTGTATATATTAACAAAATTGAACAAAATTTTCAAAGAACATTTTATTTATTTAATAAATTTTGTTTATGAAACGTGCAATTGAATTTATTTGCAATGTCAATTAGTTTAGTGTTAGTATTTAGGGCAAATATACAACAGTGAAAGGTATAACTACAAGAAATTTTGATTGAATATTTAACAAATTGGGAATAAATTAAAAATATACAAAATAACAAAAAGGCAGAGAATGGCAAAATTAAATTTTTACAAATTTGGACTAGATATTTTAAAGGAAACGATAAGGCTTAAAATATTAAAAGTTTTAACGATCACAGTTTCCCTTCTAAATCTAAAAGCAGTTATCCTCAACGATATGAAGCTAAAATTTTCTAAATTCAATTGCTTTACGTGTTATACACACCTTTCAACTCACAACTTTAAAGGAAAAAGCTGATAAAACCTCAACTCTTCGTTGAGGTATTGAGTGAAATTTACATACTAACTATGTATATTTTTAACATTCTCCTCTATTACTGTATTTCCAATTTACTGTCACCTAATATTGCAAGACATTGTGCCATTATAAGTAATTACAAATGCAAGTAGAAACGAAAAATTTAATTGTTTACATATTAATATTTCCCTTCTAACCCATTATTGATCAACTCCAACAAATCTTATTGATAATATTGATTGTTCTGATTAGACATTTTAAACAATTTCGCACCTTTCCAAGTGAAGTTATTTTTATTGTTGATCTGCATAAATTTTAGGTAAGATATATTTTTATTTGGTTCAAGATCATGAAAAATTATTATACATATTTTGTAATCATGTAGAATACACAGTAAACGCTATTAAACACTAGCCGAATGGTATGCATTTTCTGAATTATTATTATTATTATTATTTAGAATTCATCTGTAGATTATTCGATAATAAATTACCATTTCGGCATACCGGCAAATTGACCTCATTTCCAGTTTATTTATTATTATTTACCTAATTTCATTTAAATACAAACAAGTAAATAAAGTAAATACACGTGCCTATTTCTACTTGTGACAAGTTGTAACTGTCATAAAAACAACTTTTAATACTGAAAGTCTTAACCACAGACTACACAGACAGGTTACTAATGTCAATATGTCAAACAAGAATTCTCGAACCGTCTGGTTATTTTGACATTGCAGTGATATGCAAAATGAGATAGAAAATATAAATTGCATGGCAAAAATTTTATTGTGTATATATTTTCTTCTGCGTATCACTGCAATTTTGACATTTCCTTTTACTCATTTTCTAGCAGCCATTTGATTAAATCAGCTGTTTCCTATCTGGGTTGTCTGTGGTCTAAACTTTTCATACAAAACAACAATAAAGTTAATAAAATTAAATTTTATTTGTCAATATTGTAATGGTGTCAATATCAGGTCTTAACTTTTTCGTATTTTTAAAACAAAAATTTTAAAAAATAAATTTATTGTGACTGCAAGAACCAACATAAGCGGAACACACTCGCAACTAGAGTCACAGACTTATTCGTAGGAATAGGCTCGACAATAAATCAATGATCATTTTTTTTTTATAATGTATTTTGACTTTTGAAAGATACAGAAATTATTTGGCAAGCATTTTTCAAAGTGTAAAAATGTTAATTAAGAAGAGTTCATTTTAGAGCCCTCCATTAGGCGGTTTACGGTCAGACTGGTTTTAAAACCGGTTTTAACGATCTAGACCGGTCGACTGGGTAGACCGGTCTACCCGATTAACCGGTTTCTAGTACTTTTTTCCAAATGTACGTTTTTGATATTTAAATAATCGAAAAATTGCTACAAATTATATATATATAAATTTTATATATGTAAATTTGATGTCAGAATTATGCAGATTATTTTTGCAAAAAGACATTGGCATTTTCATATTAATGTATGACAGTTTCAGGATTTTCTAAATATAAGAGCCAGTATCAGAATATGTTTTGTTTCACAACTTAAAAAAAGTTTGCATTTCCAAGTCAGAATTATGTCTATATTATTTCAGCAAAGTTTTAGTCCATTGTGAACCAAGTCATGAAGGACTTTTTCAATTCAACCGCCAGAATCGAAATATTTTTGTTCCAAAGCTTTAAAAAAGTTTGCATTTCCAAGTCAGAACTATGTCTTGATTATTTCTACAAAGTTTTAGTCTATTGTGAACCCAGTCATAAAAACGGCAGTTATGGGACCGAAAAAAACGGTGGGTGGTATATCCCTATAAATGTATGTAAAATGCAGGACTTTATGAATTCAAGAGCCAGTATCGGAATATTTTTGTTTCACAAGTTAAAAAAAGTTTACATTTTCAAGTCAGAAATACGTCAGAATATTTCTGCGAAGTTTTAGTCCATTGTAAGCCAAGTCATAAAAAAGGGCGTACATGGCATCGAAAACGACCATGGCAGTTTTATATAAATGTATGAAAAGCGCAGAACTTCCTGAATTTAAAAGCCAGATTCGGAACATTTTTGCTTCATAACTTAAATAAATTTGTTCAATCTTAAGTCCAAATTATGTCTATATTGTTTCTACAAAACTTTAACCCATTGCGATCAACGGTCTAAAAAGGCTGAATATGGGACTAAAAAGGACCGTTGCTCTTTCAAAAAAATATCTTAATATTTTTTATAATGATAGAAGGATCTATGACAATTATGTGTGAAACAAAACATCGGCCAACTGCTCGCCACAGCTTTGCTGGCATACCTCTATCCGATGGTCCATATTTTCAATGACTTTAAAACATAATTGAGGTCGAAGTATCTTATCTTTTGGCCCTTGAATTCTTCTTGGCTTATTAACGTACACTTTTGCTTTTAAATATCTGCAAAGAAAGAAGTCTAACGGTGTCAAATCACATGATTGTGGCGGCCAATCAACATCGCCACAACGTGAGATAACACGGCCATTGAATTCCTCGCGCAAAACAGCCATTGCTTCGTTGACTGTGTGGCAAGTGGCACCATCCTGTTGGAACGACATATCGTCCAGGTTCATATCCTTCATTTCTGGCCACAAGAAGTTTGTTAATATCTCGCGATTGCAAACACCGACGACGAGTCGAGCTTGACGGCTCTTCTGCCAGAATGTCGCGAACAACAGCAATGTTTTCCGCAGAACGAACCGGATTGCTGAAATTTGCGCACAATTCTTCCGGTTGTGGACCCCTTTGGGCGATTATGCTGACGAAAAATCACGAAGTGCACGAAATTGATTTTGATCTGAACGCCCATTTTCGTAAAAGGCTTCAGCAATCTTACCGCGCTGTTCAATTATGTACCTCTCCATGGTTGAATTTGTCAATTACTAAAACTAAGAAATGCCAAATTAAGTTGGGCAAACAACTTGATGTAAAGGTGTGACTCGCAATTAACGTCGTGCATTATGCTTGGACAACCCTTTACAATACATAAATGCATAGCATACGAAATATATAGGCATTTATAAATTTTGAAAAAAGCTATCGTTTTTTTTTAATTTTAAATTCTATAGCTCGGCTAACCGTGTAGACTGGTCTAACCGATCGTCCGGTCTTAACCGGAGTTTTTGGACTTCCACTTTGTGGTTCATTTTCAAATTCAGTATCGCAATTATTTGCTGTTACACTTGAAGTAGCACTTTCATCCAACACATTCACCATATTAAGTATTTCTTGTCCCGATAAACCTTTCTTATGTAATTATTTAATGATACCACGAATTTATAATTTTTCCATTATACAAAAGTAAAAAAAAAACAATGAAGCGTTTTTTGCTCATTATACCTTCATCTCTCTGTCAGGCTAAGAACATTTTGAATGGCCCTCGTAATTAGATTTGGTGCCAGATATAATTATACGTATATGATACTTGACGTAATTAGATATAAACGAGATGTATCTGTCTATTGTGGAAAATGAGATAGAGTATAAATGAGTAAAATTTGGATTTGATATAAAATTTCGTTTGCTTTAATGAAAATTCGCTTCCTTGAGCTGATTGTTCATTAGTTCAATCTTTCTTCTGGGCCTTAGGGTATCATAAAGTATACTTTAAACCTACTGTGATTTTCATATTTGTATTTTTTTCTGGTACCAGACGTGCATGGTTTATTTTTTTAGTATTCCGAATTGTTCAATATGCAAAATGAATTGACATTTTGACAGAAGCATATGAAAAGAATTTAAATAATGAAAAAAAAAATAAACAAATGAAAAAAAAGCGCAAAACAAAACATGATAATAAAATGCATAAACTACATACACTAGGCAAAATATATATCCATACATACACCTATTAGGCGCCACAACTTCTGTGTAAAAATACCAGCTCATAGATTCATAATCCCCAAATAATAGCATATATGTATTAACTTTTACATAAATATATATATATATATATATATATATATATATATATATATATATATAAATTAAAGAAGAATGCCGACGTTTAAGCTTAGGGTGTCAAAGTACCAAAAAGGTACTAAAAAGGGATTTGCGAAAAATTCGTTAAAATCCAAAATAGGACGAATATAAAAAAGCATAAAAATACGTGTCCGCTGAAACTTAATAAGGAAGAAATTATGTGAATTTGGCAGCCATAACAGTATACTTCTCCAAATAAAGTACCCACAAGTTTTACAATATCAAACTCAAAAAAGCAAATTAGTACTAAAAAATAAAAAACAACATTAAAATGCCCTGAAAAATGTTTTTCCAACGATACACTTTCAAATAGTTCCTTTACTACTAAGTATAACTTAAAAATCCAAAAACAAAGAATACCCATCTTTGAATTCCTTTTGGGCTCCCTTACAATTCCAAGATGGCTCAAAATTCGAGATAGGTTGATCTAAGATTTTTTTCTCACCTTTTTTTTAACTTAATCAAAGAACATCGACTTGCCATCGATCAATTAGGTATTTCACGCGCTCATAATGATAGAAATTTTGCACAAAGATCTGGGATTTTTTGCTTACAAGGTTCATTTGACTCAGCAAACGGCTTCTTTACGGCTTATCAGTTTGGGCCTTACAGAAGCTCCAATCGGACATTGAATTTGGCCAGAAAATCATCTTTTCGGCGGCTTTGTCAGTCAACAAACAAAATTGCCGCATCTGGGGATCAAAAAACCCGCACTCATTGTCGAGAAGCGAATGCTGTGTTTGGTGTGGATTTTGAAGTGGCATCATTGGTACATTTTTTTTTAGAAAATGTTGCTGGAAACGCTATTTCAGTCAACAGAGCCATGATTACGGTATTTTTATGGGCTGAAATAGTTTATAACTTAGATGATCTTTGGTTTTAGCAGGATGGCACACCATGTCATATAGCTCATCAAACAAGCGATCTTTAACGCATTTGGTTCGGTAAGCGTGTTATCAGCCGTCAACTGGCTGCCCTCGGTGCTGCAGTTTGACCCCTTATTATAACTTACCGATAGCTAAAGTTAGGATGTTAACGGACAGATTATTAGTTTTTCTTTATTATAAGTATACTTTAACCTAAAAGTGACCGATAAGCTAAAGGTAAGTTCATCTTACCTTTAACTTTTAACATAAGGTTTAAGCATTTGAAGTTGCCAAATTTTCTGCTCTGTAGTTTTTTGACTGCATCTTTGCGGTTTGGTTTATTTCTGTGTTCAGCGTCGACAATGTAAATTTTTTACAACAAACATTTTTATTTTTTACACAATTCGAAGAAATTTTATTTTTCGTTTGTATTTTTTGTTTGTTGTAAGAAAATAAATAAATAAATGTACGTAGTTGCTACTACGTATTTTTAGGAAGCATTTTAATTCGTCAAAAGTAATCGGTTTTTGCTCTGGTAAAGCCATATTTTCAAAAAACTTAATTTTATTTTATAATGAAGGTGTAATAACCAAAAAAAGTTAAAGGTCACTTTATTCCTCACTTTAGCTAAAGTTACCTTTAACTAACAAGCACCTTAAAGGCAAGTTATAATAATGGGCCTTAGACTTTTTCTTGTGGCGTGCCGTTAAAAACCGATGCTATGCAAATAACCAAAAAACTATCCAAACCCTTTATGCTAATATCATCTGCGTCATTCATGAGATAGCAAAAGAAACTGTCAATAGTCTTGGAAATTGGACTAAGAGGATAAGCTACTGCCAGACCTTAAAAAAGATAAATAAATCTTTATTCAATTAATTTCCAAAAAAAAATATTTTTTTGTAAATCAGCTAGTTGATTTAATAATTTATAAATCAATTTTTTAAATTAGATTTAAAATCATTATTTAAGATTACTTGAACAAATTTAATTATGGTGTAATGAATTCTAGTAATAAGTTATAATTAAGTTTGAGCAGTTGGTTATGTCTGCAGCTAGGTAGCTGGCAAGCGACTCATGTAGCTATTTTGTCTGCAGCAGATGAATGCTGTTTAAGGAATACTCAGCAGATGAGGCCAGCATAATTTAGTTTTAAGGATTTTCATGTGTAGTATATAAGCAAGTATTTCATGAATTTATGTTAGTGTTCTATGAACTGTTATCAACCATTCAGCGGTAAAGATTGTTATTTTACTCATTCTTTTCAATCATAATTGATTTATCAATTTTATTTGAATTTTTTTTGATTCAATTAAATCAAATCATATCAAACATAATTTTTTTTAATGCTCGATCGACAAAACGTACAAAATTTTTGCTCTACTAGAGTATTAATATACTACGATAATAAATATAGGCCATGTTCGGAAGACATCCCGTGGTATTTATTTTTATAAAACAGCCACAGGGTGAACATTTTTATGCGAATGAAATGGAACGGAAAACGAAATTTGTATTATCGGAGTGTATTAATTTATATTATAATATAAATTGATAAGTACAAAAAATAGTCACCCTGTGGCTGTGTTACCCTTCGGGTTTAAAATTAAATTAATCGTGATTTTAAAAAAATGATGATTTGCGAATCAAATCATATTCGAGAATCTAAATAAATTTTATTTTAATTCACGAATCAAATCATATTAGAGAATCCAAATAAATATTTTTTTGATTCTCAAATCAAATCAAAATTGATTTTATTCTTTGATTTAAAATTGAATTATTCAATATATAATTATTTAAATCAACTTGATTCTTACAATAAATTAAAGATTGAATCATGGTATTAAATAATTCAACCAGAAAAGTGAATTTGCGAATTAACTCGTCAAAATTTAAATCAGATTTGAATATTGATTTAAGAAATTATGTTTTTAAAGGTCTGCCTACTGCGAAGCCAGCCGTGTTTCATACATAATGTTAATATTTGTTATTTCTGATAAAATCATATTATACCATAAGAAATAAGTTAAGTAAATTTTATTTAGTTTTTAAAAAGGAGTTGTGACGTTGAACATAAAGGTATAATAGGTGTTAGCCATACGAGTAATAGGCAAAACATGTGTGCCTAGTACGTTTATACTTTGGGTGGGGAACGATAAGTTTTTATTTTACAAAAGTTTGTAAATCTAATCCCGCTATTTCGTAACACAACACTTCACCAAAGTGTTTTACGAAATAACTCCTTAAAAATTTTTAATTTCTCCGAGAAAAGGGACCTAGTGTGTCAAAAAACGGGCTTGGACTTAAGAGTGTATTCTGGTACCTAAAAGGGTGTAGAAAAAGATGAAATGAGTTAGATTACTAATACAAATTTATTTACCCCATAAAAACTTACAAAACGAACTTTTACAATGTTCTTCGTATTAGTATACGCACATCAACCCTTTGCTGAGAGCGAACAGATGGCTGAGAACGAACAGAGCAGCAATAATTGCAAAGGTATTGTCACACTAAAAGCGAAAAAAAAATACGTCACCACATAGGCATGATGTCCCCAAAGTCGGCACCCAATCATAACAAACCATACCAAATCGCATCTTCCAACTAAAGGTGTGTTCACAGTGATAATGCGTTATGAAACTTTTAATAGGTTTTTCTCAAAACTTCATTTTCACACACTAAGTCCCTTTTCTCGGAGAAGGTCACATATATTTATTTTAACAGAAATATTATTTATATTTTTTTCTTACTGTAATAAACAATAGTTTCTTTAATAGACTTAACGGAACCCTTAAACTTGGTTTACACTGTTCGACAAATTCTAACTTTTGGTCAAATTCAATATATACTGAAAGAAGGGGCAAAAACGAAATACCCATTCGTAAAGCACGAATTAATGGTTTGCTAATATTTTTGTGTAGGAGAATGTCTTAACGGAAGTTTAACACTATGTTTGCTCGACCTTTGTTCATTTTTGAATGGTAGCGAATCTGTTAGACAATATGGCTTTAGCTTTAGAAGGGCAAAATTATTTAGACAAAACATCGGAGACCACACATAACATTTGCCATTTGAACGCACCCCGACGACCTCGCAGCCAGAATTTTTATTTCCACTTTTAAATTATTTTTAAAAAATTTTTTTCACCACTAAAATTTTTTCACCTCAAAAAATTTGTTCAGCTTCATAATTTTACTTCAAAAGTTTTAACATTATTTATATCAAATCCAGTAGAACCAAGGACCCTATAAACCAGAATGAACAAACTACCAAATTTTTAGCCACCCATGATGCCATGAGGTCAAATTATGCGACTACAAAAAAAATTCTTAGTCCAGACCACGAAATTCTTAGCCGATTTACAGAAAAACTTAGCCTCTAGCAAGGGATGTAGCGCAAGTACAGTGATTGTGATGTGAATGTATACATGCTTGAATTGGTACAACCTTTGCTAGAGACTAAGTGTTTCTGCAAATCGGTTAAGAATTTCGTGGGCTTGGCTAAGAATTTTTTTGTAGTCGCACCTTTGGCATCATGGGTGGCTAAAAATTTGGTAGTTTGTTCTTCCTAGTTCGTAAGGTCCTTGGTAGAACATTTTTAGAATATTAGTGGAGGGTATTCAAAGAATCCAATTTGTTAATTTGGATGCAGATAATGATAGTATCTCCTAAATTTAAATTCTCCCTTATATGGGTATAAAATTTCATATTTTTAAGAATTCATTTACGCCGTGTTTAATCAAATTCCAAGATACTACACAAAGAAAAAAATTATAGTTAATTCAATATATTATATTTAAGTTAAAATCTCATTGTTTACGAACATTTTTAAATTAAGTATGAATCTTATTAAAGTAAAAATGGTTATAGTTAAAAAAACTTTTTTTGTATTTATATTAAAATGACAGCAATTTAGATTACGTTTTCACAATTCAAAAATAAGTAGAAACATATTTTTTTTTTTAATTTTGTTTCTACTTGATTTAAAAATAAAGACATGCACCCACACAGAAAAAAGTATCAAAAAATTTTAAGCAATTAAAAATATTTGTTAAAATTCTTATCCGATTTCTAACAATTTTTTTATTGAAATGTTTATAAATTGTTACTTTTCATATAAAAATTCTTTGAAAATAAATATCGAAGTTACAAAAAAATAACAAAAAGTTTTTTGTATTAACAAATTCCATAGTTGGTGCCTTTTTAAAAAATATTTTTTTTGGATTTACAAAAATGTTCTATGGAAGATGTTCAATATTACAAACAGAATTTTGTAATTTTATTCTGTGCATATAAAATTTTGAATAAAATATTAATTCGCGACTTAAGCGAAAAAAAACGAATTAATCTAACTGAATGTTATAGGAGTTTTATTTTTGACCATTTTAAAATATATTCGATGTGATCATGGGTGCAAAATTGTGTTGGACAGTGTTATACCTAACTACATAATATTCCATTATACATTTAATCAATTTAGTCAAATGTAAGTAGCGTGCATGAAGATGATGGTCATTGACGTATAAGAGTTATTTGCTTAAGTTTTGTTTAGACATGCGTCATTTAATCGCATTACAACTTGTAAAGTTCATTTCTGTTTGATTATAAGAATTATCATTTATAAAAGAGTTCATTACAGAGATGCCAAGTTGTAGGCTATTATTTAAAATTTGGTAGGGCAGTTTCTGCAACTTTCCGAACGAGAAAGTTTTCGTATGATACATGCGAATTGAAACAAAAACGATATGAATTGATACATAATATAATTTTTCTTACACGTCCGTTTTTACAACTTTTTGTCACGTATGGTTTTTTCCCCATCATTATTGGAAAAACGTGAGAAAAAGTTTCTGTAAACATTTTATGTGAAAAGTTTTTCATTTCAAGAGTCAAAATTATTCAGAATTTGAAGCGGTGCGAGATTTGTAAAAACATAATTTTCAAAAAACCAAAAATTCCTTCGCTGTGGTCGTAATGGTTTGAGAACAGAAAAAAGTCATAAAAGATATTTGGATTATCTTTCATTTTTCGAACTTTGCATCGAAGTAACTACCGGCGTGGGTTTTTCGGCGGACATTTTTTTTGTTAAAAGGTAATATTTGGGAGCGGCGGGAGGAGGAATCAGAGAGGTGCAACAGAAATATAGTCGCTTTTAAAGAACGAAATAAGCGATTGTATGAAATAGATCAATTGATTCAAATTTGAACGATTCAGTGGTTGTTATTAGTATTTTACTGATATCGAGGGATATTCCAATAAAAGTGTAATAGAAATGTAAACAGTGCTGCCACTTTTTCCATTGAAATACAAGAATATTTTTTATTAACAAGTCGAGAAACTTTTCGATGCGAAAAGATCTTTATAAGAACTGGCCCAGAACCGATCGTTTTATATGAACCGATTTTTTTCTAAATCCGGACAAGGTTACAAACTCTTCTACATTCAGAGCAAAAAAATGTTCATCATATTGATGAAGCTGCTTAATTTCATTTCGATCTGCCAATTCATTCATATAGCTGTTTAAAAAAGACGCTTCAGTGATATTTTTTATAATGAAAAAATGAGAAATTTTGATGTTTATCGGTACAAGAAATTCCTAATTATATGGTGAATGTGTTAGTTGAAAGTGCTCCTTCATATGCAACAGTAAAAAATTAGGTTGCTGGATAAAAACGGGGTCGTACAAGCATTAAACTTGAAGAACAGAGTGGAACCCCTGAAACAACAACAAAAATAGTAGCTTTAGTACATGATATGGTATTAGGCGATCGACGAACAAGTAATGCCAGAGCCATCTCAAATGATCGAGTCGATTTTATTTTGCATCAAGAATTATAGATGAAAAAGGTTTTGCAATATGAAAAATTATCAAAAACGCATTCGACTGAAAATTTTTCAAGCTGGTTTGGTTCTTAAATCTAAAAAAAATACTTTGCTGGTAAGCATTTTATCTTTAATGAAGATGCAATTGCAAATGTAAACGATTATTTTGCAGAGCTTCAATAAAATCATTTTAATCAAAGGATAATTCTATATAGAAAAGCGTTGGACTAAGTGTATTGAAGTTTCAGAAAATTATATTGAAAAATAAACATTTTAAAAATCTTAATGTTGTTTTTCATTGTTAGGCTAAAAACATTTTGAATTGCCCTCGTATATTGTGTTAGTGTCAACAACTCAGCTCATCTTTGAACCATATTATACTCGCGAATGGAATTCATAATTGTGTTTTTATAGAAACACTTTTAGGAAAAGAATAGCATCGGGGAAGATTAAAGGGTTTTTAGGAAACAGGAAACAGACTCGTACTGTTAACAAAATTATTTTCCAATTGAATGTTTTAGTTTTTTTTAGACTATCGAATAAAATAACTATTTTCTCAAATTAAGAAATAGTTGAGACTCTCAAATAGTTGAGACTCGCCATTCATACCTTGGAATCTGAACTAGGCAATACTTAGGGCTACATAGACTATGTGATAGGAGGCATCGGTTGCAACGGACATTTTGGAAAAACTTCCGATATCTACAGTTTTCCATTAAGTCGGTCATTGGATATATTAGAATCCAAAATCCTTAAGTTTACCTTAGGCTGCACAAAATATAAAATATGTCGCGGTCCTAAGTGCCACTAGTTCTAATCAAGCAGAATAGCAGATTGTATGTAGCTAAATGCGGAATTTAATTCTCCCCTTACAGAGTCAGTATTAACTTTAGTTGGTGTCTCTAACCAGTGATGCCAACTTGGTACTTTTGGAATTATTTATGTCGCGGTGCTAAGTGCCACTTATTATAATCAAGTAGAATAGCAGCTTGTATGTAGTTAAATGCGGGAATTTAATTCTCCCTTTACGGAGTCAGCATTAAATTT
The DNA here is from genome assembly GCA_949748255.1 of Eustalomyia histrio. Taxonomy (NCBI): domain Eukaryota; kingdom Metazoa; phylum Arthropoda; class Insecta; order Diptera; family Anthomyiidae; genus Eustalomyia; species Eustalomyia histrio. The sequence continues at coordinate 36,014,580 of OX456527.1, forward strand.
AGTTGGTGTCCCTAACCAGTGATGCCAACTTGATGCTTTTAGTACTATTTATGAAGCTTTTTGATGACCCAAAAATCCCAAAATTAATACTCATGGTGTTAATAGATTAAATATCACTAACTAGGAAAGTATTCTAACCGTAACACTTCGATATTTATGAAATTTGTTTGAAACGTTTGCAATTCTATATAAAACTGCATCAAAATAATGCAGTCGTCAAATGAGGATCTTCAAAATATATAATGCCCATGTTTTACCATATACAAAATGCTCCACATAGGAGCATATCAACGAATATCAAAAAAGAAAATAATACTTATCAATTAAAATTTAATAAGAAATAAAACGTGTGAATTTGGCAAACACAGCAGTTTACTTATCCATATAAAGTAACCAAATGTTTAAAGTTTTTACAAAAGCAAATTTTTTTAAAAAAAGTAACAAAAATAAGGTACCAGTTAGAAGTTCGTTTAGTTTAAATGCATTAAAAAGCTTAAAAACGAAAAGAATTCCCATTTTTGAGCCCCTTAAAATTGCGTGACTGGTCGATCTCAGATTTCTTTATCACATATTCAAATTTCATCAAAATCAAAATTGTAGGTTGGTGTAATTTCTTTGTAAGTTAGCGCTTTAGTAATTTTCCTTTATTGCTTTTTAATTATTTTTGCTTTTAATACCGAAAATCCATTGTTAAAAGCATAAAATTCAGTTTTGAAAATGTTTTGTGGTCAACTTGAATTTATTTCATGAAGTTAAAAATCAATTTAAAAATAAAGATAAGGTATAAATATTTTACATTATACATACGTTAACTGCTAACAAAAATTTTTCAATTATCAGGCAAAAAATCAGCAATTTGATATTCTTTTAAATAATTTCTATAAAAACTAAAAGAAAATCGTCTGCTGCATTTTTATGCCTTTTTTTGTTGCGCGTTTTCCCCTCCAAAAATTGGCATCACTGTTCCTAACTTGCTAGAGTTTTGTTTTTAATAAAAGATAAACAATAAACTCAAATAACAAAAGAAAAACAAAATAATTAAATAATTCACCACTTTGTTGTTGTAGCAGTACACATAACAACAACACAATCAAATTTTTATGAAAGTTAACGTATAATTTAATGACACACAGACACAAATTCGTTTAAGATTAATATTTAAAAATGTAGTTAAAATCACCGGGAAGAAAAAAAATACATCTCTCACTGAAAAATAACAAACACTTGTTGATGTTTAAAAGAAAATTACCAAAGAGCGTAAATATTTAACAAATATGTATATTCACCATTCAGTGAAAGACAGTGTTGCCACTTTTTAGATAATTATTCAACAAATGGGACTGTTTACAAATTCGCTGGTGAATTTTTGAATAATGATTTTTTTGGGTAGTTTTTGTGTAATTTCACTTTTTATAAGAATTTTTGCAATTTTACAGTTTTAGGACTTTGAACTTAAAATGAAAATTTTCCGCTGCCGCGAAAATTATTCTGATCAGACGAGAATTTTGTAAATAAAAAAGTTAATTTAAATGGTATAGGGTGTCCCGAACTTTTATACTTGCGAATTTAGCGATGGAAGAGCACTCAAATGAGCCTTATTGGCGAGCAGAGGGATCGGAAGTGAAGATACGAACTCATGTCTAAAAATAGGACAGCCCTAAAACAATTAAAAATTACATTAAAAGTAAAAAAAAAATTGAATAAATATTTTTCAAACCAGATATTTGCAAATTAAAACTAAACTATAAATTCGTTTATGTTTTTACAATTTTTAAGACTTTGATTTTTTTTAATTTCTTCTAAAATATTTTTTGAAAAAACTAAATAAAAAATGTATTTATTTATTTCGTTAAGAAAATAAATTTGAAATTGTGTAGTAATCTTAATAATATTTAATAAATTTTGATTTTCGCAAACAGATTTAAAATTCCACCTTACAAAAAATTTACTAAAATTTAGTAGCGGTAGCTAGTTTTTGCTACAAATTTCATTGTACTAAACGTCATCAGACATGTGTTGCCAAGATTAGCTCAAATTAGTAAAACTTTTAGTAATAGAAGCAACATTTTCAGTTGCCATTACAGACTTTTTGTTGTGAGTGAAATGAGGGTTTTTTTTTTTAAATTTATACCGAAAAAATATTAGAATTTTAGAGCTTCGCAAAACTTGCGTTATTTATCGAATTAAATTCCCAGTTATCTTGGATAAATAAATCAAACGGTTTTACTTAACTAAAAATATTTTATACATACTAATTGGGAATTTTTTCTTTTGCTTGAGGATAACGAAAAAAAGTATCTGGCAAGTTTGTGTCAGCTTTAAAGAAGAAGAAATTACACTCATATTGTTCGTGCATACGTCGTGTTAGTCAGCCTCCCCCTTGCTATTTACCACCACTCATTGATTGATATTGTTTGTCATGTTGTGCTAACTCAACCCTGTTTTTGTTAAGCCCCACAAAAGATGTTGTTGTTGTTTTCTTTTGAAAAGATTTAGAAAAGCAAAAAGAAAAAAAACCCACCATTTAACTTGTTTTATACTTTTCCAGTTTAAGTTCATTCTTCTTATTTTCCTTTGTTCATGGTTATGTTTACCACGGCTTTTTTCTTTTTGTTCTGTGGTTCTTGTTTCAATAGTGTTGGGTTCTTTATCAAGGTCGTTATTTGGCGTCGCATTTTTCTTTTATTTTCATCTTTTTTCATTCTATGCTCAAGTGTACAAGTGTTGCCAGGTAATTCTTTTTAACGTTCTTATATACTACAATATTTTGTTGGTAAAACTTTATTGGGCACCTTCCACGAACAATACCCAGCTACACAAGTAATCTGGTTGTTCCACAAGACGTTCGTCGCGAAACTAATCATTCACTGCATACATTTTGTTTTTGTATAACATCTATTAAGTTATTGTATTTTCGATTCTCTAAAGCAAAATGTAATCTGGAAACACCATCTAAAATATAGACAAGCTGCCCGAAAGCAGAATTAATTTGAACTGACACAGAACCAGTGAGTCTCTTTATTTGAAAAGAACATGTCGCAGGTCTAACAAATGACATGTCACTAAACTCTCATGAAAAGCATACCCTGGTGACCAGATCTTGAAATAATTATTTTTTTTGTAATGTATTCCCTTAAATTTAATTAAATTTTTTAATTAATGGAATGAAATCATTTATAAGAAAAAACCAAGAATTCTTGTGAATTAATTGAAAGAATTAAAATTTATTTAAATCTTGTTAATTCAACTTTTGGTCATGAAATTCATTCCTTACGGAATGAAATCTTCTTGAATTCATTCAATTTACGATTCATTCCCTGAAGGAATTAATTTTATCGCTTAATTCTCAAAATTAATTTCCTAAAAGAAAGTTAATGCCATAGGGAATTAAGCAAAACATTTATTTCTTGGAAAAATTAAGTGAAACTTAAATGAATTCAAAAGAAATTTATTCTTTAGTAAATTAATTCCTTGACCAAAAGTTGAATTAACAAGATTTTAATGAAATCCTGGCAAATTAATACTTTAATTTTTATAAAGGAATTAGAAAATAATGAATTCCTTAAAAGAAAAATCCAATGAAAAAATAGGAATCTATTCAATTTTTTATGGTTGATCAGGTATTTCATTCCCATAATATAAATTCAGTTCAAAAAAGGAATAAGCAAATTAATTCTTTAAAACTGTGGTGGATATATCACAAAACACCGATGTTGCGTATGCTCTAAAAGCTATAGACAGTCTTTGAAGTTCCACAATGTATAAATGGCAGTCGTATGACGTTTTGGATAGGTTAGATTTTAGGCAAAAGGGTATTTCTCTAGAAGAGATAATATTTCTGAACAGTTTTAATATCATTTCACAAAAAGTGGGCTCCTGGGACGGGTCTCAGGTCTACTCTAAAAATCTCTAATAAGAAATAAAAGTACTACAAATTGTTTTACTATCCACCAGCGTTTTTAAGAACTTTTAGTCGCATTCCTTTTAAATAATAGAATAATTTGGTAAGCAGATGTTTTAAAAAACGGCCCACTACCCCTACGTTTTTCTTTTAGCAAAATCTTATTGAACCATCAAAATTTATCCGGAAAAGTATTATTTGTCACTAATGAAAATACTTACTATTCAGTCAAGCACTAAGTTCAATGAGTTTCAAAAGTCCCTTAGTTTCGCTCCTATCTCAGCATCGCCATTGAATCCTTATCGTCTTGCCTTAATCCACTTTAACCCATATTTTTCTACGAGCTGTGACAGTTTATTTGCATAGTTTAGCTTTAAAGACCTTAGATAGTTTCACTTTGACTGCGTTTAGATATGAAAATTTTTTGGCCCATACGCCATCCATCTCTTTTCTTTAAATTAATAATGAACATTTTTTTTCGAAATTTATGGATTTATTGACAAAAATGGTTGCAAATATATTATTCAAATTATTGGCGCCAACCTTTTCTCATCTTTCTGACAATTTTCAGACAATCTTATCATCAACCCTTTTTCTTGAATTCTTCATATAAAGTGATCTTCTGCAGGGAAAAGCCATGTGTCATCGACTGGAACAAGCAGTAGTCGGAAGGAGCGATGTCTAGAGAATACGGCGGTTGGGGTAGGACTTCTCATTTCAGCGTTTTCAAGTAGGTGTTGCAACATGTGGCCGAACGTTGTCATACTGAAAAATCACTTTGTCGTGAACTTCTTCGTATGCGGCCGTTTTTGTTTCAGTGCGTGGCTCAAACGCATTAATTGTGTCCGATAGAGTTTGTACGTGATCGTTTTATTTGTTTTGAGCAGCTAGTAGTAAATCACGCCGGGCTGGTCCCAACAAACACAGAGCATAACCCTCATGTCATGAATATTCGGCTTTGCAAAATAAGTTGATCGCTACCCAGCAAAGCCCATGACGTTTTGCACTTGAGGTTGTCGTAATGGATCCACTATTCATCGCCAGTCATAATGCGATGCAAAAAAACCCTTTTTGTTTGGGCATTCGAGGAGCAAAAAATCGCCTTTCGACGCCGGGCGGCTTCAACTCATATGACCAGTTTCCTTGATTTTGAATCAATTCCATGATTTTTAGATGTTTGCTGACTGTCGACTCATCCACTCCCAATGATTCTGACAACTCCTGAAGCGTTTGGCATTCGTCCACATAGAGCAATGATCCCACACGATTGTATTGTTCGAACAAAGAGCCGTATAGATAGAGCATGCTCGCCATTAACTTCCACTAAGATTCGATGACCCTTGGCTGCACTTTTTAAAATATTAAAGTAATGGAGAAGAACTCCCCGCAAAAACACTTATCTGGTACCAAATTTGACATGTTCGAGGCAATATATTGTATTGTTGTTTACGTAACAACCAAATGACACAACCTGCCAAAGGTGCTTATAAATTTTAGTGGCAAGACATTGGAAACTGAAATATTGGTCTATATACTAGAGGCCGCCCTCTTGTGTAAAACGCTCATTATGTTATTTGTTCAAGGTCCCAATACGATTTTACAAAGTCTTTTAGCCCAAGTAATTTCAATAATACCTCTAGTGGATAAGATATTGAGTTTTTCTGTGTACTCGAGAATGATCTACTTATTTCCATGGATCGCTACAAAAGTAATACAATAAAATTTATTCTATGATTGATATGACACCTGCCTTGGAACGTCCTGATGATCCGATAGTTAACTCATTTGATTTTTTTAATCCGTAAATATGGAATTGGACAGCTAGAAAAGTGTACATTATTATTCATTTGTTTGCTCTATAACATATCCAAAATTTCCTAAATAGTTTTAAGAAATCTTTCATAAAAATTAACTTGAAGTTGGCCAAATACAATAGAATGCTATTCAAACAATCCTAGATTTGTTGAACACTTTAGTTATTTGTTCTTCACGATTCCCAATCAAAATTATTTAATCAAACCTCTTAGGAACCATAAATAAAATATCTTCCTAAGAGAAATAGTTTTTTGCGGACATCTAGGGAAAACCCTATTATTTAAGTAACATTACTGTATTAAAGGATTATTTGTTTCTCTCCTGTTCTTTTTAATCAGCTTTTGAAATGTTACTTTTTTTTTGGTTGATTTTATATTTCTGCAAAAGATTTTCTTTGTGTGACTTGATAAATATGAAGGAGTATCTTGCTTTAATTGCACTGGTTTACTACGCAATATTACTTTTTTTGTTCTCTTTTCATAAGTGTGCAGTTGTTATATTCTCCACCCATTAGGATTTCATTTATTTTGGTTGCTATGGTTCTTTACAATAGTTTTTTCCTACTTTATTCCAATTAAATGGGTTCAAAGGAATTAAAAAAAAAAATACTTTTAACGCAAGTTCATTGTTAAGATTATAATTAAGTAATTACGTAAAAGTGCAGGTGAGTTTAAGTGTTTATCAGCGGTTAAAGCAACAGAATTTCGTTGGAAACCATATATTTCAATTAGATCAGCAATACATTTTGTTGCGACAGCCGAACTATTCATAAATTCGGTTGTCACAATTAATCTGTTTTCTCTGTGTGTTTGTTAATATTTGTTTTGAATTTTTTTACATTATCAGGTATCAGGGCAGAATTCTGGGTTGAAATTTATTCCACATGCGAGTAGTACGTCTGATGAACGAGTTCTTTCTGACATGTGATGTACGTTCCACTGGTGTCCCGACTATGTAGAAGAGTTTTACTAGATCTAGAACTTCTAACCTTAGCAGAACTCTTGCGATGATAGTATCGATAGAATAGTGCAGCACAACTCTTATTCTGACGATGCTCCATTAAGTCAATATAGTTGGATACTTTTCTGTCATTAATGGTCGACGACGCCTTCCTTTGAACAGTGTTCAAATGCTTTGAAATCGACCTTAAAGTTCGCTCCATATATTGGAGTTTTATTTCTTCTTCGGTTGGAAATAAGAAGTGTATAGTGTATACTTCTTGCACAATTGTAGAAATCCGATATGCTTTTTGAGACACTTAAAAATTATGTTTATTCCAGCAGACATTACACAGAATTTTCAAGCCCGAAACGTCATAATGATCAGATTGCTTAATATCGATACCTAGGTTAGGTTAAGCTGGCTGGTAAAAAATTCGTGTAGACCAATTAGGTCCCTAGCATTACCAGATAAGGAACGATATTCCGCGTAAAAAAAGGTGATGGCACACAGGGTGCCAGATTTTTAGAATTCCGATTGTTTAGATTTCCTCCCTATCGCGGAATAGATAATCTCCCAAGCAACTTGCCCTAAAGCGTCGGACAGTGGCACATAATATGCTTCACCTCCACCTATAACTATCACTTGCCAGCTTTCCCGCTCTCTTGGCAGGAACAGCAGACTAGCAGTGACTCGTCAGTACCACCACCAGAATTTTACAATCACTCCTGGTTAAGGATAACAGAACATCCGTCGCCTTAGGATCGTAAGACTTTCACGTCCCGTTCCAATAACTGCAGTGGCACACGAAGGCCCAGGCAACTGGACCTCGCGCTTCGTTAGCTAGTGCGCAGTCTCGTTACCCTCAATACCCCGGTACCCACAAACCTTATAGAAGTGCTCTCTTCTACTGGCACAGAGTGTACCCAAAGAGTCATTGCACTTTAGGACAGACAATGAATATGTCAAATCGGCGGAGATCTCCCTAATAGCCGCTTGACTATTAATATAGAAATTAAGGTTCGAATTAATTGCTTCAGGGATAAACTCAAGGTCAGCAGCCATTTAAGCCGCCAGAACTTCCGCCTAAATAATGTTGCAGCAATGGGGAAGTTTATACGACTCCTCGATACCCTGCTCTTGGCAAAAAACCGCATCAACAATTCCCAATTCGCACGACTCCACTCGATTAAGTGTATCATTAATGATTTGTCTTTTTTTCCAACGTTCCTAAGAAAATTGAATGGCAAATGACGCTGTGGAGGAGTATGTAGTGTTAAAAGTTTGTCCAAGAAGTTCACTAAGAAATATAAGGGAAGGGCAATAAGACAATCCAGCGGTACCCTCGAATTCAGCTACAACTCGGCGGTAGAGACGCCACCTATAACCTTGTAAATATCTAGACCAACCACTTTGTTGTCACCAAACGCTATTTGGGCGACACCAACGCTCCGAAAGGAATGCCAACAGGTGCTGTCGATCTTAAAAAAAAAAATCCTCAACGAAAATTGTTTTTTGTTTTTTGCATTACTAAAACTTTTTAAAGTATTTTAATTTCCTAAACGCAAATCTGAAGTCAAACAAGTTATATTTTATCGCATTGAATTTGGTTAGAATCAGACCATATCTTTCTTAGCAAGGTCCTTTCAGAATTGGCTTTTAACGATATTTAGATACACAAAACCGTAGATATTTTCATGTTACACTGGCCCATAAATCATGACTTCAAATTTCAAGAAAATCATCATATTTGGACCTAGGTGAATTTGGTTTAGGTCTTTCTTTATATGTTCATAAAAAATGTTTGGGATCCTTACCGAAACTTGAACCCCACTTCCCGAAATTTGATCTGATTTTAATTTTTTTACTAGTTTAAGTTTTGTCATTGAACAAAATAATAAAAAGGTATGTTATGGGTTTTAATTTTTAAGAACTTTTCAATTTAGTACCATTTCTACCCTTATGTTTTTAATTTTCCACAATATTACATTTAGTACACACTCACAAAAAACCGTTCAATTTTAAAATATTTAAAGCTTTCACTTTGCATACAACCAACAACAAGTTCAAGGTTTTGACGTCACTTTGCAAATAAGTACAAATAAAACTAACAAAAGAAGTAAAAAAATAATAAGTGTATTCATGTATTCATGCCAGTGAAATTAATCTACTTTATTAAAATTACATTATTTATTTTTAAGTTGAGAATAATCTAATGTGTAAATTAAACTATTTCTGTAAAAATACAATCTAAATAACTTTGCTGTTCGCCTTTAAGTAATTATTATGGGCTTATTCTGTAACTACGTGAAAATTTATCACGTTCAAATATATAACTCTAATATTTTTAGCACAGGTTGATTCATAAATATGAAAAATGAATTTAGAAAAAATTAACATTATGTGACTCTCCCTGTCCTAAATTTGATAGAGTTGCATATTTCGATGTGACCACTTTTTGTTATAGTTACAGAATAACCCCATTAATATCATTTTATTAAAATAAAATGTAAAATTTAATGGATTTGACTGCAAATAAGCAAAAATTTTTTTTTAAATGTCTAGCGAATTTGTTTTATTAATATTATTTATTTGTTTTCTAATTTTAATTTTATTTTTTTAATATTATTCTTTTAAAATATTCTTATAATTTATTTTAATCTAATTTCAGGTAAGTGACATAAAATCAAATTTATTGTAAGTATTGAACGAAACAAATATTAAAATCGAATTTTTTAAATAATATAAGTATTTGAAATTACTGTTTTTTTCACCTCAAAGAAGAGCTTTCGGATTTGATGTAAAACAAAAACATAAAAATTCGAGAAATGTAAGAAATCTTTATTTGAGTCGATAGAACGGTCAATGTTTAAAAATGATTTCATAAGAATGTTGACCGTGGCTGCCACTCAAATGGTTCATTCGATGGGTCCAATTTTTACATACTCTCTCCAACATATCGGCCGGTATCTCACGAATAAATTCTTCAATATTGGCTTCCAGTGAGTCAACCGTTGCGGGCTTGTCCCTATAGACATGAGCCTTAACATAGCCCCGCAAAAAATAATCTAAAGGTGTTAAATCGCACGATTTAGGCGGCCAATTGACCGAACTCGCCTCTCAATTGGGCCATTGTTTTGCGTGCTGTGTGGCATGAGGCACAGTCTTGTTGAAACCACATGTCAGCCAAGTCCATTCACAGTAACGTTCCTGCCAATGATGCCATGCATTGGCAGTTCTTGCAATGCTTCTGGTTGCTCTTCATACCAAATTCGGCCATTCTGTTTGTTGACGTACCCACCAGAGAACTGCAAAATCAACTTTTTTCTTGATTTAATCCTACACAAAAATTCTTGATCACATTTAATAATTCAACAAAATTCACTGTAGAATAAAATCAGCATGTTAATGACCGCGTAATTGGGATCAGTGTGAATCATATGTCGATTATGTTTACTGCAAATTTAATCACTCAACAAAAAGTCAGCGTTGAATAAATCAGAAAAAACAACAAACAACGCATATGAGTGTATTCATAATTACAACAAAATAGAAACACATTTCATAAATGTACATTAGGGTGGGACTCAAACCCGCTTTTTTAGAATTTTTATTAGTAATACAATACTAAAAATATTCTTCTTTGTAAAATAAAAATATTTTTTTGGGAAACAAATTTAGGTCGATATCTCAGGCTTGTCTAATCCGGAAAAATTTAAATATTGTCTAAATTTTTTTTTCATTTATTTTAATTGGAAAATTAGGCAATACTTAACTTTAACCGGATTGGGAAAGCTTGAGATATCGACCTAAATTAAAAAAAAATTTCACAAAGAACAATATTTTTGGTATTACTAATAAAAAATCTAAAAAAAACGTATTTTAGACCCACCCTAATATACATATAACATTTATGAAATGTGTTTCTACAAAACTACCCCCTTTTTATAGATAAGAAACTATTTTGTTTTAATTATGAATACACACATACGCGTTATTTATTGCTTTTTCTGATTTATTCTACATCAAAATAATTATTGTTGACTCGAACGAACAAGAATAAAATCAATGGTATAAAAACGACCGATGATTATAAATCAGTGACAACAATTTGCACGTCGTTTGATTGATTTAAAATCATCAACAAATATGTGTGTTGGAGTATATTCAACGTTTGAACGCAAACACATATTTATTCTTGTGTTGATTGCGTATGAACGTTTTGCAATCAGCATTTGCAGTTCTCTGGTACCCTCTGAGCCAAAAATTAGCTTCGTCCCTGAAGAAAATTTTTTCATAAAAACACATTTCTCACAGAGCACGAATTTTGACAATAAAATTCAATGATTTGCAAGCGTTTAGTCGTTTGTAAGTCGATTCATGCTTAAATTATATAACAGACTGAAAACGTTAGACGAAAACAGCTGAGCTGCGAAAAACAGTGTTGCCAAAAAGAAAATTGATGACAAATCACCCGATATTTTCAATTTATTATAAAGAGGATTTAAAAGTTTGGGTTTGATATTTTTATTTTTAATAAAAACAAAGATAGACTTTCGACATCAAGATCGTACCATTCAGTAATGGATAAAACTTTAAAAGTTTTTAAGCCCAAATATATAATTTCTATTAATTTTTGATTATGTACAAAATGTGTCATGTTTTAAGTGTAAACTAAAGTTTAGTCGAATTATAGAATTATAAGCAAGTGACGAACTAAGCCCACTACAAATACAACTTTCCTGGTGGACGCCATTTTTTTGAACACTTTAAATCAAAGGTGTCCAAGCCCTATGCTCTTGATGTTCATTTGTTTTTGTAAAAGCGCTTAGCCATAGGCTGTGTGTTTTAATACACATAGAGCACTCAGCAATATCAATACGAAATACACAAAGAACTTTGCCTTATTAGTTTTTTTGTCGTTCTTCACTGTATACACGCAAGTGCAAACCAACAACACTTTCGTATTCTTTGCTGGTAAACATTGTGCGATCATCAATGTAGATTTTGTTTTTGTTTAACGTCTGATATGAAAATATTTTTTTTTCTTTTTTCTTTCTATGTATTGGTTTTTACAATAAAAAATATTGAATAAATATTAGTGATTCTTTAAATGTATTGGTGTTTGCTCTTCCATAAGGAACTTTTGGGCACCCCTGCTTTAAATGAATCAATTGTGTTCGGCACTGGTTTCCCGTGATCGTCTGGCCCGATTTCAGCAGCTTACAATAGTTGGGACCTTTTTGGTACCTTGTACTGAGCATTACGTTGGCGTTATGGATATTTGGCTTTGGCGTTGATTTGTCGGGTTGGCCGGCGTTCACAAACGATTTCCTGCACTTCGGATTGTCGTAATGAATCCATTTTTCGCTGAGCAATCGATGTACTTCAGTTGCAAGCAATAAAGCAAAACATCCCGAAAATTATGTTCTGTTGGCGCAAATTTGACATTTTGGAAGCAAAAAAAAAAGAAAAAACTTTTTGTTTACACTATTTCGTTCAATGACTAAGTGAGAATAAATGACAGATAAAGGAGGGTTCAACCATAATGCACGATGTTAATTGTAAATAAAACAAAAAGTTTTTAGAGAACTATCTTAATATTTTTTTATTGTGATAGAAGAATATATGACAATTATGTGTGAAACAAAATATCGGCCAAATGCTCGCCACGGCTTCGGTGGCATGCCTCTATCCGATGGTCCATATTTTCAATGACTCTGAGACAAAATTGAGGTTCAATGTGGTTAATGTGCCGAAATATCTTATCCTTTAGCTCTTGAATTGTTCTTGGCTTATTGACGTACACTTTTTCTTTTATATATCCCAAAATAAAGAAGTTCAACGGTGTCAAATCACATGATCGTGGCGGCCAATTAACATCGCCAAGACGTGAGATAACACGGCCATTGAATTTCCCGCGCAAAAGAGCCATTGTTTCGTTGGCTGTGTGGTAAGTGGCACCGTCCTATTGAGACCACATATCGTCCAGGTCCATATCCTTTATTTCTGGCCACATGAAGTCCGTTATCATCTCGCGATAGCAAACGCCGACGAAGAGTCGAGTTTGACGTCTCCTCTGCCACACTATCGCAAACAACAGCAATGTTTTCCGTAGAAGGAATTTTCCGAGCATGCACATGTGTTTTCACATTAACGCGCTGTTCAATTGTTTACCTCTCTATGGTTGAATTTGTCAAACACTGAATGAAAGAAATGCCAAATTAAGTTGGGTCAAAAACTTAACGTTAAAGTTTGACTCACAATTAACCCTCAAAAATGCCATATAAATTATTGAAGATACAAACCATGTTTAAAAGATACGCCATCTGTTGTGAATTCCCGCATTTTTATCAAAAAAAAATGGTTTTATTGCTATGGTTTTGCAAAACTTTTGTGATCAGCCTTGTAATTAAAAAGTAAACTTAAATTATCAAATACAGTGTTGTGTTGTTGTTTTTGAGAATGTTCCATTTTATCCTTAAAAGGTGCTCTTACGTTACGAATGGTGCAATTTCCAATTTCGTATTTTTCTCTAAGTTAAATTTTTAACGTGAATACCCTTAATATTTTTGCAACTACAAGAAGTAATCCAAAGCCAACAAAATATTAAAAAAATTCTTTTCGTTTTATTTGTTATTGTAGTTTAACAACAAAATGTACTTGCCAGTTGAATAACAACTTTTTGCAAAAATGACTGACTTTAAAAGATGTTTCTGCACACACAAGATCATCAATAACACAGTAAGTGGTCAAGTATTTCATGGTGAATAAATGCGACCAACTTACTTTTGCAAATGAATAAAAAAATGAAAAAAAAAAACAAAACTGGAATTTATATTAAAAAAATATCTTAGACAAAGTCTAAGAATCTTACAAAAGCTTTTTTTACATGAAATAGTGCGTTAGAACATTTTATAAGAACATTGTTTTCGAGTCTAAAAAGAGAAAACTATCAAAATGTGAGAGCTTTTCTATATAAAATATTGTTATCATTTTACCTTTTAAAATCTTTGATTTATTTCCTTTAAGTAAATCTAGTTCTTTTCTTATTGCAAATAATAAACACCGTTGAAATTCTTTTATAGCTAGTCTTTATTTAAACACAAACTTAAAACAATTACACAAGAGACTTTATTTAAACTATATGTGACCTTCTCCGAGAAAAGGGACCTAGTGTGTGAAAATGAAGTTTTGAGAAAAACTTAAAGTTTCATAACGCATTATCACTGTGAACACACCTTCAGTTGGGAGATGCGATTTGGTATGGTTAGTTATGATTGGGTGCCGACTTTGATGACGTTATGCCTATGTGGTGAAGTATTTTTTTCTCTTTTAGTGTGGCAATACCTTTGCTATTGTTGCTGCTCTTTTCGTTCTCATCTATCTGTTCGCTCTCATTGCACCAAGCGGTTTATCGTTAGATCGCAAATGGTATTTGTATTAGAATGTCAGGGTCTTATGTACTGGTTCACACAAACGGGATTATGTAGCTCCTAAACCGAGTGAAACCAAAGCAAAAAAAAAAAATCGAAAAATAAATCTGAATCTGCCAGCAAGAAAAAATAAATCGAAGCACTGGATCACGAGAAAAAGAAAGCTGAAGTCAAAGCGCCGAAAAAAGAAAAAAACTGAAATTGTCAAACGGAAGAAAATCAAACTACCTGGGGTCGAATTACGGCACTCGTGATCGTAATTTTTCGATCGAAATTATTTTTTTATTTCTGAAAATAAAACATTTAAACGGATTTTTTTCCATCAGGTATTTTGTATTTCGGTCCTAGATTGGAAATAAAAGTTAAAGTTGGTGTTTTCATTATTAGTATTATTGTAGTTACTTACTAAAAATTCAGTTTTCGAACGACTTCATTCGATCACGAATGCCGTAATTCGGCCCCAGATCACAAAACAACGCAAAAAAAAGTCCAAACTCCAAAAAAATGCGAAGACTGACGAAAAAAAACAATTTAAACCCAAAAAATCAAAAAAAGTAATATTTTAATATTTTTCTCATTTCTATCGATTTTCCCAAGTTCGTTTTGTACGTTTTTATGGGGTAAATCAGAAATGTAACTCATTTCATCTTATTCTACACCCTTTTAGGTACCAGAATCCACTCTAAATTCCAAAACCGGTTTTTTGACAAACTAGGTCCATTTTCTCGGAGAAGGTCACATATTAAGTTTAAACTTCCACAGAATACACAATTCAATTAATCGCCAAAGAGTTTTATCGCTAGAATAACTAGAATGTGGCAGCACCGTCCATAAGCCGCATACTGGTAACTTTGAGAATGTTCTTTGAAGTTCGACAGAAGAAACATCAGTTATGGTTGCCATTTAAATGTTTTATATTTATATGAATCGAATTTCCGTAACAATATCTGGGCATCTTTTTACACTAAAACTTTCTTTAAATCTAATATTCCATCCATTTTTTGCTTCAGTGTGGGCTCAAACGAATGAGTTGGTCCGTTTCATTCAGTTTGAGCAGCTCATAGTAGATCACACCGAGCTGGTCTCACTAAATTAAGAGCGTAAGCTTCATGCCATGAATATTCCGCTTTGCGAAGGATATTGATAGCTGTGCAGAACCCATGACTTTGTGCGCTTAAGGTTGTCGTAATGGATCCACTTTTCATCGTCAGTCATAATGCGATGAACATTCTTTTTTTGGCACTCGAGGAGCTGCTCACAAGCGAAAAATAGCCTTTCGACGTCGCGCAGCTTTAACTCGTGTGGCACCCAGCTTCCTTGCTTTTTTAATCAATCCCATGGCTTTTAGGCGTTTGGTTACTGGGCTGCTCACAAGCGAAAAAAAAGCCTTTCGACGTCGCGTGGCTTCCACTCATATGGCACCCAGCTTCCTTGCTTTTGAATCAATTCTATGGCTTTTAGGCGTATGCTTACTGTTGAATCATCCACTTCCAATGATTCTGACAACTCTCAAAACGTTTGGCATTCCTCCACATAGCGTAATGATTCCAATTCTTCGTTGTCAAACTTTTTGGGTTGATCCGGCCGTTCCTTGTCTTTGCCAAAGACCCTAGGTTTTAGCGGAAAATATTGGCAGCTGGAATTTTGGTTCATATACATGTGGCGGCCTCTTGTGTAAAATGCTCAGTATTAATTCAAAGTCCCAATAATAAATCTATGCTTTTCTTAAAACCTGTCTCGAAATATGCTTAAGAATTTAAAAGTTTTTCTTTACTTAAAATCTGTTTCCAAAAAAGCCTCAGAATGAACTGAGCGCAATCATATTAATGGAATATCTGTCGGATTATGGCAGATTATTAAAATAAAAATTTCTTAAAAACATCGTCAACATCATCTTAAAGACTTTCTTATCGGAAAATATTCGTTCTAATAAAATCATTAGTAGTTGGTCACATTTTGCATATGTTTGTAAACCGCTTGTTGGTTGTTATTATTCTGCCAATCATTCAACATACTTTAAAGCCGGTAATTTTAAAGATGTTTATGTATCTATAAATAGTAACCACTTATTAGAAGAAAAATGCTAAAAATAAACTTGAACCAAATGCAAGTTCAACTTTAAAAGTATTTGCACCATAAAAGAAGAGGAGTAATAAAAATAAACTACGTAAAATAAACTCGAATTGTTTTTTTCTCTGAAATATTAAAGGCGTTTGCACTTTTAATAGTGCACATTTGTGAAGTTTTTTTTTTTTTTTTTTTTTTTGTGAAAAGAAGAAAAAGACAATAATAAAACCTAAACAACAAGCCAATAATCGTCATCATCATCATCATAATCATCGTAGTCATTATAAGGATGAAAATGAGTACAGTGAACTTTAGTATGGAAAAAAAGCTTTGTTTTTTCCATGGACTTCAACAACATTAATATTTCTTTTACTGGCATTTTTCTTGTAGCACATCTACACATAATAGATTACTTTGAAGAACTTTATATATTAATTTGTAAAATATGTAGTATATATGTATATATATTTTTTGCAATATCTTTGCTCATATCCACGTCTACTGTTGCGTGAGTGATTGGCAAGAGAAGTATTGCCACTGAAAAAATATGGAATCTTTTGAAGTTAGGTTACATGCTTGAATAACATAAATGATCCTACTGACATCTTATTATTATACCCTCCACCATATATGGTGAGGGTATATATCAGTTTGTCATTCCGTTTGTAATATGTCGAAATATAGGTTTAAGACCCCATAAAGTATATATATTCGTGATCCTTATGCAATTTTAAGTCGATTTAGCGATGTCCGTCTGTCTGTCCGTCTGTCTGTCTGTCTGTCTGTTGAAATCACGATCACGACGCGAAGACGCAAGCGGGGGTGCCTATTTTTACCCAGATTATTGAACATCCTCCCGAGCAGTTTGGTATTTAAAATGAGCAAAATCGGTCAAGCGGTTCAAAAGTTATGAGTGAAAATGTGAAGGTACCTCTAAATTTTCCATACAAATTTGTACAATTTTTCTGTTTTTTTTTTTTTTTCTGTTAAGTAAGTAAAAATGTTATTAAGTCTTCTTATTGTTAGATTACATTTATTGTCTTACATACTATGATAACTAAGTTAACGTAAAAATGAACAATGTTAAAGTCGCTAACAGAGCAGACCTCTGTAAATAACATTGCTAAAACTAAATAACAAAAGTTCGTTACACAAATTGACAAAACATATTCATATTACAGTCATGCAAAATTTAGTATATACGTATATCATCTTCATCCCCTTTGGTGGAGGGTATTCAAAGATTCGGCACAGCCGAATTTAGCCCTTTTTTACTTGTTTCGAAACTGAATCCTACAAGGATTTGGATAAGAAGTATTAAAAAAAGCTCAAAAGATCAAACTTGTATATTTTTTATTGGCATGTAGATGAGAAATCTGTATGCCATTACTCAAAATTATATCTGTGGGTTAGTTGAAGTCCTGTTTGTACCGTGACCGGTAAAAACAAGACCGATCTCAAAGTACTTACACCGTGGCTGGTGAAATAGAATACCCTTATAAAAGAACCTTTCCCGGTCCTACAAATGTGCATACGAAAACGTTTTTGAGGTATTAAGATGTCAAAATTTTAGACCACTTCATTCTAACTTTAATTTAAATTTTTAATCTAAACATTTTAGAAGAAACATTTAAAAAAAAAACACGAATTTAAACTTTATCGGGGGGCTGCCCTAATAAAAACAAAAGCTCTTGAGGGTTACATTTGCCCACCGTTGGTGTATAATTTTTAAATATTTTATCAATTTGTTTAAGAGCTTTTTAAATTTTTGCATTTTTTAAATTTTTAAATTTTTGTGTTTTAATTCTTCTTTCTGTAAAATTTCTTTTGATTCTTATATTGCTTATACAAGTTAATAATGTCGATTTTTTTGCTTGAAAAATGAATTTATTATAATAAAATTAATTGATACATTATTGAAAGTATTGTCCATCGTTAGTCACTACGTTTTCTCATCTTTCTGGTAGCAAATGGATTCCGCGCCAAAAGAACTGCTCCGGTTTTTCTTTTCTGAAGTGAAGCGTATTCCAGTAAGGGCGTTCTTCATCGATCGATACAAATGGTAGTCAGAAGGGGCAAGGTCTGGGTTATAAGGCGGGTGAGCCAAAACTTCCCATCCACTGTTTTCCAAATAGTTTTTGACCGGTCTTGCAACATGTGGCCGAGTGTTGTCATGATGTAAGATTATGGCCTCGTGTCTGATCGAATATTCTGGTCGTTTCTCGTTGATTGCTCTCCTCAAACGATTCACTTGGGTTCGGTACAGGTCCCCTGTGATCGTCTGGCCCGATTTTACTAGCTCATAATACAAAACACCCTTCTGATCCCACCAAATACAGAGCATTACCTTGGCGCCATGGATATTCGGCTTCGGCGTTGATTTGGCCGGGCTTTACATATGACTTTTTTGCACTTGGGATTATCGTAATGTATCCATTTTTCATCACCAGTAACAATACGATGCAAAAATGACTTCTTTTTGTAGCGTTCAAGCAGCATTTCCGACATGCAAAATCACCTTTTAACGTCTCTCGGCTTCAATTCATATGGGACCTAATTTTCTTGCTTTTAAACAAATCCCAGTGCTTTTAAAATTAGGAAACTGGCTTGTTGTGTGACTCCCAATGATAATGCAAGTTCTTCTTGCGTTTAACAACAATCTTCGTCGAGTAATGTTCGAATTCCTCATCTTCAAACTTTTTCGGCTGACCAGGCTTCTCATTATCTTCGGTGTCGAAATCACTACTTTGAAATAGCGCAAACCATCATTCACAAGTTTTTTGAGTTGGTGCAAAACATCTTTTGAAGGCACAAAATTCGACATTATTATAGCGATTGACAAAAAATGTGTACACTTTGGCGTCTAACAAATACTGAATGTGACATGTCACAAGACTGGTCTAAAAGAACATGCCACATAACTAAGCCTAAGAACATTATTAACCGGTCCTCTTTTCAGCTTTCTCGTTGTATGTATTTTCGGAACCGTCCAGGTTTCACCTATCACGAGACAGGTCCCAATTCCCGACTAACCCCTTTTTCCCCACAGAAGAGAAATGATAAGCCAATTCATCCCAAGGGGCCTATCGCGTGATCGATCACCCGGGGAATGTCACTAAATTCCCTGCGGGAAAAGGACCACTCACTTTAACATGGGCTTGTCCTGGAGGGAGTCAATTGCCCTCAGTGACATGTCACAGGATTGGTCTAAAAAACGTGTCATTATTTTAAGACCGGTCACGTGGTAGGTACTTTGAAAACCGGTCTAACCCCTTTTTTCCCGAAGCGCTTGTAGCTTTTTGCTATTTTTCTGATTTTTTTCGTTTTCACTTTTTTTGTTATTTATTTGAACAGAAAATTTTGCCTAACTGATGCCCAGTCGATTTTTTCAAATTTTTACTGTTTTGATTAAATAAGTGAAAATCTATTTTTAGACTCATCCTCATTATTATTTTGTTTTAATAAAAAAAAAATCGGTATCTTAAAAAAAAATTAAAATTTCTATATTTTTGAATAAATGTTCAAAAAGAAAAATGTTTAAAATTAAAATTATTAAAATATCTTTTGCCGTTCAGACTGTAAAAGTTTTAACTTTGATGGCCAGTATTTTCATTAGAGGGCGCCTTAAGGCAAAACAAATCTCAAAAGCGGATCTATGACGAGTCCTTAATGAGTTAATTCGTTTAGTTGTAAACGATTCCATTGTTTGCTTTCTAATTCCTTAATAATGTTTAATGAATTAATTTAGCCAAAAATTCATGCAAATCTGGTTAATTAAATTTTTTTATGAAGGAATTCATTTTCTACTGCATGAATTCCTCTTGAATTCATTCAATTGTACACTTAATTTCCTGAAGGAATTAAAATTTTCAATTAATTACATTAAAGAATTTAATTTTTCTTTTAATTCCCTAAAGGAATTACATTTTTTTTAATTCCCTAAATTTAAGTTTTTCACTTAATGTCTTTAAGAACGTAACTTTGATTTAATTTTACATCTATTTATTTTAATTGTTTAGTCTTAGATGAAAAATTAAATTGTTCAGGCCATTAAGTGTACAATTTGTATTTAGATAATTACTTAAAATTTCCTTCGGGGAATGAAACAAAAAATATAATATGCTTAGGGAATTGAATCAGTTTTCCCGCCTATTTTTTAAGAAAAAAGACCCGGTTTGGGCTTCAAAATGATGTGGTTGTAATTTAAAATTAAGGCAAAAGCTTTTCTTCATTGCTCATCCCCATCCTAAATTCAAAGAAAGTCAAATTTGACACACAAACAAAATCAATATGTCGACGCAAGGCGACGTACTGATTTTGGTCGTGCACTTAGATAAAAAAAATTAAAATTTCATCATTAAAAGGTCTAAGTTTTTCACTTGGAATTCCTTCCTTCGAAAGATGATGTTTCTTGTCTATGACTCTCTTGTTGTTTATGGTCAATGTTGCTTTATGAATTCATGTCAAGTATGTTTAAGAGAAGTAGTCGAATAGCAACTTTTAGTTTCAGATTTTTTTTGTTTTGTTCATACTAATAGTTCTTTACATCTCAAGTTTTCTTATTTTTTTTTTTTCGTTTGTTTGTTTTGAAATAAAGTTACTTGTCTTGTCAACTCATACATGAAATATGTTTATTGTTACTTGTATTGTACATTAAACGGGATTATATTGAGATTCATAATTCAGGTGTATGATATTGGTTTTCTAAAATTTGAAATAATAAAATATGTAAGTAAATAATTTCACCACAAATTCCAGATAATTTTTTAATATAATCTGATGATTTTGTTAACAGATTTTTTTCAGGTTGTGACAGCTCTTAATTAAATCACAAGCTAAAATTTTTAACTTATTTATTCTTAAATTTATTTTATTAAAAACAAACTTTAAAAAATCGGGTACTATGAATTAAATGTGCCTGGATTTTTTAAAATTGTGTTCAACTGTAGCCAAAATATACACAGACATTTTGTTAATTTTTATAATATTCTTATAAATAAAATTAACCTGTAAAACAACAACAAATTTGATTTATTCGACTGTTAATTGTTTTCTTTCATTCAATTAAAATAATAGTCTTATAAAAGTTATTAAAAATAATAAAAAACCACAAGAAATGATCAAAATACTTAAATCATTGAAACAGAAGTTAATAGAAAATTGCAGCTGTCTGTAATTAGGGTCACACGAGCCACCAAAGAAACTCATCATTTAGCTATGTATGAATAAATAAAGATTTAAAACAAATAATTGATTTAAACAGTACAAGAAATTATAATGATTTTGGGAAAAAAAATAAATTATTATTATGACCGGCCATGACATTAAAAAAAAAAAATACTTTTACCACTTTTACTTTTACATGGCGTTGTCAAAGTGGGATAAAATTAACGGTCTATCCTAGAATAAGTTTCTAAACTATCACCGCAAAAAAAAAGTAGCAAAAGAAGAGAAAAAGAAGCCGTGATTTTGAATTCGGTGTTGTGAAAATTTGGATTGGAACGAATGGTTTTTACTTAGGGGTGCCATAGGATGGAAGTTTTCTTTTATGATCCTTTTTCATTGCATCTAAAGCCTTTCTTATGGTTTAGTAAAAATCTAGATCTTTTGATATTCCCAAATAAATTTTAAATTTGGAATTTAGATTTTTCCAGGACATAAGTAATCGGGCCTTAGCCTCATTTTCACAATCTCCTTTAGCTTCTACCTCGGAATTTAACAGACACATTTTTTGTTGTTTCCCATATAAAGTTTGAGTTTGACTTGGTTAAATTATAACGGACGGGACATTCAGTAATCGGGCTTTATTTATAAAATGACTCAAAATTCTTGCAATTTTTACTACGAAAGCTGATCAATAAGTCCGTGACTTTTCGAACTTCCCTTGTAGTGCAACACTGCTGCCATCAAGTACCACCTTTTAATAGACTACTGTCAAATTTTGAGCAAGTTCCGTCATTTACTTTGCGTTTAACATCTGTTCAAAAAATACAACCTCGTGAATTTTTTTTTTAAAATGGAAAAAAGTGAATTTCGAGTGCTCATTAAACATTATTTTTTGCGAAAAAAAACCAACAATCAAACCAAGGAAAAGCTTGATAAATACTATGGGGACTCTGCACTATCGATTTTAATGGTAAAAAAGTGTTTTACTGACTTTCGTTGTGGCCTTACAAGCACGGAAGATGCCCACTTGAGGTCTCTAAACCCAAAACAATTGAAAAAATTCACGATATGGTGTTGGCCGATCGGCAATTGAATATGCGATAGATTGTGGTAGACATGACTCAGTGGTTTAAATTTTGAACGATCATTTGGGTATGAGAAAGCTTTCCGCAAGATGGCTGCCGCATTTGCTCACAAACGACCACCAACGGAATCGTGTGACAGCTTAGTTTCCATGGCAAAAATCCATGAAGTAGACTACGAATTACCCCCTCATTCGCCTTATTCTACGGATTTAGCCCCCAGTTACTATTTCATATTTCCAAACCTAAAGAAATGGCTCGGTGGAAAGAGATTTAGCTCCAACGATAAAATTATTGATCAAATAAATGCCTATTTTATGGATCTCGAAAAATCCTGCTGTAAATGACGGAACTTAAAATTTGACAGTACAGGGTGGCGCAAAAATAACCTTCCGATGTTTTTTGGCTGTAATTTAAAAAAAAATTAAAAACTGATTCTTCTTGTGGATTATTTTTATTTGGTCTTTTAATTTTTTTTTTCCTCAAGTCGAGAATATGATGTCATGTAAATGGCCGCCGCCACAGTTGATTGTTATTTGAGCCCTTTTTATGGCATTTTCCATCACTTTGGCCAAAACTTCCGGCGATAGGTCCTCACATTCTTGACGGATATTGTTTTTAAGAGCTGCAAGAGTCTGAGGCTTGTTGACATAAACCCGCGACTTCAAAAAGCCCCACAAAAAGAAGTCTGGGGCGGTCAAATCAGGCGATCTTGCTGGCCAGTGCAAATCGCCAAAACGGGAGATTAGGCGCCTGGGAAATGCATCCTTCAGCATATCGGTTGTGGCACGTGCAGTGTGTGGCGTTGCACCGTCCTGTTGGAACCACATGTTTTCCAATCCCAATTCATCAAGTTGCGGCAAAAAGAACTCGTTGATCATTGCTCTGTAGCGCTCACCATTCACAGTAACCGTTTGGCCCGCGACGTCTTCGAAGAAAAAAGGTCCGATAACTCCTCCAGCGAAAACCGCACACCATACAGTGACTTTGAGCGGGTGTAATGGCTCTTCGTGGGTTACAGGTGGATTTTCAGTGCCCCAGAAGCGTTAATTTTGCTTATTTACGTACCCGCTAATATGGAAATGGGCCTCATCACTCATGATTATTTTTGATGAAAAATCATCTTTATTATTGCTAAAATAAATAGTCACCAATATTCCGCGTCCTGGAGCAGTGTAGCGTAACATTGTTTATTAATGTGTATTTCGCATGTGTTTACTACACAAATGTCAAAACATAACTGACATTAGGGGCCAATCGCAAAATTTATAGCATTTTCTGATAGGAGGATTACTTTTGCGCCACCTTGTAGTCTATTAACAGCTGGTACTTGATTGGAGCAGTGTTGCATTTCGTATAACTACAAGGGAAGTTCGAAAAGACACGGACTTATATATCCGCCCTCGTATACAAAAAAAAAGTGTACCACACAATTTAGATGGAGTTTATTTTTTCTCATTCATCATTTTGCAAATTACAATGCAATGTCAAAATAACCATACGGTTCAAGAATTCTTGTTTGACATACGTAATTGCTAACCTGTCTGTGTAGTCTGTGCATACGGGCCTAAGCACTCAAAGAGTTATCTAAGGCTTGAAATTTCGGACATAAATCTTTACTTTATTCAATCATTTAAAATATTTAGTTATTAAATATTCAAACTTTTAAAAATTATTAAAATAGAAAAGTGACACCATCAAACACGTTTCATATATCAAAAATATCCTAAACATCATTTTATGTTTGTAATTTGAATGATATTTGTCTATTGTAATCAAAAGATTTATTTTATAGATACTTAAATTACATTTAGCAAAAATAAATAATTTTTTAATACATACCACTAATAAAATTAAAAGAAAAGATGTTTGTAAAAGTATAAATTACTTATACTAACAAACTTAAACATTATGATAAACATAATGATAGTGATGATGATAACGATGATGATGATGACTGTAAAGATAAAGATACAAGATGATAATGTTGATGATGGTCAAGGTAAATTAATAAACAAATAAATACAAGCAAAAAATATTAAATATCATAAAAAACCCTCATTAATGTTTAAAAATATTTTAAAATATTATGGTGGTTGTTAAATTTCAATATTCAGTTATAATGTTGTATATGTTATACAATTGTAATTAAAAATATTTGAATAAATTAATTAAATTATATTTATCGAAATTACAATAAAATGTTTAATTTTATTTGCTGAAACTAAACTTTTAATTGGTTTTTAAATTCGGTGATTTTTTCATTGGCATTGAAATTTCATTAGCATTAGTTCAATAATGGTAATGCAAAACAAATTTCAATACAATTTAATGATAATTAAATTTTCAGGCATCAGCATTTGTCCTGTTAAAATTACCTTACATACGTTGTTTTGTAAAAATGGATCCCTCGGTATCCTTCTCAGGCCTGATCTATTTGTATTACCGGAGTATTTTAGTACTTTGGT
The DNA here is from genome assembly GCA_949748255.1 of Eustalomyia histrio. Taxonomy (NCBI): domain Eukaryota; kingdom Metazoa; phylum Arthropoda; class Insecta; order Diptera; family Anthomyiidae; genus Eustalomyia; species Eustalomyia histrio. Next base: position 36,039,454 of record OX456527.1, read on the forward strand.
AAAGCAAATTTTTGTTCGCTTTGCCCTATCTCGCATAGCCGGTATTTCGAAAACTAAACGAGATAGCGAAAAACAGACAATTGGTTTGCACGCTCGGTAATGCTCAGTCTTCGATAATACAGATTAGATACGTTATGGAGGGATCCCGAGGAATTTAAAAAAAAAAAAAACTTACAGGGTGACTATTTTTTATTATCAATTAACCGAACTAACAAAGAAAACACAAATTTGGAAAAAAAATTTCGTTGCTTTTCAACATAATCTTCTTTAAGCTCGGTACAATTTTCCCTGCGATATTCAATAGCTTCGATTGAACTACCTCGAACTATCTAACTATCTACTATCATTGATTTTGACCAATTTTTTCTTTTTAAACAACAAATACTAAACAACCTGGCGCCTTGAAACTCAAAACATATGTTTTATAAGGCTGCCACTTTTCACCATAGCAATATTTTTCAAACTATTTCAGCTATGTACCTATACGTCAGGATGGCTTATTTTTGGACCTCCCTCAAATGTGCTAATATAAATGATTACACTCCGATAATACAAACTTCGTTCCCTATTCTATTCCATTTCGTTTGTAGAAAACGGGTCACCCTGTGGATGTTTTATAAAAAAAATTAATCCCTCGGTACTTTTTCCGTACCTGGCAATTGGAGTATATCAACTCTCCAGTAGAGAAAATTTTTTGTCCATTTTGCCCTATCTTGCTAAGTTTTCTGGAAAAATTTTGCAAAGCTTGACAAACTCCGACCACACAAATAAGGTAGGTCCGAAAGGGATCCCAAGGGATTTTTATAAAACATACACAGGGCGATTTATTTATTTTTTGACCAATTTACGTGATAAACAAATTTACTCACACGAATAATATAAATTTCGTTTGCCGTTCCATTTTATTTCTTTTCGTTCCCAGTGTTAAGTGCTCCAATTTTACTCGTTCCCCGTTTCATTTAATTTCTTTCTACTTTACCTGGTTGTGAACCAGAATGTAATCTAACATCCATATCTATGTATATATTTAAAATCTATGGCCCGTAATCATAGTCAAGCACAAAAGTAGGCTTTTAAAAAACGGCTTTAAATTAACCTGTTATTATCTATTTTGCTATTGTAGTCAGAATAAAAGCTAGTGTCAAGTGTAACCGGCTTTAAATAGGTATCACATCAAATGTACCAAATGCCCGCTTACAATTTGTACTAAAAAATAAACAACTGGCAACATTGATCAGCTGCTTTTATATTACCTGCAAATAAAGGAAAGTGTGCAAATAAAAAATTTGCATTGGCGAAATGTTAAAAGGAAAAACTTTAGAAAAAAAAAGGAAAGAAAAGTGTATTTTTGTTAGTAAAAATTTATTAAATTAATATAATTAATGCAAAATCCCTTATTAATGGATATAATTTTCCTTTCAATGTATTGTAATTCAAAGATTTTTTTCACAAATATTTTTTTGGCGGAAAGCAGCTGTTATAAGTGTTGTTAAATTAGATAAAACTAACTTCAACTCCAGCAGTTAAACAGTTATGAGTGAAAATGTGAAGATACCTCTAAATTATTCATACAAATTGGTGATTTTAGTACAATTTCATAGTAGCGCCTGGTACATAATAAATTTTCTCATATTTTTTTTACCATTCGCTTAAAAATGAATTATATTTTGTATTCACCTCAGAAAATTTTGTTTACCACTAAAACTTTTTTTTCATTACTAAAATTTTTTTTTACCACAAAAATTTTTTTCCACCAAAAATTTTTTTTTGCATCCAAACATTTTTTTTCACCTCTAAAATTTTTTTCACGACAAAAAATTTTTTCACCTCAAAAAATTTTTTCACCAAAAAATTTTTTCACCTCAAAATTTTTTTCCACAAAAAAATTTTTTTCGCATCCAAAAAAGTTTTTCACCTGAAAAAATTTTTTTCACCTCCATAATTTTACTTCAAAAGTTTTTTACATTATTTGTATCAAAAAAAAGTAAAGAACATTTTTTTTTTCACCACTAAAATTTTTTTTACCACAAAAAATTTTATTCACCTCAAATTTTTTTTCCACCAAAAATTTTTTTTCGCAACCAAACATTTTTTTTCACCTCTAAAATTTTTTTCACCACAAAAAATTTTTTCACCTCAAAAAATTTTTTCACCTCAAAATTTTTTTTACACCAAAAAATTTTTTTTTCGCATCCAAAAAAGTTTTTCACCTGAAAAAATTGTTTTCACCTCCATAATTTTACTTCAAAAGTTTTTTACATTATTTGTATCAAAAACAGAAAAGAACATTTTTTTAAGGATATTGGTGAAGGATATTCAAAGATTTGTCACAGCCGAATTTAAGCCATTTTTTACTTGTTTTTTAAAATGATTATGAGCCCCAGCGAGCATTTTCCAACACTCCATTTAAGAATTTTATCAATTGTAATTATTTGTTTTTTAATTATCTATTTGTCAATGTCAAAATCATGAAATTAAAAATCATTATTTTTATTTTTGAAGGAAAATAAATTCGAAATTTAAATAAATAAATATTGATACAATGCAAATGAAATTATCAATTAATTATTAGTCAATTCAATTAATTAGTCCCATTTATGGTTCATGTAAGTCCCCGCGTATCATTAGTTTACTAATTTTATATCAAACTACAGGCACTCAAAAGTAGACTTTAGATAGTTTACACAATAATCGAGCTTTACGTGAGTCGGTCTATTAAATTTTAATTATCAATTACAACAATTACACAAAATTTTAATATTTTAACTCATTCTTTTGTAATTCTATCTATTCTAAATATATTGTGTCGACTTTGATCAAACGTTTTACGTTAACAATTTTTGATTATTGATTTTTTTTAATTACATGCAACCTTGAACTGTATAAGTTTAATTCTGTATTTTTATTACAATATTTTCTTTAACACTTTCATGGGCAGGACATCGAAAAATAATAACAATTTTTTATTTTTTTTTTTAATTAAAATTAATTTACGTCGATATCCAGAAATACGAACTTAGAAACTTATAATAAAAAATTAACTAACATCAGATCTTTTAAATAATTCAATCTTTCATATGATTTTTAATTTGGAAAGAAAATTATCATGACTTTTCCTACCGAAATGTCGGTCTCTAGTTGTGATTGTTTTCTCACGTGTTTGTGGTTGGTCATAGAAAATTATATTTATTCGATTTATTTAAATTAAGATCATGTATAGACAGTGTCTATTATACGTAAAGAAAAAAAAAATATGTTAAGGACAATTATATTATAAGAGCATCATATATTTGTAAGTTTATGATTGTGACAACCATAGTAAAAATAATATGGTTATCTTATTATGATTATAAAATTATCATTATTTTTATCGTAACATTATATGGTAATATTTTTTATTGAGCTATTTTATTTATAAAAATTTATTATAAATATTAATTTATAAAAAATATTACACAAATCAAGAAGATCGAAGGAAACTAAAAGAATTATTATATGGTAATATGAAATAATGATAATATGATTCTAAGTGGTAATAAAATCGTCCTCAGTGATCATACTATGATCAGAAGGTATCGTATTTATGATCATTAGCATAATACGGGAATTTTTGCTAATCTTAGCAACACATGTTTGTTGACGTGGAGTACAATGAAATTCGTAGAAAAAAATAGTTGCCGTTACTAAACTTTAGTAAACTTTTTATAGAGTGAAATTTAAAATCTGTTTGCTAAAATCATCAAAAAATTTACTAATTATTATTACAAAATATCAATTTTTTTTAGTTTATTAATTTTTTTCAAAAATATTTTAGACAAAATAAAAAAAAAAAAATCAAAGGCTTAAAAATTGGAAAGACATAAACGAATTTATCATTTTATTTTAATTTGTTAATTTTAGTATTTTTTTTTACTTTTAAGGTCAAATTTTAATTGTTTTTAGGGCTGATTTTTTTTTTGCTAATTTTAGCAAATTGGTTTTCATAAATTTGCAAAATCATTTCTGAAATTACCAACAAAAATTTGTACATTTTCTGTAATTTGTAAAATGTAAATAGCAAAAAGATTTGCTAAATAATATTTTTTTTACTAAAAATCAGTACAAAAATAGTAAAGAGGGATTAAAAACTATTTACAAATTTGTATACTAACTTTTTTTTGAGTGTACTAATCCTACTCTTGATGTATTGCTTCTAATATAAGTTCCTGGTAAAAATTACTCTTAGATACTTTAACGTTCCGGCAACACTAAATCGCGACCTAACTGACGGACTAACTTTTGGGCAAATGACCTGGCTAGAAAGTTAAAAATACACGTTCGCCAATTTGTTCTTACACGCAGAGAAAAAACATGGCTGTAATATGATCACTGCTACTATATTGTGCTTGCTGCAATCGGTTATGGTTGTAACAACCAAGTTATTGGTTTTCTAACCATCAACATGGTCGCTACCATCATTATTTAAAAATTATTTTACTATTATATGATTGGCACCTTCTATTTTATATTATGATTTGCTGTTACCATACTGTGGTAACAAAAATTCTGACTATGAAAAAAATATAATAATTATGCAACGATAAAGTGTTAGCAACAATTAATAAATAATTATACAATCAAAGAAAGAAATGTTCTTAAAGTCTGTGATTTTTTCCCTAACAATTTTTCTTTAAAAAGTCCTTAGTATTAATTTTTTTTAAATTTAAAGCTTTTTTATAGTTTCTAAGAACTTTACCTTTAAGATTATCAAGGAACCATAATATAGTTATGAGGGGCCATAATATGATAACATTTTGATTATACTATGATTACGTGCGATCATATTATGATAAATTCAATATAACAATATAGTAATTTTTGAATCATAATATAACTGTAGGGACCATATTATGGTAAAAATATGTTTTTTTTATTATCATAATATGATAACCATAATATAGTACGATTATGGTTGCTACAACCATAAACCCAAAAATATATGATGCTCTTCGAATATGATTGACCCAACCATGTTTTTTCTTTGCGTGTTTCTTGAAAAATATCTCAATATAAGCTGATTTGACGCATGTAATTAAATCCCCCTTATAGGCTTTTTACACTGAACCACATCTTTGTAAAACACATAAAAGATGTTGAAAATGTGAAACAAGTGTTTACATAGCAACATCTGTCATCTGTTATTTATTCAGCTGTCAAAAAAATAAATGAAAAAGATGCATAATTTTTGTTAAAAAAAAAAAATGGATTTAGAGAAAGCATTAATCATTGGAGTAGTTGTTGCTTTGCAAGAACAAACCCGAATTTTAATGAAGTACATTGAAGTATTAAAGGCCATTCTGGAAGAGGATGATGATGAAGAAGAATTTTGGTAGACAAAAGTATGAAATTCTTACATCTGCCGCTCATTTTCCTTTGTTGCTTTGATGGCACAAAGAAAATCAATTTTTTTGTAATTTTTTTAGTGATGACACTTAAAATAACGAAAGATGTAAGATGGAACAAAATGAGAAAGGATCATCTTTTGTAGATGTAGAAAGATGTAGAATTTTTAGCCTGTATAATTCTTATGGGAAGATGTTAACATCTTTGCAAATAGATGAAAGATGAAGGATGTAGCTCAGTGGAAAAAGGCTATTAGTTCTTAAGTAAATTTCATCTTACTCGTAACTCATCAAAAATAAAAAAAGTAAAAATTTATTACTCTGCTAATTGAATTGATTATACCGAAATTTGATCCGTTTTCCGTAACCGTACCGTGTTGTGGGATATCAAATAGTAGGCATGCTTGACTTTAACTTTATTACTTATTTTCTGTCTGGGTTGGCTGTGTGTAATAGTTCAACGGTTATGATTTTAAAAATCATTAAGAAAGAATTTACTTAAAAATATTTACTTTTCTATGCACAGTGGCGTTTTTAAAAACTCAATATGGCGGCGGGCAAATTTAATAAAAAATTATCGGATTCACTTGAAACAAATCTAAAAATATAAATTGGGAGTTCCAAAAATTCAAGGAGGAACACCTATTTTTTAAGTTAATAAATCGCTTGAAACTCATTTCTTATGGATTTTTAGGGTCGTTAGAAAATAATTTCTAGTTTTGATTTTCAAAATGGCGGATACAATATGGCAACGAATATTTTGAAAATTTAATAGATATGTTTATCGCACAATAACAATTTAAAGATGAATTTAAGAAATTAAAATTACAATGTAATATTTCGTTAGATAGAGAGAGAGAGCACCACGTCTTTTTTTTTTTTTTTTGCTGGGTTATGTACATATTTTCAATATTTATTCACTCATTTGACTCTTTTTTTTTTGTAGTGTTTTAATATTTAAAAATATGTATTCATAGTTAGCGATAATCTGTAATATGCAGATTATAAAAATACTGTTACCTTTTTGTCTAAGTTCTCAACAATAATCATATGGTGTTGAATGCTTACGATAATGATGATGAAGGCGATGATGTCATTCCATACATTGATCATGCAAACAAATCAATAGATAAGTAAACAAATAGACAAACAGACAGACAGACGGACATACGAATACAAATTTATAAACTTGTATATTTTATTGTTTAAATGGAAGTAATTTTCAAATTAAACACCAGATATTATGGAAATCGTGCCAAAAACAACAACCAACAGACTACCACTAAAGTTGTTTAAATTAACAATTAACAAGAAAAAAAAAAGTTGTAATTCTATTGAGTTGTATTTAATTGTATAATCTTTGTATATTTAACTAACTAATATTATAAGATCAATTGTAATTGTTGTGGTACAATACATACAATATAACAATTCAGATAAAATGATGACGTATTCTAACAAGTACTTATGTAAATACTTCAAAAATTTACTAAGGGGGAAGTAATTAAAGATTTTAAAAGTCCCAATCTAATGGCGCCCAAACTAAAGGGCCTCTAATTAACATAACTCGTCTTTTTGGAATTCATAAATTATTATTAAAAATTTTCCATAATTTTTATATGTAATTAATGTCTAAATTCAATCGAACCATTTGACTGATTAATTTGATTTGCAAACTAAAATGCTACACACGACCAACCTCACTTAAACTTTCGTTGAACTCTTATTGAATAAACGTACAGCGTACGAGTAGTAACAAATTAATTAAAATATAAATTAAAGCAATATTTAAATAATATTAACTATATCAAATTATATATTTCGTTGCCACGTGACTTTGTTTTGATGGCATTAATTAAATGACAAATAATAAAATAAAAAAATAGATGATATACAATAACTTGTATAGAGGAATAAAAAAAAAAAAATTAAATATAAACGCAAACAAAAATTTATCACGTGTAGTATGTAGCAGTATACGAGTGTGCGGAAAAATTTTAAAAAATCAACTGAAAATAAATAAATAAATAAATAAATAAATAAATAAATAAATAAATAAATAAATAAATAAATAACTAAATAAAAACACAACAACAAAAGCGACAATTAATAATTACAGGTTGGTTGAAAATTTCCTGCGCTCGAAATGAAAGAATACTGTTTTTGTTACGAAATATATTTTTTTATTCAATATAATCTCCTAGAAGCTCAATACACTTGTTCCAATGATCTTCCAATAATTTTATCCAATCCTTATAATGGTTTTCCGGAAGCTCTGCAAAATAACCGTCTACGGCTGCTATGGCCTCTTCATTCGACGAAAAATGCTTTCCACGAAGGAATTGTTTGAGATTTCTGAACAGATAGTAGTCACTGGGAGCCAAATCTGGTGAATACGGTGGATGTTCAAGCAATTCGTACTTTAATTCTTTGAATTTAGCCATCGTCAAAACACTTTTGTGAGCAGGTGCATTGTCTTGATGAAAAATGATTTTTTTCTTCTTTAAACCAGGTCTTTTCTCACGAATTTTTTCATCCAGCTGATCCAAAAGGCTGCAATAATATTCAGAGTTGATTGTTTTACCATTCTGAAGATAATCAATCAACATAATTCCTTTTGCATCCCAAAAAACTGATGCCATAACCTTCTTTGCTGATCGTTGTGAATTCACCTGCTTTGGAGCTGAACAACCAGCTTCAGTCCACTGTAAACGTTCTTGTTTCAATTAAGGATCATGGTGGTAGATCCAAGTCTCATCCATAGTTATAAAACGACGCAAGAAGTCGGTTTTATTCGGCTTAAAAGTTACGCTGAGAAATTTGTTTGCGATCCAGTTTTTTCATACGTTATTCTTCATGTAAAATATGAAGTACTCGTTCGTCTGAGATGCCTATGGCATTAGCAATTTCACGCTTAGTCAAACTTGGATCTTCCGTAACCATATTATGTACCTGCTCAATAATTTCTGCTGTGGTTGCAGTTTTTGGTCGTCCTTCGCGTGGATCGTCTTTAAGGCTGGTACGACCACATTTAAATTCACCAGCCCAAAATTCAACGGTGCGTTTTGAAGGTGAGGACTCCTTATACATTTCTAACAATTGTTCATAAATTTCTTTTGCTTTTAAACCCTTCAAAACAAAGAATCTAATGACTGTACGATATTCAATTTTTTCCATATTAAAAAAAAATCAATGACACGTCAACTTCAGATGGCTTGTAAACAAAGAAAGAATTGACAGAATGACTTGCAACTTTGCATGTGTTCTCAGGACAGTTATACCAACTTGAGAAAAAAAAAAGTTTGGAGCTAGCAGTTCTATCTCTTGGTGAGCGCAGGAACTTTTCAACCAACCTGTAAATTTTTGAAGTAAACCAACAACATATTTTTTTAACTTTAAAATTCATCACACTAATAAGTGTCGGTCCAGAACAAAAATGCAACATGCAACGATTATTGTTGCTGTGAAAGAAATCGTGCCAAAAAAAAAGACGTACGACTGTGACTGCAAAAACTATCATGTTTATTTTAGTGTAAAAAGTACCGTAGAGATTCTTTTCTCTCCAGTGTCTCCTTCCCTAACCAACGAAACAAACAATAAAAAGATAGAACATGAAAAACATTTTTAAAATGCGGGAACTCTATTAAGAGAATTAGAAACAAAAAACAAGAGAATAAGAAAAAACGTTTTGCAACGCTCGGCACATTTTAATTGTCAATTTTTATGAAAAAATACGGTACGCCAGTGATGCATTATGAGTTTTTTTTGTTTTGGGCCAAATTGACGATTAATAAGGACCAAAATAGCTTTGATAGGGCCAAAGTATTTTTGGAATATGTTCAACAGTTTTTTATTTAAATGAATTTAAATTTGTTAGCCATTTAATCCATTACTCAAAAGCAATAGGAAATTTATTTGCCAATACAAAATTTTATTTACCAAGAATTTTTACCGTTATTTGACAGTCTACTTTGTTTCTTATTTTTTGTATTTACTTGATATACTTAAAAGAAGTCTTATTTGAAATAAGTCAGATTTGCAAATACAAGTAAGAATTTTTCTTTGACAAACAAAACATTGTTTTAAATAAAAGTAATGTGCGAAATAGAAAGAAAATAATATTGAAAAATGTACTGTACGGTTGAATTTTGAGCTGAAAGGGATAAAATTGATAAGAAAGTACCACAGGGCCATCAAATGTTCAAAAAGTGACACAAATGGCCCAATTGTGTCACTCCGCTACTAAATGTCTCTTCAACAATTGTGTGAGGAATGTTACGATAGAAAGAGAGAGGGATAGAGAGAGATAGAGAGAGAAGAAGGGAGGGAGGGTGGGAGGGAAATACTTGAACTCTTGAATGCCTGAATTTTAACAAACAAAATTTGTATTATCGGAGTGTGTTTATTTATATTATCATAGCGTGACTATTTTTTTTAGTCACCCCATCGCGGACCTACCGAGTCTATACTTTCGAAGGGTACCATATGTCGATAATTGCAAACTTTTGTCAGTTTTGCGCTATCTCACTTAGTTTCCGCGTTTTTCGCCATTTTGTAAAATGGCCGGTATCTCGAAAACCAAGCGAGATAGGGCAAAGCGGGAGAGATCCCGCGGGATCCATTTAATAAAACAGCCTAAGTAAAGCAATTTAAACATCCCCTTTTTTTGTAAACTAATGCCATTTTTGAGCAATTGTAATTAGTTTTTGCAGCATTAGTGCTAATATAACTTTTTTAGTTTTCCTTCGTTTTGCCTTCTTTGGTACCCTTCAACCAGTTGCCATCCATTGTTCGTTTGTCTCTGGTGTATAGTGATAGATTCATGTTTCATCAACCCTTAAAATCCATTTTATTTCACTTAAATCTATAAAAATAAGCTTAAGAAATTTTTTTTCAAATGCGTTCGTGATCAACTTGAAAAAAGCTTTTTCATCTGTCTATCATTTGAGATGTCTATGACATCACCTTTTTCACGCACTTTCACTTGTCGAAAGTCCAATACCATTTCAAGTACTTTAGCTACGATTAGTGCTGTTGTTTGAGCTTATGGACTTCCATTTTGAGGTTCATCTTCAATGCTTGTAGCACCACATTTAAATATAGCAACGCCAATTTTTTACTATTGCATATGAAGGGGCTAACACATTCATCACATCATTATAATTTTCTTGTCACTATAAACCTGTTTTTATGTAAATATTTAATGACATCAAGAATTTCATTAAAGCGTCTTTTTTGATCAGCTGTTACTATACGAATGAGTTGTCAGATCGAAATGAAATTTAACATGTGTTCATATAACATTATAAAAGTTTCCAATACACTTAACTTTTTGCTCATTATACCGCCATCTCTGTGTCAGGCTATAAGAACATGTCGAACGGCCCTCGTATGTGTTGTACGAACTATTACATTATTTCAAACTTAATGCAATTATAAGTTTTGCATCATGACATTTGCCATTATACAAAACACACACCTACATTATGCAGATTCTACATTGTGAAAATGCTAAATAAATCACAATTTAAAACAAACTAGGAAGATTTCCCAAGGGATTCTCTCTAAATGAGTTAATAAGATATTTAATGACATTTCCTGATTTGCAAAAGGAATGAATTAATATTCATTTATTATGCAAATAAACCCTCTAATGGATGCGGGCAGTTTATTTCGATTTTTATAAGATTAAGTTATTGCGACAGGAAATATAATTTACTACAATTTCTAGTCAGCATATTTGTTTTTTTGTGCAGTGTAATCAAATAAAAAATAAAATTATTTTAAAATAAAAAAATACAGTGTAATCAAATAAAAAATAAAATTAATTTAAAATAAAATTAAATAAATTAAAAAATCAGAAAATATTAATCCTTACTGAAAGTTGCTGAAAATGTACACAAAACTAGATTGAAGTCTGTTTTAAAAATCCCATACATGAGCTTGTATATGATCATAAAAAAGGCATACATGTCCATACTTGATTCAATATATGCCCATTCGTGGTTATATATATGCCCATTAATGATCTCATATACACTCAAAAAAAAAAAAGACATAACTAAAATGTAACCAAAAATTTCCTTCAAAATAATTTATAAATTATCCTCAATTTAAGTAAAATTTTATTAAAACTTAAAAAAATTTTCTTACAAAGAATAAAAATTCCTAAGTTTGAGGAAAAACGAAATAGTTTTTATACTCAGAAATAGTTCATATTTTTCCTAAGTAATATTTCTTGTTTTTAGGAAAAAAAAACAAGTAAATTAAGTAAAAATTTATTAATTTTAAGAAAAAAAATCTTATTTTTAAGAAAATTGCATACTCAAATGTAATAAATTTAGGTTTAGTTAAAAAAAAAAAAAATTTAGGACATAATTTACTCTCATTTAGTTAAAAAAATGTGCCAAACTTAAATCGAGAAAGTACTTGAACTTAATGTGTGTTCATTTTTTGTTCGCGAGTAGTAAAATTAACTAAATTTTAGAAAGCCATTTCGAAATTCAGTTTTTAAGTATACCACTTTCTAATTTTAAAGAATTGTTTTCTAAAAATTAGTTCAGACAATTAAAAACAAAAAGTAATAATTTTTTTCCTATGTAATAATAAAAACTTACTTGATTTTAGAAACTAATGAACTATTTCTAAGGAAAATTTTCATGCAACTTAGTTCAGATAAATTTTAAAAATTTTAATAAAATATTCTTTTTTTCATGTAAAAGTTTTCTAATTTTTAAAAAATAATAAAATTTGGTATTGGATTTTTTTTTTTGGAAAATGTTTAAATTATTTTTAATATTCTATTCCAAAAATAACAATAAATTAATAACAAACTAGTTACTTTTCCTAAATTTCCAAGAAAAAATATTTCTTTAAAATTTTTTTTAGCAAAAGGTTAAAAATTTAAAATTTTCGCTTTTATGCAATAATTTTGTTTTATACATTACGTCATAATGGCTTTCCTATAATTGACGTAGTGCTTATTAAACTTTATATTTATCGAACTATTTTTTTTTCACTCAATAATGAAAAAGTTTAAATTTATATATGTCAAATAAAGTTTAAGCTAAAAATTCCATAAAGTAAACTAATGACATTTTTCCATTTTTCAATAATAACAAAAAATGTAACTGTGATATTTTGTATTTTTTTAACAATGTCTATAAATTAGTTAATTTAAGAAGACAAAGGACCCCTAGTGTTCCTTAGCCATAGACGCCGTGTATCACTTAGGGCGTCCCTTTTTGTAGTTCTCTCAAGCAGAACCGTTTTTTAATTTTGTTTACCTTTTTGCTAATGAAATTTAATTTATATTTAAAATACATAAATTTAGTATAATTTAATTTTAAGACAAAAATGTATAGCAAACGGCTTGTTAAGAGCAGTGTCCTCACAAAGCGGAAGTCCTCTGAAAGTGGGAAAATACTTACTCTATGAGTGTAAAGCAGAGAAATGCATTTGCTGATTGCAAAACGTTCATACGCAATCAACACAAGAATAAATATGTGTTTGCGTTCAAACGCTGAATATACTCCAACACACATATTTGTTGATGATTTAAAATCAATCAAACGACGTGCAAATTGTTTTGTCACTGATTTATAATCATCGGTCGTTGTTAAACCATTGATTTTATTCTATTCATTCGAGCCAACAATAATTATTTCGATGTAGAATAAATCAGAAAAAACAACAAACAACGTGTATGAGTGTAATCATAATTAAAACAAAATAGTTTCTTATATATAAAAAGGGGGTGGTTTTGTAGAAACACATTTCATAAATGTTATATGCATATTAGGGTGGGTCTTAAATACGTTTTTTTAGAATTTTTATTAGGAATACCAACATTGTTCTTTGTGAATTTTTTTTTTTTTTAATTTAGGTCGACATCTCAGGCTCGCTCAATCCGGTTAAAGTTAAATATTGCCTAATTTTCCAATCAAAATAGATGAAAAAAAATTTAGACAATATTTAAAATTTTCCGGATTAGGCAAGCCTGAGATATCGACCTAATTTTTTTTTCCAAAAAAATATTTATATTTCACAAAGAAGAATATTTTTATTACTAATAAAAATTCTAAAAAAACGGATTTTAGACCCACCCTAATATACATATAACATTTATGAAATGTGTTTCTACAAAACCACCCCCTTATGAAATGTGTTTCTATTTTGGGAGCAGTGTTGCATTTCATATAACTACGAGTGAAGTTCGAAAAGTCACGGACTTATTGATCCGCCTTCGTATAAATAAAAATAAAATTAAAAAAAATAATAATAATAATAATAATAATAATAATAATAACAGAAAGTTAAATAAAACCTTTTTTCTTTATTTTTAACTTCTTAAATTTTTGAGCTTAAGGTTGGTTTAAGCTAAAAAATTTAAGTAGTTAAAAATAGCAATAATAAAAAAATAATAATTTTGATTTTAAATAAGTTTTCACTTTAAACAAAAGGCGATAGAAAATCAGATGATAGTTATTGCCCCACCCTATACTTCAATGTGTAGGATTTAAAAAAACAAATCCATACCAGCTAATTTTAGAAAATTTCATAACAAATTTATATTTGTAAATATATTTTTAAACTTTTATATGACTCTGTGCAAATATTCTCAGCAGTATTTTGCTATTATTGGCATAATTTTACTGTTGTTTTTTATTTTAATATTCTGAAGTTCAAGTATAAACAATAAGAAATAGTTCATGTATGCATGTGTATAAATATGTGTGAAAAGGTCAAATGTAAAATGTATACTTCCGGGGTTTCTTATTCAAATTCTATTTGTTGTATTAAAAGTGCAAAAAAAAACTGAGTGAAAAGGAACGAAAATAAATATGCATACACTAAAAACGTTTTCATGTTTTGTTAGAAGTAAATGTAGTTTTTTTTGTTGTTGTTGTTAAATAGTTCATGTAATGTAAGTTTATATTAGCATTTTAATAAAATTATAGTGGTCATAATGAAATTGACCAAAAGCAGTCAATTGTGCCGAATTTTAACATGCCCTATGCATAAATTAATGTCCAAACTGAAGGGAAATATTTTCAATTTTCAACCTCTCGCTTTAGAAATTTTCTCTCTATTTGCCAATAGAACTTAATAAGATATTTTAATATTTTTTTCTTTAAATTTTATTAAAAATATTATAATAATCTATTACAAAACTTATACCATATTTTACTTACCCTTAAGTAACGAAACTGCCAGCTGTACATGTAGTATGTACAACCTAAATATATAAAAATTAATATTAAAACAAGTGTTTGCTCGGTCATGCTATATGTATATATATATATTTAAATATAAAAATTTTGGGAAATTAAATTAAATTTACTTTGGAGATTTTATTTTGCAATTTTAATTAAAAATCTCTTTGTAAAGTTTTTGTACAATAAATAATTATATTTTGTTTTTTTTTTTTCTTAACTTTAACTAATGAAATTACTATTCTAAAATGAAATAATAATAAAATTATGACCAATACGTATGAATGATATTGCAAATTAATATTACGTAGAAATTGTTTAAAATAAATGTACTACAGGGCGTATAAGTGTTATTATTTAAAACAATGACGTGAGTGATATAAATTAATGTTACGTATACGTTTTAAACCATTAACGTTTGACACCCGATTACTTGTGTCTAATATGTACAGATGATTATTTTGGCCATGTGCAAGCTGGCTAAATAAATTCTAAACTAAATACAAACTGGCAAAGGGTTTTGACATTTTTTAGAAAAAATTTGGAAACCTAAATTTAGTTTAGATTTTATTAAGCCAGTTCGCACCCACCATTAATGTCTTTTCTATTGACATTTATGTATCAGCAAAAATCTATATATTTACTGCATATGTCGACTTAAGCTGTTATCGCCTGTAGTCTCTGATTTATATTGTACAATCGATGGCTGAATTTATAAAGGCCCTAATTCAATTTGTTATATCTTAAGTTCTGAAGGCATAAACTTTTCCTGCTCTTTTTATACGACGAAGGGAATAATTCCTTCGAGTAATTCCTGTTTTTTTTTTTTATTTTTACTTAAGGACTACAACTAGTCAATATTGACTAACTAGCAGTTTAAATTTCATAATACAAAAAATATATTTATTCAAGTAACAAATTCAACAAATTCAAATTTTTAACAACTTTTTTAAATTTTAAAATAGACCTTTAAAAGCTTAAACTTAATTTTAAAATCTGATTCAATTTTTAACGAATGGATTTGCAAAATTCTGTTCATTGTTTGAATAACTAATATCAAATTCAGAGAATCAATTTGATTTTTATTGATTCTTTTCATATTTTAACAAATTAAATAACCAAAAATCGTTTCCGAACAAAATCACAAAACAAATTATTCAATAGAGTCAAAATTAATAATTGATATGAAGTGATTATAATTTATTCATAGATTTATAAAATTAATAATATGAAATAAAATTAATAATCAAACTCTGCATTAAAACCAATACGTCATTAATTTAGCAAAAATAAAGGTTGGTTAAATTTTAAGGGCCGATGTTAATTTTAAATAAAACATTAATTATTTAGGAAATTATTGTCATTTCTTTTTATGATAATATGGTACGGTTCAATTATGTATGGAAGAAAATATCGGCCAAATGGCCGCCGCGACCTCGGCGGCACACCTCCATCCGATGGTCCAAATTTTCAATGACGCTGAGGCATAATTGAGGTTCTATGCCGTTAATGTGCCGAATTATCTCATCCTTTAGCTCTTGAATTGTTGCTGGCTTATCGACGTACACCTTTTCTTTCAAATAACCCCAAAGAAGGATGTCCAACGGTGTCAAATCACATGATCTTGGCGGCCAATTGACATCGCCACCACGTGAGATAACACGGCCATTGAATTTGTCGCCCAAAAGAGCCATTGTTTCGTTAGCTGTGTGGCAAGTGGCAGCGTCCTGTTGAAAGCACATATCGTGCACATCCACATCTTCCAATTCGGGCCATAAAAAGTCCGTTATCATCTCGCGTTAGCGAACACCGACAAGTCGAGGTTTACGGCGCTTTTGCCACACTATCGCGAACAACAGCAATGTTTTCCCCAGAACAAACTGGGGGAGCATGCACAGGTGTTTGCGGTTTGCTGAAATTTGCGCACAAAACTTTTCCGATTGCGAACACATTTGGTCGATTATGCTGAAATGCACGAAATGCATTTTGATTTGAACGTCCATTTTCATAATAAGCCTGAATAACTTTAACACGTTACTCGATTGTGTATCTTTCCATGGTTCAAATTGAGTTAGTCTGAAATTGAGAAATGTCAAATGAAATGCAAAAAAAAACTTAACGTTTAAGTGTGGTTCACATTCAACATCGGCCCTTAAAATTTAACCACCCTTTACTTTTCGATTAATGATCTGAAAAATCTAATTAAATTAATTTGTTTTATGAATAAATTTTCAAATCTGAAGCCAAATCCCCTTATCTGGCAACACTGTTGTGTATACACTCTGATGCATACAAACACTTAAAAAAAATAAGTTATGACGTTTTTATTAATTCGCGTAATATTTAAAAAATAATTTTAATAAACATTTTTTTTTTTTTTAGGGATTTGAGATGCAATTTTGCAATTTAAATAACTGTAATAAAAGTTAAGATATAAATAAATCCACATAATATGACTTTTTTATGTTGTCAATAGTATTTTTTGTAAACTAAAATATTTTTTACACCAAGTTCATAATAAATTAAAAATTTAATTGATATGGTTAAACTTTTAATTAAAATTGAACAAAGAATTTAATTAAAATTTTTGGGCGCGATCCAAGACTAATATTAGCTGTGTATACCATCCCGAACGTAGTATACCATCCCGAACGTAGTATACCATCTCTCGTTCTACGCGTAAAAATGCCGAGTTGTTGAGATCGGTGGCGAGTCTGATGTTTTTCAAATGAGTTGCACACTTGCGGCCACAGCAGCCACATTCTCATCGGTACGCACCGTATGCCACGGAACCATGAGTGTTACCCACTAGCAAGCCAATCTCACTAACTGTTTGCACAAACTTGCGTACAACACGCGCGTTGGGTGCTTCATTTCGGCCAAAACTTCTGTTCAACAAACGCACAGTTTGTGCAACACAGCATTTACTTTGGAAAAAAGTTTGCAGTATTTCCCAACGTTATTCAAGTGCAAAGCAAATCATTTTGGTTATGATATTGATATGATAGTCAATATTTTGAACAGAAAAAATCTTGCAGTTCCAAAATAACAAATTCTTTAAAAGCATATCTGTACTTGGACCACCCTGCAGATTCCGTTGAAAATATCAACGCATAAATTTCAAAGGAATTTCCACACAACTACTTGATATAAATTTTCTGATATTTTACTCATACTTGAAAGTGTATTTATTTGTAAAATTATTATTACAAAATACCGTAAATCTCAACACCCTATCAAAGTGATGAGTGTTACTATTCAAATGATGTTAAAATAATTGTTGATTTTCCGCTTAATTTCATTTCTAGTTAAACTTGAGTTAACAAAAAAAAGATTTTTTTTTTGGTTTAACTGATACAGTCAAATAGCGGGTGGGACGAAAAGGAATTCATAAACTACGGGGTTTCTTTAATGTTTTTTTTCCTTCTTTACACAAAAAAATATACACCCACATCTTTTCAATTTTTCGTTAATTTTATTTTAATTATTTTTAAAAATTGAAAAACTAAAAAAAAAATATTTAGTTTAAACAATCATAAATAAAAAAAGGATTAACAACAAAAAAAAAAAAAAAAAAAACACTTGAAAAAATTAAAATTAAAAAATATAAATTAAAATTGAAAATGAAGAAAAAGAAAGTAAAAACAAAATAAAATTTAAAAATAAAATAAAAATTAAAAACAAAAAAAAAATTAAAATTAAAATAAGTATATAAACTAAAAATAAAATAAAAATTTAAATAAAAAATAAATTACACAAAAATAAAAACTAAAGAATATAATAATAATAAAAAAAAAAAAAAATATTAAGAAAAAACCTAAAAACAATAAGGAAAAAAAAATTATTTTTTTTTTATTTTTAAAAATTTAAAAAATATTTAGTTTGAACAATTAAATATATAAAATTAAAAAATATAAATTAAAATTGAAAAAGAAAAAAATCGAAATCAAAAACAAAAATAAAAATTAAAAAAATATTTATTAAAAAAATAGCGGGTCTTGAACCCGCTATCATATGTTTGAAAGTAAACTGCATCCAATCACTTCTCAGGACCAATCATGCTTCAAAAGCAATAACTGTCCTTTTAAGATGTTGTTTAGAATTACTTTTAAAAAAGCAGCAGGAAAATATACTTACAAATACTTTGAAATCATGAAGTGGATACCTTGTTCTTCTTTACACTAATTTACTAAAATTGAGTTTCAATTAAAATATTTGTAAATACAATTAAAAATTTTATTGAGTTTGGAGCAACAAAAGAATTTTTTATATCAGTTAATTTTTTTTTTGTAAAAATTAATTGAAATTTTTTTAATTATTTTTTTAATTATATCAATTAAATTAAAATCTTCAACATTTTCAATTAAAATTTTAATTATATCAATTAAAACTTTAATTAAAGTTCTAACCAAAAATAAATTAAAATTTTAATCAGAATTTTAATTGCAATTCCAAGCATCAAATCATTTAAAATTTTAATCAACTTTTGGTTTGAACTTACAGATTTAAATCAATTAAAATCTTAATAAAATTTTCAATTTTTGTTTTTTTTTTTTCAAATTCATCAAGTCATGGAAACAACTGTTCTTTTTACGTATTTTGTTAAAAAACACGAACAACACAAGAAAGAAATGAAAGCATATGTGTCAAAACACATGAACTCAATCACTATTCGGATCGACCATCTCCGATTTCAATGAAATTCACCACAACTGTCTTTCTATACAAGTTTATGACAAAGCTCAAATTTCAGACTCCAGACCCTTTCGGTTTCCGAAATATGACGTCATGAAAATGGAAAGAAAAAAGGGACTATAACTTTTAAACTATACGATATAAAAAATTCGTGTTAGTCTTATTTTTAAAAAAAGCTCTTTAAAATGATATGCATATTAATTTTTTCGCTGGAAGGGTCAAAGGTAATTTTTTGGGGTCTACGGTTCAAATCCATATTTCTCAAAATGCTCATCTTTTGTTTTCTCTTAAAAAATATATGTTTAATGTTGAACCTTTATCTACATTTATGTGAAAAAATTAAGGTGGACACTCAATTCGTTTGTCCAAAAAGGTGGCCCTAAGTATATGAGTTGCCCTAGTTTGACGAAAAAAAACTGTAACAACAAACAAAAGTGTTGGATAGATAGAAAGGGAAAGCACACACCTTGCTATGATTTCATGCTTATTATGAACTATGTATACGGTTTTTTTGCTGCTTGCAACGAGTAGGACAACGTTTTTGGCTATAACTCAGAAACTCCTTAATTTTTTTAGACAAATGTAGATAAATATTGAATATTGAACATATATTTTTTTAAGAAAAAACAAAAGAGCATATGGATTTGAACTCTAGACCCAAAAAATGACCTTTAAAAATTCCAGTGAAAAAATCGATTTGCATATTATTTAAAAGTTCTGTTTCTCATTTAAAAAATAAGGCCAAGACGAATTTTGTATCTTTTACGGTTTTAAAGTTATAGCGATTTGAAAACGATACCTTAGTAAATTTTTTAAGTTTTTTTCAATTGTCATGACGTCATATTTCGGAAACCTAAAGGGTCTATGATCTGAAAATAATGTTTTGATAAGCTCTTGTCGAGTATAACAGTTATGGTGAATTTCATTTAAATCTGAGATGGTAAATTCGAAAATGCTCTTTTTCTGATTGAGTTGACATGAATTGACTCATATGGGACCGAAAGAGATCGTGTCTTTTTCATATACATAAATGTGGAGTATACGAAATATGTCGGCCTTTATAAACTAAAAATATGATGTCAATTTTAAAAAAAATTATCGATTTTTATAAAATTTTTCGATTTTTTAAAAATTTTTTTATTTTTAAAATTTTTTCAATTTTTTTTTTACAAATTTTTCGATTTTTAAAAATTAGATTTTTATGAAATGTTTCGTTTTTAAAAAAAATTTTCGATATAAAAATTTTTAGATTTTTAAGAAATTTTTAGTTTTAAAAAATGTTTCGATTTTACCAAAAATTGAGAAGTTTTTTTTTTTTAAAATATCGATTTTTATAAATTTCTTCTAGTTTTTTTTTTTTTTCAAATTTATATAAATTTTGGCAATTTTTCTATCGTTCGCATAGAAAACAGATTCGCGCTGACAACCGAATTTGTATCCAATCGAATGGTTCGGTTGCGGTAACCGAATATTTCGGTTATGACAACAGAAATCCAATCAAGGCATGAGTAATTTGATTGTGACAACAGTATTTCGGTTGCCTTAATAATAATTCGGTAGTCACAACCGAAAAATTCGGTTGCTGCAACTGAACCATTCGATTGGCAACAAATTCGGTTGTCAGAACGAATCGGTTTTCTGGGTGTTTAATTAAAAATACCAAAAGCGTACATTTGGAAAATGTACTACATACAACCCGGTTAACCGGGTAGCGTGGTCGAAAAGAACGGTTAGTCCGTGAAAACACTGCGACCGGTTTAAAGATTTATTCGTGGATTTTCTGTTTCAGAACCTAGAATTTTACTTATTCACTCAGAATATTATGTAGTTAACTGTTTGTAGTTTAATAAAAAAGTTTTCCGTTCCATTTAAAAATAAAGGAACATACATTTATTTTTCAAAAAACTATCTATATAAACTTTTTTATACATTTATTCGAAATGATTTACTATCATTTACCATTTTTTTCAGTTTCATTTATTTTTTTCATTTGTTTGAAATTTAATAAAAATTTACCCACAAAACGGAAACTTGTGGTTTATTTGTCTGCGTAACAGTTATTACAAATTTAAATTTTGTTTGCTGTCTGTTTCAAAAAAAAAGTATTCAATAAATTTTAATTTGTTTTTTTTATTTAAATCGGTTGTATATATACAAAATTTTTTAATACAAATTACAAGGACTTTATAAACACACATACATACACAAACACATTCACACAAAAAGTGTCTATAGCTATGCATACATACATTTTGTACCGTACGAGTATATTAAAAAAACAAACAATACAAAAAGGGAAACAATTTGAAATAAATGAAAAAAAAAAAACATTTATTTTTTAAGGATTGGTAGGTAAAATTTTGACATTTATTTATTTATGGATTTATTTACGGATCTGTCCGTTGATTAATCAACATTTAAAAATAAATAACAAATGACATTTAATTTAAATTAAAATTAAGTAGACCGTTTTTTAAATGAAATATCATTTCTTTTAAATGATATTTTAAGTTATTTTAACTTACAAACTATTTTAAGTGTTGATATGCTCGCTGAATCAAATGAGCTCATAATCGCTACGACCTGCATCAACATTCTTTGTGCCCTTGAAATTGCTAATTGTAAATATCTCTCACAGGAAAAAGCTATTTAAGCTAACAACCAGTTAATTTTATTGATGTTAGATAAAATTTACTTACTATTTTTGTATTTTAACATTCTCCGTTATTACTGTTTTATATATTTTTTTCACTCACTTGATATTTTCAGTGTAGTTAGAGTAATAGTATTTATTTTTTTTTAACGCAGCTTATCAATTAATAAAACACAAACTGTACGCTGTCTCCGACACAATATATTGAGTAACTTGCTTCCTTGTGTTAACTCCATATTATTTATTTATGTTCCAAAGTTCAAAAAGATTTTTATATTATTTGTGTTATTTATTCCTTATTCTAATTGAAAACACCTGAAATATTTTACACTGCATTATAAATTCAAAAAATGTTCTTGGTATAAAAAACATGGGTATTTCCGCTTTTCAAAAAAAAAAAAAACGAACAAGAAAAGAACCTTTGCCCTTGTGAAATGAAAAATACTAAATTTTATATATGAGTATGTGTATTAATGTGTCCGTATGTGTATTTGAGTATGTGTGTGTCTATTTCTTTACGAATTAGTTATTAAACGGCCATAACTAGCTCTCTATTTCACTGGCATTATAAAGAAAGGCGTTTTAAAAAGGGGTTTGTGGGGGGCGGGGAGAGAAAGAGAGAGGAAGGCAGTATAAAAAATTGATAGAAATTTAAAAAAAACATTCTCAATTGATTGATACACCTGGAAAAAAGGCAACCGAATTTGTACACACTGAAAAAAGCCAACGAAAATTAAAAAATTTATTTTGGTTACTACAATCAATAAATTTTGTTAGCACAACTACACTTAAAAAAGTTTGTAAGTTAAAATAACTGAAAATATCATTTAAAAGAAATGATATTTCATTTAAAAACCGGTCTACTTAATTTTCATTTAAATTAAATGCCATTTGTTATTTATTTTTAAATGTTGATTAATCAACTGATGTATCCGTAAGAAACAACTGATATAATCAGTTAAAATAAATGTCAAAATTTTACCCACCAATCCTTAAAAAATAAATGTTTTTTTCATTTATTTGAAATTTTTTCCGTTTTTGTATTTTTTGTTTTTTTTTATTAATATACTCGTACAATACAAAATGTATGTATACATATGAAGCTATAAACACTTTTTGTGTGAATGTATTTGTATATGTATGTGAGTTTATGAAGTTCTTGTAAATTGTATTGAAACATTTTGTATATATACAACCAATTTAAATAAAAAAACAAATTGAAATTTTTTGAATATTTTTTTTGAAACAGACAGCAAACAAAATTTAAATTTGTAAAAACTGTTACGGACACAAATAAACCACAAGTTTCCGTTTTGTGGGTAAATTTTTATTAAATTTTAAGCAAATGAAAAAAATAAATGAAACTGAAAAAAATCGTTAAATGATAGTAAATTATTTCGAACAAATGTATAAAAAAGTTAATATAGATGTTTCTTTGAAAATTAAAAGTATCTTCCTTTATTTTTAAATGGAACGGAAAACTTTTTTATTAAATTACAAACAGTTAACTACATAATATTCTGAGTGTATATTTAAATTTGATTTTTAAATGTTTTGAGTATTGCAATTAAAATTCAGTTTTAATTAAACGATTTTTCTCTCTGTGCAACCAATCGACAGGATTTTTCGCCTATGATTTTTAGGTTGAGGATGACGAATTTTTGTTCATATTTCCGAAATTCTGTTATCAAGATTAAATTGAATTTAATAAATTTTATCTGTTGTCAAAATGAAAAAATTCTCGGCTGACAAACAGCTCGATTCCCATCGTGATCATGTTATATTTAATAACGTTAAAATAAATATTTTAATAAATTTTTTTATGAAAATCTATCTTTAAACACATTACTTATTTCCATCCTTGTAATCATATAGGTAATCACTTACTTTATCACCCCTAAAGTAAAGGGGGCCATACATTATATTGAAGAAAGGCGTAAGGTAATGCATTGGCATTACATTACTTTAATCATTATTTGGTAATGTGTGGTTTTCTTGGGTAAGGTATACACTATCCATTTTGTTAATAAAATTTCCCCTTTTTCCATTTTAAACCTCCGTTTCTGTTTCCCATACACATCGTGACTTTAAAATTCAAACATTTTATAAAAAAACAAAATTCATATAAAACAATCCGCAATAAGTAGTATAAAGTTATCATAAATTTTACTATTTCTTTTATTTCTATTTCTATAAAAAAAAAACAAGTTAAAAAAAAATCTAAAAAAATAGTCACGAGTGGTAGTGGTAGCACGTTTAATTTCGCTTTCCTTTAGCAGTTATATGAACATTGTTTCATATATGGTATGTAACTACTGAAAAACAAAGAACACTCCTTGTGGCCAGTTTGTGTGTGCTTTTAAAATAAAATTTATAATCACTACTCCACCTCCCATTCCCTACGTTACTACTAAAGCAGAGATTCTCATAATGATTAAAAAAATAATAAACGCAGTTGATTACATTACACTCGGGCATCTAGTTTAAGCAGGATTGTAGGGTAGCTTATACTATTGCACACGAACTAGATTTCGAATGCAGTTTTATAAAATATTCGGAACTTTAGTTCAAAATAATCGTTTCACACTAGAGGCCGCGACTAGTATATAAACCAATATTTCTGTTTCAATGTCTTGCCGGTAAAACCTATTGTGAATGAGCATCTTTGGAAGCTTGTGGCGTTTGGTTGAATCGTAAAAAACAATAAAAAAATATTGCCTCGAACATAAAGAATTTCCTACCTGATAAAGTGTTTTTGCGGGGAGTTCGTTCCTCTTCATTATTTCAATATGAAGAAAATTATGACCAACGGTAATTGAATGTTATTGAAAGTTTATAGAGAGCAAGCACTATCTGAACAATCGGGTCGGAGGTGGTTTGGTCGCTTTAAAAGTGGTGAACGGCCGGGTCAACTCAAAAAGTTGGAAGCCGAAGAATTGTAATTATTGCTACACTCAAAAAATAATGAACTAGAATTTAGAAAAATTAACTTATTTGGAGGAAAAATTGAAATGAAAACGGCGCCAAAGAAACTTTTTTTTTTATCAATATTTAATCAAATTTTCCTTGAAATTAAGAAACAAAGTTTTACTTAAAATTTGGTCAAAATTTCTAAATTATAGAAAAATTTTACTACTGAGAACTAAAACAGTAAAATTTCCTTCTAATTAGTTCATATATTAAGAATAATTAGTTCATATATTAAGAATAATTTTATTTTATTTAAGTTCATTAGATAATTTTTTTTACTAAAAACTAGGACTTAAATCCCTAAAAAAAGGAAAATATTTTCTAACATCAACATTTAACAAAAAAATTTTTAATATAGTATTTTTCCACTTTCGGAGGACTTGCGCTTTGTGAGGACACTGCTATACATTTTTGTCTTTAAATTAAATTGAATTATACTAAACGGATGTATTCAAAATATAAAATAAATTTAATTTCATTAGCAAAAAGATAAACAAATTAAAAAAATGTATTGCATGTTATCCTGAAGTGTAATAAATTGTGACAAAGTCAGATCCTTTTCGTACTTAATTAACGGTTCTGCTTAAGAGAACTACAAAAATGGATGCCCTACTGACACACGGCATTTATAGCAAAGGAACACTGAGGGTCCTTTTTCTTCTTAAATTAACTAATTTAAGGAAATTGTTGCAAAAATACAAAATATCAGTGTTACATTTTTTTGTTATTATTGAAAAATGGAAAAATGTCATAAGATTATTTTATGACTTTTTTAGTTTAAACTTTAATTGACATATACAAATTTTAATTTTTTTTATTATTTAGTGAATAAAAAAATAGTCTAGTGCCTTTGGCGCAACGTCAATTATAGGAAAGCCATTAAGCGGTAATGTGTAAAATGTGCCTGCTATATTTTGTATTGTAGTCAGCAAACAAAATTATTACATAATAGAGCAAATTCGAAATTTTTTACCTTTTGCTTACAAAATTTTAAAATATATTTTAAGCCATTTTAAGTTCAATATTTAAGACTGTTAAATTTAAAATGAGCACGTGCTTCATTTTTTGACTCATGCTCATTACAATCATGCACGATAATTTTTTTAAATGGTTACTTTAATTTGTTTCCTTTAATAATATTTTTTCTTGAAAATTAGAAAAATTAAGTAGTTTGCTTTTAATTTTTTTTTTTTGGAAAAGAATATTGAAAATAATTTAAACGTTTTCCAAAAAAAAAAAATCCTATACCTAAGTTTATTATTTTTAAAAATTAGAAAAAATTTACTTAAAAAAAGGAAATATTTTATAAAATTTTTAAATTATCTGAACTAATTATCATGAAAATTTTCTTTAGAAATAGTTCATTAGTTTCTAAAACCAAATAAATTTTTGTTATTTCATAGGAAAAAGTTTATTTTAGTTTTTAATTGCCTTAACTAATTTTTAGAAAACAATTCTTAAAAATTAGAAAGTGGTAGACTTAAAAACTCAAATTGGAAATGGCTTTCTAAAATTTAGTTAATTTTACTACTCACGAACAAAAAATTAACACACATTAAGTTCAAGTACTTTCTAATTTTAAGTTAGACACATTTTTTGAACTAAATAGTAAATTAAGGAAAATTTTTAAACTATTTTAAAGGAAATTTTGGATTAATTTTTAGCTGATGTCTTTTTTTGGTGTATATGTGGACGGGTTTACAAATGCTTCAGGAGTTGTCAGAATCATTGGGAGAGGTTGAGTTGACAGTCAGCAAACGCCTAAAAGCCATGGGATTGATTAAAAAGCAATGAAACTGGGTGCCATACGATTTCAAGCCGCGATTTTTCGCTTGTAAACAACTCCTCAAACGCCAAAAAATTAAGGGTTTTTTGCATCGCGTTGTGACTGGCGAAGAAATGTGAATCCATTACAACAACTAATGGGTGATCCATTTCGTGGTTCCCAACTTTTTTAAAGAAAAAAACACAGGAAATTCAAATTTAATGGGGAAAGAACATTCTTTGGCATTTATTTTTTGAAGATTATGTCTCAAATGTTGGACGTTGCTACGTCGCAGATGGTCCATCCGTTGAGTCCAATTTTCGATGACTCGTTCGAGCATTTCGACTGGTAACTGGGGAATGACACGTGTGATGCTTTCCTCTAAGGCATAAACTTTAGACTTTATATATCCCCACAGGAAAAAGTCTAACGGTGTGATATCACAAGATATTGGTGGCCAATCGACCGGCCCAAATCGTGAAATTATGTGCTCACCGAAGTGTTCTCTCAATAAATCCATTGATTGATGCTGATGATTGGGAAGTGGCGCCGTCTTGTTGAAACCAAATGTAGCCGAGATCACGAGCTTCAATTTCAGGCATCAAATAGTCGGTTATCATGGCACGATAGCGCCGAATCGACTCTCCACAGTCTTCGTGTACACTCTCAGCTACGGCCGCTATATTTTCTTCACAGCGTGCTGGACGTGGTCTATTCGGTCGAATATTATCCAATAATGAATGCTGGGTCTCAAAATGGGTGATGGTGTTGCGAATAGTACGCTCAGTAGGCCGATTATGTTGACCATAAGTTGAGCGAAGTGCACGAAACACATTCCTCATATAAGGTGAATTTTCGTAATAAAGTTGAACGATTTGTAAACGTTATTCAGGCGTAAGTCTTTCTATTATGAAATGCCAAACAATACTAAACAAAAATAACATGACAGCATGACACGACTCACACATGATCTGTCAAAAAAAAGGCTATTGAAAAAAGTATCTCGAAATGGATCACAAGCTGAAAAAGTCATGGGTTTGGCTCAGGCGGCCGTCAACATCCATCGCAAAGACGAATATTTATGGCATGCAGCTTATGCTCTGTATTTTGCTTTAACCGAATAAAACGATCACGGTTGGAACGCTATCGTTCTCAACTCATGTGTTTAAACCGCTTACTGCAGCAAAATCGTCCGGAATACAAAGGCACGGCAAAGTGATTTTGCTGCATGATAACGCTCGGCCAAATGTTGCAAGACCGTTCAAGACTTACTTGGAAATGCTGAAATGGGAAATCCTATACCACCCGCCGTATTCTCCAGTCATCGCTCTTCAGACAACAACAATTCGTCACGGTCGATTACACATGACCTCTCACTTCATATGATCAATGCAAAAAAAGGTCAATGATGGGATTGCTTCAAGAGCCGAGTCATTCTTCCGTGCTGGTATCTGAAAATTGCTAAAATAAATCCGTGAATTCCGAAAAAAAACTCTCACAATAGCTTTCTATCGTAATACAATTTCTTTAATAAAATATTGTAATGTAATAAAAATACATTAGATACGAAAGCACAATAAATTTTTGGCCTCAATATTTCCGAATATGAAAAAAGGTCCTAAAATATGAAAACACTCCTCAAACTTTTTCCCTCCTTTTTTGGGACCATTTTTCATTTCCCACTTTGGGGCCAAATATATTGGGCCTAATATCATAGCGCTCGCTTCTGTACACTTAACATAGTTTGTTTGTCATTTACAAGAAATGATATTTCATTTAAAAAAGGGTCTTCTTAATTTTCATTTAAATTAAATTGAATTTTCATTTAAATTTGTTAATTATTTTTAAATGTTGATTAAACAATTGACACATCCGTAAGAAACAAATGATATAATCAATTAAAACAAATGTCAAAATTTAACCTACCAATTCCTTAAAAAATAAATGATTTTATCATTTATTTGAAATTGTTTCCCTTTTTGTATTTTTTTTTTAAATCTACAAAATGAATGTATGTATGCATAGCTATAGACACTTTTTGTGTAAATGTGTTTGTGTATGTATGTATGTTTATTAAGTTTTTGTAATTTGAATTGAAATAATTTTGTATATAAAAAACCAATTTAAATAAAAAACATATTGAAATTTTTTGAATATTTTTTTTTTTTTTGAAACAGACAGCAAACAAAATTTAAATTTGTAATAACTGTTACGGACACAAATAAACCACAAATTTCCGTTTTGTGGGTAAATTTTTATTAAATTTCAAACAAATGAAAAAAAATAAATGAAACTAAAAAAAATCGGTAAATGATAGTAAATTATTTTGAATAAATGTATAAAAAAGTTAATATAGATAGTTTTTTGAAAAATAAATGTATGTTCCTTTATTTTTAAATGGAACGGAAAACTTTTTTACTAAACTACAAAAAGTAAACTACATAATATTCTGAGTGTAGCAGCGAATTTTACTGAGGCTCATACCCCTACTTTACCTCAAATGCTCCTTCATTTTTCCCGGCCTTGTGACCGACTGACTTCAGTCAAGACAAGATTTCTAAATAAAACTTTTGATTAACTTAAGTATAAAATAAGTTTAAAGTCAGACAAGCTGTACTTAAATTATAAAAAACTGCAAAGGTGGTGGTGTTTCCACTTGACATTTTGCTTCAGACCAACGAAATTATAATAACAAAATACATGTAGCAACGCATTCGTCTAGCGACGTACGTCTTGTGGAAACCCCATATATCCGTTTTTTTTTTATTCCTATTTCCAGTAAAATCCATCTTTCCATATGAGAATCTCTGCTATATGGTATATTTTTTTGTGTGTACAGTATGCTTTAAGGTCATACACCGCATGTAGATTGTCATTTAACGTCAGTTGACGTCGCATTTGAAACGGATGTCCTTGAAATTGTAAAAAAAACTATAGAAAAAAAAAACTATAAAAAAGTTGCAAATAAGTATTAATGTTCTTACAACACTTTACAACACCACAAACATCATGACAAGTTGGTTTTCTTAGCTTTTATTTTGCCACATTTTTGCTACTTCTTCTTCTTTTTCTACTTGATTATCTTACGTTTCTTGTACTTGTACTTATGTATTTTATGGCTATACCACACTATGGTTAAACATCATTTAAGTAGCCTCCTTCTTTTATTCTACGGTTTGTTTTAAGAAAACTTTACATATTTAACTTGATACTAAAACAGTGTGGGGTGTTGTTAACTTAGACCACAAAATTCTTGTGGTGAAACATTGTAGTTGAGTTAATTAACCACTATGTATGTACTGTGAGCGTCAAAAGAAACTGTACATGTTGGATATTATGTTTGCAATTATACGCTATTTCAAATTTTATGTTTTTTTTTTAATTACATACTTTCTCCTTTATTAATTTATTTAAAAAAACAACAATAATATTACAAAAACAGATATCATACAACAAAAAAAATCTTCATATTCTAAGCGTCAAAAGACACTGTGCAACTTGGCTGCCTTCAAAATGTCGAGTTAATAAAGTTTTCCAAGATTTTTGTGGTCAATAAAACTTGAATACTCATATTTCTGAGAAGGATCCTTCTCACCTAGAAAATTGTAACGATTTCTTTTGTGTTTGTGGTGCAATCTTAAATATTTTCTACAAAACAACTTATTTTTACTTGTGTTCCTCAACTTTTTGATTTTGTTTTAATCACACAGCAACACGTTTTTAGGTTTTCTTAATTTTTTGTTATTAAAGAAAATACAAAAAGATGAAAAATACTCTACAGGTTGGTTGAAAAATTCCTGCGCTCGAAATGAAAGAATACTGTTTTTGTTACGAAACATATTTTTTTATTCAATATAATCTCCTAGAAGCTCAATACACTTGTTCCAATGATCTTCCAATAATTTTATCCCATCCTTATAATGATTTTCCGGAAGCTCTGCAAAATAACCGTCTACGGCTGCTATAACCTCTTCATTCCAAGAAGGAATTGTTTGAGATTTCTGAAGAGATAGTAGTCACTGGGAGCCAAATCTGGTGAATACGGTGGATGTTCAAGCAATTCGTACTTTAATTCTTTGAATTTAGCCATCGTCAAAACATTTTTGTGAGCAGGTGCATTGTCTTGATGAAAAATGATTTTTTTTCTTCTTAAAACCAGGTCTTTTTTCACAAATTTTTTCATCAAGCTGATCCAAAAGGCTGCAATAATATTCAGAGTTAATTGTTTTACCTTTCTGAAGATAATCAATCAAAAAAATTCCTTTTGCATCCCAAAAAACTGATACCATAACCTTCTTTGACTTCACCTGCTTTGGAGCTGAACAACCAGCTTCAGTCCACTGTAAACGTTCTTGTTTCAATTTAGGATCATGGTGGTAGATCCAAGTCTTATCCATAGTTATAAAACGACGCAAGAAGTCGGTTTTATTCGGCTTAAAACGCTCCAAATTACGCTGAGAAATTTGTTTTCGATCCAGTTTTTGTTGAATTGTTAATGTGTGCGGCACTAACTTTCCAAACAGTTTTTTCATACGTAATTCTTCATGTAAAATATGGAGTACTCGTTTGTCTGAGATGCCTATGGCATTAGCAATTTCACGCTTAGTCAAACTTGGATCTTCACGTATCATATTACGTACCTGCTCAATGATTTTTGCTGTGGTTGCAGTTTTTGGTCGTCCTTCGCGTGGATCGTCTTTAAGGCTAGTACGACCACGTTTAAATTCACCAGCCCGAAATTCAACGGTGCGTTTTGAAGATGAGGACTCCTTATACACTTCTAACAATTGTTCATAAATTTCCTTTGCTTTTAAACCCTTCAAAACAAAGAATCTAATGACTGCACGATATTCAATTTTTTCCATATTAAAAAAAATCAATGACACGTCAACTTCAAATGGCTTGTAAACAAAGAAAGAATTGACAGAATGACTTGCAACTTTGCATGTGTTCTCAGGACAGTTATACCAACTTGAGAAAAAAAAAGTTTGGAGCTAGCAGTGCCATCTCTTGGTGAGCGCAGGAACTTTTTAACCAACCTGTATAACGCAAAACTAAAATATAGTTATTCAGTGTATGATAATAAAAAAATAAGTAACTTAATTTCATTGGCGGCGAACAATACAGAACAACATCTGAAATTTGCACCGCAAAAGTAAGGACACACCTAACATATAAAAATTTGAAAAATTACAAATATAACGAAATTTTTTACCATTTTAATATTTAGTTGGACAGCCTTTCACCATAACTGAAAACATCGCTAAAATTGAAGAAATCGCCAAAATTGCAAATCTCGCCAAAATCCCCGAAATAAAAAAATTGGAAAAAATCGACAAAAATCGTTAAAGTTGGGAAATTGGAAAAAATCACTATAGTTTAAAAAAAGCGAAAATTGAAAAATTGCTACAATTCGAAAAAACTCAAATTAAAAACAAAAAAAAAATGCCAAAATTTAAAAAAGTCGCAAATACCGAAAAACGCCAAAACTTCGCTAAAATTAAGAAATTGTTAATATTTGAAAAATATATCAAAAAAATAGAGAAAATTAAAAAAAAAAATTATTCGCAATTAGAAAAATTGTTAAAATTGGGAAAATCGTTAAAAATTGTAAAACTCGCCAAATTGGAAAAAAATCGCAGAAGCAAAAACTGAAAAATTGCTACAATTCGAAAAATACTTCAATTAAAAAAAATAAATAAAATCGCCAAAATTTAAAAAAGTCGCCAATACCGAAAAACGTTAGAATTTAAAAAAATCTTCAAAATTAAGAAATCGTTAATATATGAAAAATATATCAAAAAATCGGGGAAAAAATTAAAAAAAACTTAATCAAATTGAATGGCTTAGATAGATACAATTGGAAAAATCGTTAAAATTGGGAAAATATTTAAAAATTTTAAATTCACCAAGTTGGAAAAAATCACTATAGTTAAAAAAAAAAAACGAAAACTGAAAAATTGCTGCAATTCAAAAAAACCAAATTGGAAAAACAGCCAAATTAAAAAATTCTCCAAAAATAGAAAAAGTCGCCAATACCGAAAAACGATTTGTAAAATATTTAAAATTTCTAATGTCAAAGAAATCACGAAATTTAAAAAAAAAAGTTATTCAAACTGAACCGCTTAGATTCAATTTTAATCGTCCATATCTCAAAAACTAAACGAGCTACAGAAAAACTTTTTGCACTAGAGATCTCAAATTTGAGTTACTTTGCAATATTTTAGATTATGTTTATCTCGGGAACTCTTCATATCAGAGAGAGAGAGAGAAGCCTGCAGTGGCGATTTGTGAAAATGTGAAACCAAAAATCTTCACAAAATATGTTAATGATTTATTTTGCATTATTTCGAATGATTCAATTAATGATATTTTATCAACTTTTAAGAATGTTATTCTAAAATTCCTTATTTAGATACATTGATAAAAAGAAAGGGTGAGAGTTAATTAATAGATTGGTATCAGAAACCAACAGCTTCTGGGAGAGTTATTAACTATTTTTCTAAGCACCCGAAAAGAATCGTACTTAATACAACTAAGAATTTAATTAAAAGAATATTAAAGATCAGCGATACAGAATTTCATAAAATTAATATAAAAAAGATTAAAAATATTTTGTTAAATAATAATAACCCAATTCAATTAATCTGTAGATTGATAAGACAATGTAAAAAACAGAATAATTTAGTTACGAGAACGGTTACTGAACCTAAAATTTATAAATCTCTAACTTATGTTCCTCTTATATCTGAAAGATTAGAAAAATCAAAAATTTATGATAATAAGAAATATATAGTGGCACATAGAACATATTAAACATAAGGTAGATTATTTAGCAAAACGAAAGATAAAATAGATAAATCTGAAATGTACAATTTAGTATATAAAATACCTTGTAGTGGAAATGATTATGAGAATTGTAGTAGGAAGGTACAACAAGGAATAAATTTTAAACAAGAATTGCAGCACATAAATCTGATCAAAAAAACAGGAACACTACTTCTATACAAAAAACAGCATTATCATTGCACGAATTTTAATCATTATCTTGATTTTGATAGGACGTCAGTTTTAAACACAGAACATAATTTCAAACGCAGATATATGTTAGAAATGTTACAAATTATGAAAGTACCATCTACACAATGAATTAATTATAAAACA
The DNA here is from genome assembly GCA_949748255.1 of Eustalomyia histrio. Classification (NCBI taxonomy): domain Eukaryota; kingdom Metazoa; phylum Arthropoda; class Insecta; order Diptera; family Anthomyiidae; genus Eustalomyia; species Eustalomyia histrio. Next base: position 36,073,297 of record OX456527.1, read on the forward strand.
GACATAGCAAATATTGCACAAAATTACAGACATTTAGTTAATAAAAACTAGGATAAATATTATTATGTTAAATAATATGTATATAAAATATTTTTGTTCATGTAATATTTTAATTTTTCAAATATTGTTATTTTTGTTTTCTGTTATATTTTTATACCCTTCACCACAGGTGGAAGGGTATATATAAGTTTGTCATTCCGTTTGTAATTTCTACAATATTGATCTTAGACCCTATAAAGTATATATATTCTGGGTCCTTATGAAGAGCGAAGTTGATTTAACGATGTCCGTCTGTGTGTTGAAATAGGTTTTCCGAAGAACCCAGACATGATGAGGACTTGATTGTTTTTTATTCCTGTTACATGTGATCCATTTCTGTTTGCTATTAAAAATCAGACAGATCGGTTAATAAAACCAGGACTACCTCTAATTTTTCCGGTAAAATCCCTTTGTTTAATATGTATGTAGAATTTTACGCATAACAAACACATCCATGTGTTAAAATTCTTTTCTTTCATCTCCACCTTTTATACACAAACAATACACATACAAAGGTTTGTCACTTAAATAAAAACTAAACAAATCTCTAATGAACGAAGACTTTTATATATGCAACTCTATTGACGATGATTTTGTGTGAGCTTCAATAGCTCAGTTGTCGAGACGCTATGTCACAAATACTTTTTTTCTCTAAGGCCGCGGGTTCGAATCCCGGTCAATTCACTTTTTTTTATTATTTTCTTAAGACTTTTTTTTTGTTTATTTTTGTTTTTTTTTTTTAACATTTAATAATTAATTTATATACAATTTTATATTAATAATTAAATAATCCATAAATAGGCTAAAAACATCAACATTTTTATAAAAACCCTCTGATACAAACAAAATACAAACGGTTTTATACCCTTCACCACAGGTGGAAGGGTCGCGGGTTCGAATCCCGGTCAATTCACTTTTTTTACATTTCTTTTTTATTTTCTTAAGACTTTTTTTTTTGTTTATTTTTGGTTTTTTTTAATATTTAATAATTAATTTATATACAATTTTATATTAATAATTAAATAATCCATAAATAGGCTAAAAACATCAACATTTTTATTAAAACCCTCTGATACAAACAAAATACAAACGTTTTTATACCCTTCACCACAGGTGGAAGGGTCGCGGGTTCGAATCCCGTTCAATTCACTTTTTTTGTAATTTTTTTTTTATTTTCTTAAGATTTTTTTTTTGTTTTTTTTTTAACATTTAATAATTAATTTAAATAAAATTTTATATTAATAATTAAATAATCCATAAATAGGCTAAAACATCAAAATTTTTATAAAAACCCTCTGATACAAACAAAATACAAACGTTTTTATTTCTATTTTTTGCTCTGATTTAAAAGAATTTATAAAAGGATTTTTAAACCATTTTATTTCTTATATTAAAAAAAATTTTATACATAATTTCCCTTTGAGCGCAACTATTTTAGGTCATAACTTATAATAATTTATAAAGATAATTATAAACTATTTTTCTTCAAATTTTTTAAATTAAGCAATTAAGAAATTAAAAATATTTTTAATAAAAAAGCGAAATAAAATCCCAAATGCAAATTTGCCAGCTAAATCAAACGTTTTTGTAGAAATAAAACACATGCAGTTCTAGTGATTTCTTTTAACGATTTGTTGAAATTCTTTTCTTTCAAACAACAAACACTATTCTAGAGCTGTAATATGACCTACGGAAAAACTCGGAAATATCGGTTTAGATACCAAAAAGTTATGCCCAAAACATAATTTTTTTTAAATACCTATTTTCTGGAACCATAAACCTTCCCGAGTCCAAGTTTTATCACCAAACTAAATGGTTAATTTCCTCGTAAAGGCGTCCGTATATAAATCTGCCCATTCCATATATGTCCATATATAAACTTCAGTTTTTTCCCAACCATGGTGAAGGGTATATAAGATTCGGCATAGCCGAATTTAGCCGCTCTTTCTTGTTATTTTTTAATATTGACAAAAAATAATTTTTGATTTACCGCCTTTTTTAAAAAAATTGTTATATATAAGTTTTCAATTTATAATTTTAATTTATGAATTATAAAAAAAAACGATTTCCCCTGAAGAAGTCACCCAATGTGGTGACGAAATATTGGGATATATAAATATTTATAATTATTTTTTTATAAATAAAAGATCTTTAGCTCGATGAGGAATATTACACAAATCAAGAAGATCGAAGAAAACTAAAATAATTATACTTATAAAAGTTTTTTATTTTTATTTTTACAGATTTATTGATATTCGAAAATAAGGAATACAGTACTACAATAAAAAAGGTAAGAAAAATTGAAGGCGAGCCGCGAATAACGTTGTAAGTTACAAAATCATAATTGTTCAGTATAGCAAAAAACGTTTTTTAAAGGCAAGATCATTGTTTTTTGTTAATTTTTTTTTAGCTTGTCAAAAATAAGGATAATAAAAACTTTTTTGCAAAAAATCAAGAAATTTAAATTTCAAATTGCATGTTAATTTACTGTTTAAAACTTTTTTCAGTGGAAAAACGTTTCATATCCAAAGCACGATGGCAGTTAAAACGTTTTTCCACTACGCAAAGCATCATGACCGATGTCTTTTAAAACGTTATTCCACGTTATTCTCGCAAAGAAAACATTCTTATAAAAAATTTGATTGTTTTCTATTCTTTAAATAAAGGGAACATTATACATAGATTTAAAAAATTTATTTATTTATAACAAAAAATTAATTCAACATCAAAACAAAAATTCGTTTCAAGAACACAAAAGAAAATATATACATATTTTAAATACATAAAAAAAAAAATGTTGGTTTGCTTTCAAGCAAAAACTTTATGTTTTAATTTAACCGCAGATCGATGTATAGAACTCGGCGTACTTCTCAGGCAAATATGATGCCATTGCAAGGAGATCTTTTTTCTTTTCATCACTTACTGTAATGGGTTCTTCCCGAAGAGGTTGCATCGTATAATTTGTCAAGTTTCGTGTTCTTTTGGAGTATAAATTGTAGCATGACCACGTTTCTGCAATACTATGATTTTTTCGTACTCTTAGTATATTTGGATCATCAGTAGAAATCTGAAGCCATCTAGCATCGGTTATTTTGCAGTTAGGATCTTTATATAAATTTTTTTTAAGAACATCAAAATTCTTGAAATCATTTAGACCCATTTGATGTACGTTAAATGGATTCGATTGTCTCGTAGACTCAATTAACCGGCAAACATCTTCTGGAATAAAGAGTTGTGATGCTTTCTTCTTTTTTTCAATAAGCGCAAAATCTCGATCACATGGAAGAAAGCTATGACCTGAAGTTAAAAATTTTTGATTGATTTCAGAAAAGTACTTTGTTAGAAGACTGTGACACAATGAAATTATTGTCCAGTTGTTATTTTGTCCAACGCATCTATCAGACCATATTATTAATTTTCTAATTTCCCCCTTTTTAAGAACACTGTAGTTACATGAAATATGTTTCAAAATACATGAAGCGATTTCCGCAGCTCCTCTTTTTGCAATAGTTTCGTGCCATGTGTACATATTGACCTTGTTGTGTGGAAGAGTATGTACAGCGAAGTTGTAATTGGAGTATTGACGTTGATAAAAAACATCAGAATGTGTAAGATTTGGCGTGAAAATCACTTGCTGCAAATCGACACAAATAACAACAATGTTATCAAAATTAACGGCAGCGTTGGAATCATCTCTAAGTTGGACATAGCCTTTTTCTGCTTTTTCGTGATGTGCTTTGGCGGATTTTTCTATGCTATGAAATTTTTCATCGTTTGCAGCTGCAACCATTTGAATAAAAAGCTTATCACAAACCTTACAAGTATCGCTTCTTGGAAAACCAAATCGTAACTTGTGCTCCGTATTAAAAATATCAGGGTATTTTACTTTGAATAACTTATACATTGTATTGATGTTTAAATCAGGGCTTAAGCAATCATTCTTTGAAGACGAACGACTATAATGGCTTTCTTGGCTAGGAAAGCTTAATATGTGTTCCGTAATACTTCTTTTTTCTTCGTCTACGATTTTATGAGGACGATTCTCATGCTTGCCGCGTTGGTCATTAATATTAATTCCATTTTTTAATTTTTCAACCAGCATTTGTATTCTGCGTTGCGTTATCTATAGTGTTTGCAATAATAAAAAAAAGTTCTCGTTGAAAAAAAAACTGTTATATCTTGCCTCAAATCAGTTGGCTCTATGCTATAACAAAATTTACCTGAAATGTGTGGCAAATCATTTTTTTGCATACTCTCTCTCTTTTACCGTTCTGGCTACGCAAAAAATAATTGACAGCAACGTTGCGATAAGAAATGCCTTCTTTAACTCTTCTTCTTTGAGGCTCCCTCAATTCCATTAAAGACGATAAAAAAGCCGTTTGTTCATTGTAATTTTGCTCGTAGAATTTATAAAAATTGTCCTTTATTTGACCTATGCAAAATTTTTTGCAATTAAAGTAGCATATGCAATCACAAACCTATATACCAAGAATTAAAATAAAAAATAACGTGATGTGCACTTAAAACGTTTTTCCACATTACCTGCTCCGGAGCGTTTTTTTGAGGTATACTCTTATTTTTTCTTGTTTTATACTCATTTCCACTATTTCTCAACCTTTTATTTTTATTATCTTTCCACATTTCAACATTAGATTTCCTTTTTGTGCCTCTGTTACACTTATCAATTACTTTTGACAATTCCGTTCTTATCATTTTATAAGTAAGTTACAACGTTCTTCCACTGACTGACTCTTTCTAATTGCATTTTGATAGCGATAAGCTGCATAATTTTGGCAGATTTAGTGTTTGAGCAATGTTAGAGATTAATGTTAACGGTAATCTGCAAGAAAACCGGTTTTGAAAAAAATGTCTTTTACAACGTTATTCGCGGCTTGCCTTCAATTATTTTACCGTTTTTCAACTTAAGAAATTTGATGAAAAATAAACTTAGTACATGGAAAATTTTTCTTACAATTCGGAATAATTTTTTTTTTGTAAAAACTAAACATTAGTACCCTGTTATATGATATTATTGTTCAAGGTCAAAAATAACTCTCTTTGCACCAAATTTTTGACATATTCCTTATAGAAAGTCAATGCTAACTTAAGAATTCTGTTTATTTTATAACATATTAGTTGGAAAAGCTTTTTTAAGATTAACTTATTATTTCCAACAATATTTATTTTGGAATTGGCAAAACACTTCTTACTGCACTTGTACCACCTCTTAAAATGTCTTGCTAGAAGCTTTCCTGTTTTTATTTTTCTAACTGGGTTAGTTCAATTTAACTGTAACTTGTTTAAAAGACTTTTTGTACTTGCTTTTTTGTTAATCAGTGTAAACATTTTTTTATAATTATTTTAGAATATTACACAAGTTAAAAATATTTATAATACACTCAGCGAAAAAAGTTTCATCATATTTCTGAAACTATTTCATAAATTGTTTAGTCATCAATTCTTTATGATATTTATATACTTTTCATAAATATGATAAATTATTTTATAAAAATGTGGGACAAAAAAAATTCATAAAAAAATTAAACAAAAACTGTTTTAAGGTTTTTTTTCTTTTGGTTGCAAAAGACTGCTGTTGCAATTCTCATTTGATTTGAATTTTTAATTACTTAAATAATTTCAAAAATTTTTTTTAATTAAAATAATTCATCATATTGAAGAAACTTCATAACATAAATGTGATGAAAGTTTTGTAGAAATATTGATAAAATTTCTTTATAAATATAAAGAATCATTTTTATAATTTAATGAAACTTCTTTATTAATATTGACAACACTTTTTCATAAATATGAAGAAGTATTTCATAAATCTTACATACAATTTTTAAAAAATTCTTCATCATATTTTATAACGATTTCATAAATACACTCACAATATGTTTTCCGTTACCGACTGTAGTTTATTTAAAAAGTTATTAGTAGAGTTTGTTTTTAAATGAAGAATCAATTGAAATTCATAGAAATATATTTTTTAACTATTTGAATCAGACACTCAAAAAACAAACTATAAAAATTTACAGACATTCAGTAGGAGTTGATATTTTCAGTTAAATGTAAAATTTTATGTTTTCTGTTTCTAAAAATAGAAATTCATGTAATTCCTTTTTGTTTTTTTTTTACCAAAATAGTTTGTTTATATACAAAATTATTTCAATAAAAATTACAAGAAATTATTCAAACACAGATACACACATAGAAAATAAAAATATACATCTGTGTGTGTTGTGTTTTGTAAAATTACATACAAATAAAAAAATTTTAAATTTGAAAAACAATCCACAAAAACAGTTTTTTTCTACATTTTGTCAGTTAAAAATTAATAGTTATCTTCAACGACTTTCGATTGATTCTACTCTTTTTGTCGATTATTAAACATTTATTTTATTTATTTATTTTATTTATTAATCATATAATTCCAAATTATATGTTAATACCCTAACCGAGCACTAGCATCAAAGGCCTTCGGCTCGTTGTAGCGAAAACAGACCAGAGCCTCTAGTGGGAATTGAACCCACGACCCCCGCACTGATAAGCTTGCACGCTACCAACTAGCCTACCGGGGCGCTCATATTATCATAAACAATAAAATGGGAAACATGTCATCGACTGCACTGAAATAATCTCTTAATATCTAATTTTATGCATTTTAGAATTTATATATTTCGATTTTACATAAGAGTAACATAAAAGAATGTTGTTTTAAATAGAAAAAGAAAAAAATGAATACATACATATTGTTGTTATAAATTTAAATCAAGGTTGGCAACCAACACCTTGTAGATATTTTAAAATTAGCAAATGACCAATTCCAGTGCTGAAATTTTTGATTTAAAAATAAGGGTGTTCCAACACAAATCGGCAAAAAAAAAAGGTTTTTTGTAAAAAGATTTTCGATCTCATTAAAATTTTTAGCTAAATCAAATGCATTTTTTGGTCAATACAAGTTAATCGAAATTGGAAATTTATTTTGCTCTATCGATTTTTTGTTAATAAAAGTTGTGTGTTTTATTTTGACAACAACACAAAGTTTATTCCTAAGAAAAAAATATTTTTTATATACACTCAAAAAAAAAAACAGACAAACTTAAAATTCATCCAAAATTTCCTTTAAAATAGTTTAAAAATTTTCCTAAATTAAGGTCAAATTTTTTTAAAACTTCGAAAAATTTTTTAAAATGAATAAAAATTCCTATGTTTGGGTAAAAACGAAACAGTTTATGTACTCAGAAATAATTCATATCTTTCCTAAGTAATATTTCTTGATGTTACGAAAAAAACAAAAATATTAAATAAAAATTTATTTATTAAGAAAAACATCTCAATTTTAAGAAATTTGCATACTAAAATGTAATAAAACTAAGTTTAGTTAAACAAAATTAGAACATAATTTACTCCCATTTAGTTCAAAAATGTGTATAACTTAAAGTACTTGAACTTAATGTGTGTTCATTTTTTGTTCGCGAGTAGTAAAATTAACTAAACTTTTGCCAGCCATTTCTAAATTCAGATTTTAAGTCTACCACTTTCTAATTTTTAAGAATTGTTTTCTTAAAATTAGTTCAGGCAATTAAAAAGAAAAAGTAATAATTTTTTTTTATGTACTAATAAAAATTTATTTGTTTTTAGAATCTGATGAACTATTTCTAAGGAAAATTTTCATGCAACTTAGTTCAGATAAATTTTAAAAATATTGATAAAATATTTCAATATTGAACTTAAAGTAGCTTAAAATATGTTTTAAAATTTTGTTAGCAAAAGGTAAAATATTTCGAATTTGCGCTTTTATGTAATAATTTTGTTTGCTGACTACAATACAAAATATCGGAAGCACATTTTAACGTTGTGGCTATTAAGCTTTCTATTTATCAAAGACACTAAAACAGTTTTTTTTTACTTAATAATAAAAAAAAAATTAAAACTTGTAAATGTCAATTAAAGTTTAAGCTAAAAATGTCTTAAAATAAACTTATGACATTTTTCCATTTTGCAATTATAACAAGAAGTGTAACTGTGATATTTTGTCCTTTTGCAACAATTTCCTTAAATTAGTTAATTTAAGAAGACAAAGGACCCCCAGTGTTCTTTAGCCATAGATCCCTTGTGTCACTTAGGGCGTCCCTTTTTGTAGTTCTCTCAAGCAGAACCGTTAATTAACTACGAAAAGGATTTGACTTTGTCACAATTTTTTACGTTTCAGGATATCCTGCAGTACATTACTTTAAATTGTTTACCTTTTTGCTAATGAAATTTCATTTATATTTTAAATACATATAGTTTAGTATAATTCAATTTAATATAAAAACAAAAATGTATAGCAAAAAGCTTGTTAAGAGCAGTGTCCTCACAAAGCGGCAGTCCTCCAAAAGTGGGAAAATACTTACACAATGAGTGTAAAGTACTTAAGATCATGTATGAATTAAAAGGACATTTTACTCTTTTCTCAATAGTAAAAATTTTCTAAAAAGTGTCTTTAGCGCCGTTTTTTTTCTTTTTTTCCTCCAAATAAGTTAATTTTTCTAACTTCTAGTTAATTTTTTTGGAAGTATCGTTGAATATTATAACATGTACCAACAAGTATAATTTGGTATGATTGTATTAAAAAATATAAAATTATATTAACCAGAACCATTATTTTATGTGTCTATTTATATATTTTTATATTTTTTTTTACATAATATCGATACGAACCGTTGGATATGTTTTGGTAACGGTAACACCGATACCGTTACGAATGAAATACACTTAACGAATACCGAAACAAACAAACAATTCATACCAATACCATTATTTCTTTCGATTGCCAACCTTGATGTAAAGTGAGTAGCAACAACATATGATATGTGTTTTTTTATGTATTGTTATGAAAATAATCACATGTTAGAGAAACGTGATGTTTCTATAAAGCATAAAGGACTAAATTGTATTTTATAACAATTTTTTTAAAAATAAATAATAGAATTGTAAACTGCGAATATTTTTTTATACTTCCATAGTTTAAATTTAAATATCCAAAAGTATCTTATTTGTTAGTTTCGACTATAATTATTCCTTTAATTTTACTTATCTAAGGATAAGTGAAAGTCAGCATGTCTCTATAACGATGGTCGTTCACCGTAATAGCGTACCCGTCGGCTTAATCTGCAGTTACATTTTCAGTTGTCACTGCACACCACGCGGTGACTTTAAGATCATGATAAATTTTTATGGAAAATCATCTACTTCGTCGTTGAATTCCCAAAATTTTACGGCTTTGACGTGTAGCGATTCATTGTTTTTCACTACAACTTTCGCACGTGTCTATTTTACTAACGGCAAAATCAAACTGTGATACGACACCATTTGCAAAAGCGGCAGCTCTTTCTAATAGGACGATACTTATTGTCCCACTTTTCCAGGACTCGTTTGTTGAATAAACAAAATGAAGAAAATTTAAAATTAATTTAAAACGGTTAAAAAGTAGGGTTAAAACTGAACTGGTTGCAACATGATCAATGTTTCTATATATTATGCTTGCTGCATTCGGGTAGGGTTATCACAATCAAATTATTGGTTTATAATGATGTATCTATTGTGATGCATCTACTGTGATGCATCTGCTGTGATGTATCTATTGTGATGCATCTACTGTGAACATCTACTGTGATGCATTTATTGTGATGCATATATTGTGATGCATTTAGTGTAATGCATCTACTGTGATGCTTCTATTGTGAATCATCTATTGTGATGCATTTACTCTGCTACATCTATTGTGATGCATCTGTTGTGATGCATCTATTGTGATGCATCTATTGTGATGCATCTATTGTGATGCGTCTATTGTGATGCATCTATTGTGATGCATCTGTTGTGATGCATCTACTGTGATGCATCTGTTGTGATGTATCTACTGTGATGCATCTATTGTAATGCATCTACTGTGATGCATAATTATTGCAGTATCGATATTTTAATGATAGCGCTAGTTTCAATGCACATCGATATATTTAACCCCATCACGATGAAACTTTTGGATAATAGATATACATATGTGCATGTACTGAGAATATATTTTTGAATCTTAATATTAGGGGATTCAAAATATTTTACGAATTTCAAATCTGTGTAAAATGTATTTTAAGCACCTTAAAAGGATTTCGAAAATTGTGTCCTTTTTTGAAACTATCCTTTAAATGTTCATATTTTATAAAAATATTGAACACATGAAAACCAAAAAATATCAACGCAAATGTATTTGTAAAACATATTAACCCTCTACTTCCCCACATAAAGGTAATTTTTGGCTCTATTCTACTAAATCGTAAAGAATAACATTAAGAAGGGGGAGGGCGGGAATGAAATATTCTACAAAAATGTTGGCCATAAAATTTTACTACATATGTCAGAACACACCAATGTCCAAAACTTAACACAAACACCAAAAATCAGTCAAATTCTAGATTGCTCATCAGATTTCAAGTCTATAAGGCCCAAACTGAGAAGCTAAAACGAAGTGGATGCTCATTTGCAGAGATGCGAAATGAGAATTTCAATTTCGTACAAAAGTCATTACCAAATTGTACTTTTTTGAACTCAATTGTACCATTTTTTAGTATAAAAAAACCCCAACTATAGAATTTTTTTTAATATTTTTATTTTTAATAAACATAACAAAAAAACTGTACAGAAAATTCACTTGTACATTAAAAGTATATAATAAAAATATGTAAAATAAAGTACAAAAATCCATGAGATCAATATGATATTTAAGTAGGTAACAAACTGTTTGTTATTTTATTATAGAAACAGGAATTCCATGATCGTAACAAATCTTTCGTTTGGACTAGACTAGAAACTGTTGACAATTTATGCGATGCAATTGATTGCGTGCAATTTTCTTAATTCCCTTTTGTTGCTTTGGAAATTGTACCAAATAAACCATGGGAGTACCATTGTACTTTTAAGACCCAAATCGTACCAATACTGGTACAATTGTACCAACTTTCTCATTTGCTCATTTGTCTTCAATTGCTGAGTTAATTGGATCTTGTAAGTGAATAATCCGAGATCTTTGTGCAAAATTCTCATCATGCTGGTGAGTAAAATGCTGAGTTTTAATTTATTTTGATCCTTTTTTAAATTATTGAAGTAAATAAAAATGCAAACTTAATGAGAATTACAAACACCAGTACTTTGTAACCAAGATAAATAATTTGTAAGACTTTTCTATTGTTTTTTTTTATATTTTTTTTATGAAATGATAAAGATTTATGCAACATTTGTCATAAATTTTTAGGAAAGACTTTTATCATATTTATGAAAACTTGACAAAGGATTTATGAAACAGTTTTATCAATATCATGAAATTTTTTCGCTGATCTACTACACTTAAAATAGTTTTTAAGTTAAAAAAACATAAAATGACATTTAAAAGAAATGATATTTTATTTAAAAACCGGTCTACTTAATTTTCATTTAAATTAAATGCATATTGTTATTTATTTTTAAATGTTGATTAAACAACTGACACATCCGTAAGAAACAAATGATATAATCAGTTAAAAAAATGTTAAAATTTTACCTACAAATTCCTTAAAAAATAAATGATTTTATAATTTATTTGAAATAAATTCCCTTTTTGTATTTTTTTTTTAATATACTCGTACAATACAAAATGTATGTATGCATTTTTTTAGAATCGATCAGAATCAGTTCTATAAATGGTTATAAAACAATCTGTTTCGGTTTGGAGGTATCTAACCCATAGCTAATAGGTCATACTCCATACAAACAGAACCATGAATTAGAACCTACACGAATGCTGCCTTAAGTGTTTGGTGACCTGTTGTTTGGATTTCTACCTTTTTACTGAATATAAAGGTAACATAAAACAATTGAACATTTTTTTCCTTTGAAATAATCCAACACCTAAAAAAAAACATAAATATTCACTTGACATAAATTCATAAAATGTTATTTGATGAAAGTTTAATTTGACAGAATTGGTGTAAAATTTCCTTTTCACCTAATAATTTTTTCATGGTTCGACTCATTTTTCCAGTTCAATAGTGTGTGTATATTCGAGTACACAAACACATGCAAACACAAACACATGCAAACACAAACACACACACACACATACAACCACACAGAGAGTTGCCTAATGTGATACAAGGAGTACCTCCACTCTGCTCCTCGTGTGTAAGTAAGAATTTATGTTTAAGTGCGAAATGGTGTGAATTATGGTACAGCAGACTGTGAAAAATTTGTGTGACATAAACACTTGCACAAGCAAACAAATACATTTACATGTGTGGGTAGAGAGATGCATAACACTTGAATAATTAAACAACTCAATAAAAATTAATTCATTCCTTGAACGGGAGTATCAATCCAAGTGACTAAGGGCTAAACATACAATGACATTTACATGGGAAAGTATTTGTGTGTATGTGTGTGTGGTGGTAAGTAATTAGTGTGGTCGAATTTTATGCTGTCAGCAGATGTGTATGTGTGGGTTTGTGTACTTTAGGGCATCATTTATTTTCTCATTTTAAATGTTTTCAATTCAATTTGACTTAAGCTGTCATCACAATTTTTTAGTTACCAATATTAGAGCCACCTTAATGTTGGTTAATTGTGGATAGGGAATTTTGATATATTGTATGTATGTCGTGAGTGTATTGGGTTATATTTAATGATGGTTAATCATTGGAATGCTTTGATTATTTAAACATTATAATAATTTAATTATATTAATAATTAATTACTATACACCCAAACACATTAATAAATGTCCATCTGTGTGCAGAAAAATTAATATTAATAATAATATGTAATTCCTTTATAAAGTTTTTTTCACAATATCTAGTTAGCTACTGACATATATTTTTTTTGTTGTTTCCTATATAAAATTTAAATTTGACTATTGGTTAATTTTGAACGAAACATTCAGTAATCGGGCCTTGAATCTTCCACAAAAGTAGGGAGCCATTCGAAATGTTTTTGGCCTTACAATAAAAAATCAGGAGTTAATTTTTAACTTTATTTATTTATTTTTCAATATAATATCCTGAAACTTTAATACACTTAGTCCAACGATTTGTTTTTTTTTAGCAACTTTTTCCTTTGATAAAAATAATGTTCCTAAAGCTCTGGAAAATAATCGTTTACAGCTGCAATATAATTTTTTTTTAAAACATTGTTGGGGAAATCATTTTTGGAGAACATCATTTATTTTTGGGATTATGATTGTACCAACTATAGTTGTACTATAATATAGTTACCATATGTGACCTGCTCCGAGAAAAGGGACCTAGTGTGTCAAAAAACGGGTTTGGAACGAGTGGATTCTGATACCTAAAAGGGTGTAGAATAAGATGAAATGAGTTAGATTTCTGATACAAATTTATATTTTCCTTTCTTATAGTTATTTTTACAATGTTCTTCGTATTAGTATATGCACATCAAGCCTTTGATGATAGCGAACAGATAGCTGAGAACGAACAGAGCAGCAACAATAGCAAGAATACACTTAAGAATACACTCATAACAGAGATGGAAAATATAGTTTCTGTTATTGTACCAACCAGACAAACAAATTGTACTTTTTCGATCCTCACGGTACCAAAATTTTTTCCGCTTTTTTTTTAAACAATTTTATCGTATTGAGTCAGATTTGCTTGACACTAAACAGACTTAAAAAAATTTAAATTCACCGGGTGAAACAAAATTCATCGTTAATTTTATGTAGTCGTATAATTCTCACAAAACTTTGTAAAATTTTTCTCTAATTTTTATGTCACACCTTTTTTTTCTGGTTGTCCGCCTCCCTTGGAGGGCAATTTAACCTTTTCAGAATTTGCTATTAAAAAATTTAAAGGCATTTATAAGCTTTTTAACAATAATACACTTTTTTCTTATTTTTTTTTTTTGTTTTGAGAGGTAATTTAAAATCAGCTGTTCAATGTTGCCACTTCCGAATATTTTAGTACAATGTGTATGAAAACATTTGGTACATTTGATGTGACACCAATTTAGAGTCGGTTCAACTTAAAACTGACTATTTTTTATTATAGTAGCTGAATAAATAAAAACAGGTTTTTCATTTAAAGTTGCTTTTAAAAAAGTCGACTTTATGTTATGTTGTTTTATCAAGTTATAAATTGAAAATTTGAAAAAATTTCAAATTGTACTAAATGAGCCGCGGTAGTACCGCGGTACCAACCAAGGTAAAAATGTACCAAAAAAAGTACAATTGTACCATGTTTTCCATCCCTGACTCATAATATATTTTTCGTTATCGACTGTAGTTTATTTAAAAAGTAATACGTTGAGTTTGTTTTTAATTCAAGAACCAATTGAAATTCATAGAAATACATTTTTTGACTATTTGAATCAATCATTCAAAAAACAAACTTTAAAAATTTACAGATATTCAGTAGGAGTTAATATTTTCTATTAAATATAAATTTTTATGTTTTCTGTTTCTAAAAATAGAAATTCATATAATTCCTGTATGTTTTTTTATACCAAAAATATTTCAATAAAAATTACAAGAAATAATTCAAATATAAAGGGTGGTTAAATTTTAAGGGCCGATGTTGATTTTGAATAAAACACAAATTATTTAGGAAGTTATTGTAATTTCTTTTTATTATTATAATATGGTATGGTTCAATTATGTATGAAAAAAAATATCGGCCAAATGGCCGCCGCGACCTCGGCGGCACACTTCCATCCGATGGTCCAAATTTTCGATGACGCTGAGGCATAATTGAGGTTCTATGCCGTTTATGTGCCGAATTATCTCATCCTTTAGCTCTTGAATTGTTGCTGGCTTATCGACGTACACCTTTTCCTTCAATTAACCCAAAAGAAAGAAGTCCAACGGTGTCAAATTACATGATATTGGCGGCCAATTGACATCGCCACCACGAGATAACACGGCCATTGAATTTGTCGCGCAAAAGAGCCATTGTTTAGTGTGGAAAGTGGCACCGTCATGTTAAAACCACATATCCTCCAAGGTCATATCCTCAATTCCTGGCCACTATAAGTTCGTTATCATCTCACAACAGTTATGAAACGATGCACAACAGTTATGAAACGATGCTTTAAATCTATTTTCTTGCGCTTAAATCGATCCAAACTAGCTTGAAAAATTTTTATTCGATTAAGTTTTTGATCAACTCTTAACCAATACGGCATCCACCTTCACGCAAGATTTTTCATCTGTAATTCCTGATGCAAAATAAAATGGACTCGATAATTTGAGATGCCTATGGCATTAGCCTTTTCAGGGACTTTTACTCGTTAATCGTGTAATACCATATTATGAACTTTAGTTATGATTTGTGCTGTTATTGTAGATTTAGAACGTCCATTTCGAGGTTCATCTTCCACAACCCAATTTTATACTATTGCAGATCTGTTCCTTGATCTGCAACAGTAAAAAATTGGATTTCAACACAATTCATAGTAAATGCTTGGCCGATCTCATGACACACTATCGTGAACAACAGCAATGTTTTCGGCAGAACGAACTGGGCGAGCATGCACATGTGTTTTCACGGACCCGGTTTGCTGAAATTTGCACACAATTCTCCCGATTGTAGACACATTTGGTCGATTATGCTGACCAAAAAAAAATCACGAAGTGCACGAAATGAACTTTGATTTGAACGCCCATTTTCATAATAAGCCTGAATAACTTTAACGCGTTGCTCGATTGTGTATCTTTCCATGGTTCAAATTGAGTTAGTCTGAAATTGAAAAATGTCAAATGAAATGCAGAAAAAAACTTGACGTTTAGGTGTGGTTTACATTCAAGGTCGGCCCTTAAAATTTAACCACCCTATAGATACACACATAGAAAATAAAAATATATACATCTGTGTGTGTTGTGTTTTGTAAAATTAATTCAATTCAATTAATTAATTCAATTTGAAAAACAAACCACAAAAATCGTTTTTTTCCACATTTTGTCAGTTCAAAATTGATGGTTATTTTAAACGACTTTCGATTGCTTTTACTACTTTTGTGGACTATTAAACAATGATTGAAAATAAACAACAAAATGGGTTGAATATAATGCAAAAACAGTAGTCCTCTTTTTGATTGTATTTTCGATTAATTTAATATGTATTTTAGATTATTTTTAACGAAATAATATTGTTGTGCATTTCTTTAAGAAATGTTTTCCTAAAGATAAATTTTGACATTAAAGTATTTTTCAAGAAAACTTCTTTGACTCTATTTACTTTTTTTTAAAAGAAAATTAAATAAAATTTTTAAATTCTAAGGACTATTTTAATAAAAAAAAACATAGATTCCTTGGTTTTTTAGGTACATTTTTAAGATATTTTTTTAGAAAAAGTCCTTAGAATCTAAGAGTATTTCTATTAGAAGAAGTTATTATAATCTAAGTATTTTTTATAATGAAAAGTTCTTAAAACACTCTTATTTGCTGGTGCGTTGTCTTGTATTGTAAACCAGCTCGTTGTTCTCGAATTTTCACATTTTATTGATATAAAAGGTTTCACTAATATTCTGAATTTATTGTTTAACCTTTTTGAAAAAATAACGTTTACAATCCTAGAAAATCGTTGCCATAACCATACCAGTCGATTAAATTGTTTTTTGCAATTTTTGGTGCGCTTTCACTAGCTTCAGTCCATTATTTTGATTATTCTCTGGTCTCTGGTGTGTAGAAATGGGTCCTTGGTTTATCAACAGTTATGAAACTATGCTTTAAATCTATTTTCTTGCGCTGAAATCGATCCAAACTAGCTTGAGAAATTTTTATTCGAATAAGTTTTTGATCAACTCTTAACCAATAAGGCACCCATCTTCCAGCAAGATTTTTCATCTGTAATTCCTGATGCAAAATAAAATGGACTCGATCATTTGAGATGCCATAAATACCATATTATGAACTTTAGCAATGATTTCTTCAGTTATTGGAGATTTAGAACGTCCATTTCGAGGTTCATCTTCCACAACCCAATTGTATACTATTGCAGATCTGCTTCTTGATCTGCAACAGTAAAAAATTGGATTTCAACACTATTCATAGTAAATGCTTGGCCGACCTCATGACACACTATCGTGAACAACAGCAATGTTTTCGGCAGAACGAACTGGGATTTCACCTAACACATCCAGCATATCATTATGATATGCTGGATGTGTTAGGTGAAATCCGATAAACCTTTTTTATGTAAATATTTAATTACATCACAAATTTCAAATTTTTCGCTTGTAAAAAAATCACTGTAGCGTCTTTTTTAAACAGCTGTTACTATACCAAATCGAAATGAAATTAAGAATGTGACAATTGAAAGTTTCCAATACACTTAACTTTTTGCTATTTACAGCGCCATCTATGTGTTAGAACATTTCGAATACCCCTCTAATGGATGCAATACACAAAGAAAACAGATTCATTGTGACAACCGAATTCTTTGACCACTGAATGATTTGTTTGCAGTAAATTAATTATTTGGTTGTGGTAATCAAATGTATTCCTGTATCAGCCGAATTTCGGTTTCCACAATGAAATATGTCGGTGGCTCAAACAAAAACTTGGTTCTAACAATGAATCTGTTTTCTCTGTGTATTATTTTGCAAAATGTGCCCTTTCATAAAAAGCTTTTTAAAAATAAAATATTAACAGAATTTATTGCCAATCACATAATCAGGTTGTAGTTACCGAATTTTACAGTTGTGGCTACTGAAATACTGTTAAGGCAATCTTTCGATTTGCAACCAATTCGTTTATTAGCACGAATGTGTTTCTCTATTCATTTTGTTTTTTTTTTGTGTTTAGAATTTTGAACATAATTCTGATTGAAAAATACTCCTCCATAATCCCAATTTTAACACTCCAAATGCGCAAGGATGCCTTTATTTACTTTTTAGCTTATGTAATTTTTAAAAATTAAAATATTTCAAGTTAAATTGTTTTCATAGAAAACGTAGAGCCCATTTACACGATGCAATTGATTGCATACAATTTTCTTTATATCCTTTTCAAGGTTGTACTAAAACCGAATGTGAATGAAGCAACAAAAGAAGAATAAATGTAAGTGAGAAAGTGAAATAACAAAGACATGCATGAAAAACGAAAACCATGTTTTTTTTTGTTACACCGCTAGCTTCTCTATTCCGTTCGCCAACAAACAAAAATTGCACACAATAATTGCATGCAACGAAGTCACCGTCTAAATTGGCTCTAGCTTATTACATTTTCCTTCAATTAATTTTTAAAGTTAAAGTCAGAATTTCTTAAAATTAAAAAAACATTTATTTTTTACTTGTATTTTGGCAAAGCTATAGTTAGAAAAAGCTTTCATTACCAAATATGTAATTGGTTACGTACTCGTATATAGTGAAACTTGAATTTTTTACTGCTTATAATTCGGCGTCAGCAGCAGTTATTTTTGTTAGAGGAAGTCGTTTTTAGAAGCAGTTAGGCTAAGGCGCGGCTTTCTATTTCATTACAAAAATAATGTTATATTTTTAACTATACACAGAACACAGATTCATTGTAACAACCGAACTTCTTGCCAACCGAATGGTTTGGTTAAAGTCACCGATATATTTGTTTTGTCGCAAATATTTTAATTGTATCAGGAAAATGTTTTGTTGGGACAACCAAATAATTCGTTTGATGCAACTAAAATATTCAGTTAGCAAGAAATTCGGTTGTCACGATAAATCTGTTTTCTCTGTGTACTTAGTTTTTAATTACTAAAAGTATTTAAGTAAACTTTATTATTTTAAAACCACTTTATTTTTATCTGTTACCAACAGACGAACTATTGAATTTATAGAAACAAATTTTCGGTAGCTCAAGAGCTGTTGTGTACAAATATTCTTTACTTCACAGACCTGGTTTCGTAATCTACTGAAGAGTATGACAAGAAAGAGAGAGCAAGAAATATATGTCTATATTTTGACCTCAATTGTACCATTTTTTTAGTATTAAAAAAAAAATAAAACACCAATTATAGATTTTTTTAATATATTTATTTTTAATAAACATAACAAAAAAAATTTACAGAAAATGCAGATGTCATTAAAGAATATAATAAAAATATGTAAAATAATTTACAAAAATCCATGAGATCAATATCATATTTAAGTAGTTAACAAACTATTTGTTATTTTAAAATTATAGCAATAATAATTTGATATATGTAACAAATCTTTCGCTTGGACTAGACTAGAAACTGTTGACAATTTATACGATGCAATTGATTGCGTGCAATTTTCTTAATTCCCTTTTCAAAGTTGCTTCCGAAGTTATGTCTATTTATACGGTTACCTTTATTGCACGAAAACTGAATGTGAATGATGCAACAAAATAAGAATACATAAAGAGAGATAACCGAAACATGCACGAAAAACGAAAACTGTGCCTTTTTTGTTACCCCGCTTGCGTCTCTATGCCGTTCGACAACAATAAAAAATTGCACGCAATAATTATATGCAAAAAAGTCGCCGTCTAAATTGGCTCTAATATAAAAGATATTCACAAAGATGTGACAGCAAAAATGAGTTGCCAAGAAAATACAGTTTGGTGCAAAAGTGAGCCAATGCTTAAAATAAAACGAGCAACCTTTGTTTTTTTATGGTGTTTATTAAATAAATTAAAAACTTTTTACTTAAACGAAAATATACACCATTAAAAATTAAAACAACTAAAACATAAACATATAATCCAAACTTAAGTATCTAAAAACATAATACTTTGAAATTCAGGCCATTGGCTTACATTTGCACCAAGGGTTTTCTAATCTAAATTTGATACTTTATGCAGTATCCCTTAGCTTTTTACAACTGATTTATTCTCCTTAGCATGGATTCATACAGTTTCGATATATAATCCACAGAAATTTTTTTCCATTCAGCCTGTACCCTCTCCCACAGCTCACTAATACTTTTTGAAGGCTCTTCGTAATTTTCCAAACGACATTTTAAGTAAGCCCATGCATTTTCGATCGGGTTACGATCGGGGCTTTGAGGTTGTCACTACATGAGCCTAAACTCCTGGGAACTAAGCCATTCCTTAACCATTTTCGCAGAATATTTGGGGTCGTTGTCATGGTGAAAGATAACAATTTCAGGTCTATCTGGCATTTTGGCGAGAGCTAAAGGCAAATTCTTTTGTATTATGAGAAGATAGTCATCCTTTCGCATAATACCTTCAACCCGTATAAGTGCGGCCACACCATATGTTGTTATACATCCCCCAACCATAAGAGAACCACCTCCGTGCTTTATGGTTTAAGTTACATGGGCTGGATTTGGTGTGGTTGATGGCTTGGCCCAATACCAAAATTTTCCATCCGATTGGTATCTGTTGATTTTGGTCTCATCGAACTATAATATCTACAAAATAAAGAAAACTGCCACATATATGACAAAATAAGCTAGTTAAATAATCATACCTTATACCAATCAAAAACAGTCCAAAATTTATATTTTTCCAAAAATAATTTTCGCGCTTTTACGTTTTTTATCGATAGTTTTATCTTTTTCGTTTTAATACTGGCTTTGTAGCCAACGCTAACATTGACCGAATATTCAGAAACTGCCTCTTTTGTGCTCTTGATTTTGCCCAAAGTGAAAAAACGTCCAATGGCTCAAGCTTCAGTGTCACTGATTTTTTTAGTGTTCCAATTTTTGGTGTCTGATACTGATCTGGATTATTTTTTTTCTCACTTGCAATAATTCTGTTCGCTGACCCATTTTAGAGAAATTGGCGATTTTAGGTGTAGAATCGCTATTTTTAGCTTTAGCAGCACCTCTTTTTTCACGTTATCGGCCGTTGGTTTCATCCAATTTTTTTTTTTTATTATTTTTCACTTTATTATGCACAAAATTAAAAAAATTTCAAACTAATAATAAGTTTAAACAATGTTTTATTTTGATTATTTTTTTGTTGGTGCAAAAGTGAGCCAATTGCCTTAATTTAAAGAGATCGATTTTTTCAAATGAAGAGAACGGATTTTGGGTAAGATTACTTAAATTTTAAGAGAACTATAAGAATGAAATCTAAATAAGGAAAAAGTTTTATTTTTGTAAAGCAAACAGAAAAATGACAGATTAATTATAAATATTTTACTAGCATTGGCTCACTTTTGCACCAAACTGTTAATGACGATAAATTGTGAAAATTTGTAAATTGTACCAAATAAACCATGAGAGTACCATCGTACTTTTAAGATCCAAATCGTACCAAAAATGGTACAATTGTACCAACTTTCGCATCCCTGATACAGAAGAAGTATGACAGAGAGCCAAAGAGAGATACAGAGAGAATGAGAGACACATAGAGATTTTGCCCCTGCCTTGAAGGTGGAGGAACCTTCATGCAAAATTTTAAATTTAAGAGGCACTTTTTGTCATTTTAACTCTATTGTACCACGTTCTTATTGGATGTTCCAAAACTTACCTTATAGATTTGAAATTTCCGCCATATTACATTAATGTAGACTTTTACTAAGTTCCTGGCGAACATTTATAAATGTACCTTATTTGTAAATTTACCCATGCAGTAAGGAACATTTTTAAACTTCAGGTTTCTAGTCCAACCGGATTGTACAGGCCTTTAAAGGAAGGATATTCCCTCACCTTTTGAACCACTTTTTACCACGTTCCTGGTCAAAATTATAAATAAATGTCGAAATATAGGTCTATGACCCCTTAAAGTATATATATTCGTGATCCTTATACGGGTCTTAATTTTTACCCAGATTATTGGACATCCTTCCGAGCAGTTTGCTATTAATAATGAGCAAAATCAGTCCAGCGGTTAAAAAGTTATGATGAAAATGTGATTATACGTCTAAATTTTCCATACAAATTGATGTATTTTAGTAGCGACTGGTACATAATATATTTTCTCATATTTTTTCACCAGTCTCTTAAAGGTGAAAAATATTTTGTATTCACCTCAAATATTTTATACTACGAAAAATTTTTTTCACCACAAAATTTTTTTTTCACCACAAAAATTTTTTTCACCTCAAAAAATTTTTCACCTCAAAATTTTTTTCCACCAAATAATGTGTGTTTACATCCAAAAAAGTTTTTAACCCCAAAAAATTTGTTCACCTCCATAATTTTAATTCAAATGCTTTTTACATTATTTGTATCAAACCCAGTAGAGAACATTGTTTTAGGATATTGGTGGAGGGAAGTCGAATTTAAGCCTTGTTTTTACTTGTTTTGAAAAAATTTTCAAAACCCCTTTTTAGCAGATATTTACAAAGGAAACTATGTGCAAGTTTTAATATTCTAGATTCAGTCAGTCAGTAACGTTACATTTTTATTTACAACTTGTGCACTCAAAGGTCAGCAAGAAATGTTGCAAGCTGATTTTTAGCAAAAAAATAAGTAAATTCAGCACAAGTTGTGCTAACACTACGTTATATTGCATTTCCGTTACACCGATTATTTGTTATCCCGGGCTTCGGAAGCAATGTTAGTTTTTAATTTTCATTAATTATTTTAATTGTGAAACTTTCTATTATCACCGCTTTTTATTATAATATGTTAATACCCTAACCGAACACTAGCAACAAAGGCCTTCGGCTCGTTGCACAGTGGTCGATATACCGAATCTAGCGGCATTTAATTCGCAAATGAATAAAAACAAAGCCTGATGCTTAATTTCGACTATAAAATGCGTAATAAATTAAACTGTAAACAATTTTCGTTTATTTCAGAGCTTTAAATACAAATACAGTGCAAATAGTATGTCTATAATTTAACACAAATATTTATAATTTCCAGCCTATAACAAAATTTGTTAAATTCCACCATTTTTTTGTTAAAGTTGCTGATACCTAGCCAAAAAATTAGAAATATTTCTGTTAAATTAAAGACAAATTATTTTGAGTGTAGTTAATATAATTAATACAAATTTCTTAAAGATAATATATTTGTTTTTCATCTGAATCAGAAGTACCAGAATCAATTGGCTCTCAAAACAAATTTTGTACATCTCTTCCAATTTCGATGTTGTTCCAAGAGAAGCTAGATGGTCGTTTGGAGAGCGTGGATAGGAGAGGATCAGATGAGAAAAGAAGTGAGTGCATTAAATCCTCCATTGTGTTTTTTCTTGAATTTTTTCGTGTATGATGCTCTCTAAAATTTCTCAAATCCTTATTTCGCGATTCCTGTGCTTCTTCTGACATCATGCCAATTGGAAGAGAGACATTATTTATGATTTCAGCACCGTGAATTAATATTTTGTGTGCAGAAGATGGCATATAAAACCATGAATATTTGTTTACAAATATTTCCGCTGTTTGCTAGCAAAATGTTTTAAACGCATGTGTATTAATTTTGTACCCGCAAGCCAGTGCATAAAATAATGCTTAATCTACTGATTAAGTCCTCACTGACTCCAGTTGAAAGTGCAGCCAATTTTGGTTGTTGAAAAAATCTTCTAGCCGTTTTTCCGTTATTAGCATTTCCCGATCCGGGCTTAGGAATATCAAATAATAAAGATATTTCATTTCTTAACTTTTCTTGTATATCTAATTTAGTTTGCTGTACAACAGATTTGTCAGTGCTACCTTTTTATTGGGATTCTGTACGCAATATGTAAAATGCACTCAAAACACCTTTTCCAAGCGTGTAGTGTTGACAAGCCATACTCATACATATTTCTATTTACCGGCGGATTATTAATGGCATTCAAGTCATTCATAATTTTTGGTGTGGCTCCGCAAATTCCATATTTTTGTGACGAGGATTCTGAAATTACACTAAAAACTTTGCCATCGATCATTGTCATGTAAAATTGGTGATTAATTTGAAAAGACTCAAATTGTGTTGGAATAATTTCAGTTATTTGCTGGTTCTCTTTATCAACTTCAGCACTAACCAACTGAGAAGTTTCTTTTGCGTAAATCAATTTTATTGGTCTACAAAATCGCGTTGAAGAAGGCCGAGAATTCTCCCACAGAATGGCACAATGCATATGGCAAATAAGTTTTCATCGATCCTGTTCGATTCAGGGTCAGAAAAGCTTTGGCGCTAAGTTGAATGTCTGCTACTGCCATCACATCCCCATTTGTATATCGCTGTAATAGCATCTTCATTGAGGCTGACGAAAACGTCCTTCTGTGATTCGACGATTCTTGTTGCTGTATGATCAACCAAGCTCTGTAGAGACACTTCAGCAGACGTATCGGTAATTTGGACTCCAATAGGGTAGCATTTATTTTTTGCTAATAGCAATGCATCATATGCTGGATATATGTTTGCATTTATTATTTTTGAACCAGCTTGGATCAATTTGTACGAGTGCTTTGTAAAATCCACATCCACGTAAAGAGCCAAAGCTTCATCAGGACTGTATGCAATAGCATTTTTGGCTTCTGAAGCAATATTTTTTTTTTAATTTTTACATCTTCTGATGCTTTTCTTTTGCCTGCTTTGTGTAAACTTACACGCGTCACTACAACAAGTTCATCGCATGTAGTTTTTTCTACAAGCTGTGAAACTTTGTTGACTTGTGTTTTAGATGAACAAGCAGTGAACTCTTTTACAGGCCTTCCAAAAATGTTACTAGTTATCGGCCCAACTAATAAAATTTCACTGTCCAACCAATCTTTATTACGTTTTTCAAAATTCGATAACGTTCTGTTGCAGTTCTTCCACTTTTCCACTACTTTGCTTATGAAGCTCCTCAATTTTTTTTTATTTCTCGGCACTGCTCCTCATTATAGTGCGATTGGTCTATTATATTAATAAATACGTAGGCCTCCACAGCTGAAAATTTTTTAGTAGGGACGTTTTCATTGCGCTAAATCAAAAAAAAGGGTGCGTTTGGAAACATTCATTATGCCTAAAAAATTAATTAACCAATAAACGGGCAAGAACGGGCAGATCATTTTAGACGTTTCACAACAACAAATAACCAAATTAATAAACAAAACCATATTTGGACCGAATCCGATCGAATCCCAAAAGATGCACTCCACCAAACTATAGTATATAACACTTCAAATCTGCTATCACCAATGTTAACTTCTACAACGTATTTCTATTAAACTAGATAATCACAGATCACAAACATATTTTTTTTAGCTAATACATACCTTCTACTTTAAATAAAAACCTTAGTTTATAAAATTATTAATCAAATGATTTAATATTGCCAAAAACCACGCACTGAGTAATTTGGCGCCAAATTCTTTCAATGCACTTGCTGCAACTTATGTTATATTTGACAGCTAACAGCTGTGCGAATATTGAAAGCAAAACAAATATAAAAACGTAAATTTGCTCAGTGGAGTATCGGTTATCGATACAATGTAAAACATTTATCGATTTTAAAGTTTTAAAATTTGACTTAAATGCCGTCAGATCAATGATTTCGACCACTGTGCGTTGTAGCGAAAACAGACCAGAGCCTCTGGTGGGAATTGAACCCACGATTCCCGCACTGATAAGCTAGCACGCTACCAACTAGCCTATCGGGGCGCTCATTATTTACATTGATTAGGTTATTCACATTGTTTATATTATTTATATTGATTATATAGTTTACCTTACATAGCTTACATTATTTACATTTCATACTTTACATTATTAACATTGTTTTAATTTTGTACATCAGTTAGATTGTTTACATTGTTTTCATTAATTACATATGTTGGTTGTATTATTTACATTACATTCTTTACATTTCATACTTACATTTTTGACATTGCTTACATTATTTATATATTTTCATTATTTACATTTTTTACATAATGTACTTTTCATTTTTACATTTATTACATTATAAAGTCACGTAATTTGCTATAAGTTTCGATACATTACGAATGCCATAATCCGCTACGGCACTCGATCGCGAAATTTCATTCCATATGAAAAATCATTCATTCTTCTAAATTCGATTTTTTTTTTTTTGAATCTACAGACTTATACTTTTGAGTGTATTACTTATACGAATTTTCAATCGCACTGGTGTAGAGTATCAAATATTCGACACTGACTGACTATAATATTTTTATTTGTATATTGTAAAGTAAAAATTATTTTCTATTTCAATTTCCAATATCTCTTTGATTCTCTTGCAAAGATTTTTAAAAAAGAAACAGGAATTTTAAAATTTATTACCAAAAAGCAATCATACAAATACAAAAAAAGAGTCCATATTGTTCCAAAAATAAATCCCTATATACGATTAGTATTTTTCGCTCTTATTATTCTTGTACTGGAGCGAGTACAACACAATAATAATGAAGATGATGATGGCTGCTAATTTTCCAAATGTAAAATATACAGTCAATTCTTTTTTTTTTCGTTGTTAATTTCTGTTCATTTTCTACCCAATTGGTGTGAATTATATAAATAACATTTAGCATTGAGGGTGGATAAAAATAATTTTAGCTTTTTGCCAGAATAAGTAAAAATATTTTAAATAAGATGAAAAAACATCAATACACAATAATCAAGAACGAACTTTAGAAATGAAACAAGCAGATGCTTATTGAAAGTTGAAGAAAATTTTTAAAAAAATAAAACATATCTAATAAAAAAATATCTGGTGGAACAAAACAGTCAGAATATATTTATATATATAGAGATGTGATTCGATTGCCAATCTTCTTTCCCTGTTTTACACCCTAAATCTGTCAGAAAGATGGATCTTAAATTAAATATACCCAATCATCATTTTCAAATTCCATTATAATCAGAAAATTTAGATTAACACACTTTCCTTTTACTAATTTTATATGAAAAAACAAATATTAAGCATAAAATGTGTAAATTTACATATATGTGCAGTAATAAATTATTTGACATTTCATTTTCCTATAGATTCTGACTCGAATTTTGAGGACTTTTTTCTATAAAGAAAACTCAAATTTGGTTCTGAGTACTGTTTTCTATAAAAATTAAAGATTGTGAAGAATTTGTCAAAAAGCTAAACCTCAAATTTTGAGAATTTTTTGTTATGCAAAAAACCTGAAATTTTAAAAATATTTTCAAAAGTAAAGACTTTAAAATCTGATACATTTTTCCTTTAGAAAAAAAGCTCCAAATCTAAGATTTTTTTCTGGACTAAAAAGTCCTTTTTATCCGATACTTTTTTTAAACTAATCAAGAAAATTTTCTATAGGAAAAAATTTTCAGAATCTGACACATTTTCTATAGGAAAAAGTCATCACAATATGAGGTTTTTTAGAAAGGCAAACATACTTAAAATCTGAGACTTTTGCTATGGGAAAAAGTCCTTAAAATTGAAGTATCTTTTTATTGGAAAAAGTCATTACATCCATAAGATAAAGTCCTTAGAATTTGAAACTTTTTTCCTACAAAAAAAAAAAACTCAAATTCTAAGATTATTTTTTATATGAATTTATTCCTTTGAATATCATACTTCAGGTTGGTTGAAAAGTTCCTGCGCTCACCAAGAGATGGCACTGCTAGCTCCAAACTTTTTTTTTCAAGTTGGTATAACTAACATGCAAAGTTGCAAGTCATTCTGTCAATTCTTTCTTGTTTACAAGCGATTTGAAGTTGACGTGTCATTGATTTTTTTTAATATGGAAAAAATTAAATATCGTGCAGTCATTATATTCTTTGTTTTGAAGGGTTTAAAAGCAAAGGAAATTTATGAACAATTGTTAGAAGTGTATAAGGAGTCGTCACCTTCAAAACGCACCGTTGAATTTTGGGCTGGTGAATTAAAAAGTGGTCGTACCAGCCTTAAAGACGATCCACGCGAAGGACAACCAAAAACTGCAACCGCAGCAGAAATCATTGAGCAGGTACATAATATGGTTAGTGAAGATCCAAGTTTGACTTAGCGTGAAATTGCTAATGCCATAGGCATCTCAGGCGAACGAGTACTCCATATTTTACATGAAGAATAACGTATGAAAAAACTGTTTGGAAAGTTAGTGCCGCACACATTAACAATTCAACAAAAACTGGATCAAAAACAAATTTCTCAGCGTAATTTGGATCGTTTTAAGCCAAATAAAACCAAGTTCTTGCGTCGTTTTATAACTATGGATGAGACTTGGATCTACCACCATGATCCTAAATTGAAACAAGAACTTTTACAGTGGACTGAAGCTGGTTGTTCAGGTGAAGTCACAACGACCAGCAAAGAAGGTTATGGCATCAGTTTTTTGGGATGCAAAA
This sequence comes from Eustalomyia histrio, assembly GCA_949748255.1. Classification (NCBI taxonomy): domain Eukaryota; kingdom Metazoa; phylum Arthropoda; class Insecta; order Diptera; family Anthomyiidae; genus Eustalomyia; species Eustalomyia histrio. The sequence goes on from OX456527.1 coordinate 36,101,521, forward strand.
GGAATTTTGTTGATGGATTATCTTCAGAAAGGTAAAACAATCAACTCTGAATATTATTGCAGCCTTTTGGATCAGCTGGATGAAAAAATTCATGAGAAAAGACCTGGTTTAAAGAAGAAAAAAATCATTTTTCATCAAGACAATGCACCTGCTCACAAAAGTGTTTTGACGATGGCTAAATTCAAAGAATTAAAGTACGAATTGCTTGAACATCCACCATTTTCACATCATTTGGCTCCCAGTGACTACTATCCCTTCAGAAATCTCAAACAATTCCTTCGAGGAAAGCATTTTTCGTCGAATGAAGAGGCCATAGCAGCCGTAGAAGGTTATTTTGCAGAGCTTCCGGAAAACCATTATAAGGATGGGATAAAATTATTGGAAGATCATTGGAACAAGTGTATTGAGCTTCTAGGAGATTATATTGAATAAAAAAATATATTTCGTAACAAAAACAGTATTCTTTCAATTCGAGCGCAGGAACCTGTATTTCCATACGAAAGAGTAAACAAATTTTTTTTTTTCGAATTCATTTATTTATTGAATCTTCACTTAAAAATAGTGAACTAACAATAAGTATTACAAATCTTAAAAGCTAAAAACTAAGTTACTTAGTCCAGCCAGTGCCAGACGAAATATCATTTATTCATGTATTATCTCAATTTTTCTTAAAGCATAGGTCCTTTGTACTAGTATGCCAAGTCGGCTGTGGCCCTCCTTCTCAGACGCTGGTGGCCGCGATTTCCAAGTAGATTACGCTCTAGTTCATTTGGATGAGTCTCCAGTTTACCTAAATATGTAGCTTTGGGTAGATTTCACGGCCTCATCTTTAACTAGAGGAACATTCAAATCTGAGTGTATATTTGAATTTCTTACATACCAGGGAGCGCCTGTTATTAATCCTAAAATCTTGTTCTGCTTTCTTTGAATTCTCTGAACATTAGAATGGGAAGCCGTTGCCCAGAGTTGAACTCCATAACACCATATGGGTTTAATTATCGAGTTGTACAACAATAGTTTACAATAGTTGTACAATTAGTTTAAAATTGATTTCAATGCTTTTTAATTTCATCTGAGTTAATTTTGTATCTATATGATTCTTCCACGTGAGTCGACGATCAAGATGAATGCCTAAATATTTGACACTTGTATGTTGGGGTATGTTTTGATTAATTATTCGGATTAAAGGGCAAGTTTCAGTTCTTAACGTAAAAGTAATATGAACACATTTCTGCTCATTCACCTTTATTGTCCACTGATTTAGCCACACTTCTAAAGGACAAACGTGATTCTGTTAAATTCGAGAAGCCTCGAGTGGGTTACTGTGGCAACTTAGGATCGCCGTATCATCGGCAAATGTGGAAGTAGGTGTGTCACTATTCGTTGGTATGTCAGAGGTATATAGGATATACAAAAGTGGTCCCAATATACTACCTTGTGGTACATTGGCATTTATATTTTGTGGAGTGCTTATAAAATCGCTTTCCTTAAGTATAAATTTTCGATTTGTTATATAGCTTTCGAGTAAATTGTGTGTATTAGATGGCAATATATTCTTGATTTTAAAGAGTAGTCCTTCATGCCAAACTTTATTAAAAGCTTGTGAGACATCAATGAAAAGTGCAGAACAGTATTCCTTCTCTTCATAAGCCTTTCTAATTTCACTTACCAGTCTGTGAACTTCCCAGCAAAACCACACATTACCAAATAATGGGTAAAGTAATGTATAGCCATAGGGGCCGATGGATTACTTTACACCTTACTTCATTGATGAATTTTACAGGCGATGAGCCTCAAAGTAATGTGTATACCCATTACTTTAGAGGTGATAATGTAAGGGGTTACTTATATGGTTACGAGAATGGATTAAGTAATGTGTCTAAAAATAGATTAAAAAAAAAAAGAATTTTTATTAAAAAAAATTATTACAAATACTTTATTTAAAATATTTGTAATTCAAAATAATGTGGTCAAGATGGGAATCGAACCAGGGAAATCTGGTTGCCAGCCAAGAACTCTACCCACTGAGCTACCGACGCATATAGTATTTGATTGCTTTAAACTTAAATGAATTGTTGTGCTTCGTTTTTTCCCTAGTGTTATCAAAACAAACATACATTACCCTTTTGCTTACAAAAAAACACAAAGTAATGTATCTAAAAATTGATTTTCAAAAATATTTCAATTATTACTTTACATTTATAAATCATATATTACGTAATCAATAATGAGTAACTTATTACTTTATGCTTGCAAATAATGAAAAAGGTAACGAGCTATCATTACAAGGTAATGCATGAGAATATTGCACCCTTTACTAAAGTTTTGCTGGGTTGCTCAATTGTGCCATGTTTCTTTCTGAAACCAAACTGGTGTGCGGGTATTAAATTGTTTTCAGCAACAGCTACATTTAATCGATTAACTAGTAGCTTTTCGAAAAGTTTAGATAAATTTGATAACAGACTGATAGGCCTATACGATTCAACTTTCGTGTGATCTTTACCTGGCTTGGGTATCATTTTAACGAGCGAAACATTCAATTCTGGGGGATAATATTCAAGGCGTAATATATCATTAGAAATAAACAAAATTATTTTTACAGCTATCCGGGATAACTCCAAGAGCATTTTATTACTGATATTAACAATGCCAGATCCTTTTTTGGGGTTTAAATCAAAAATTGCCTTTTCGACCGCTCGCATCTCAAACCGAACGGGTACTGCTCTGCGCTGGGGTAAAATTGGTGGCAACTCAACTATAACACTTGAATCATTTGGCGTGAATATATTTCTTAAGTGTTTAACAAACAGATCTCCTTTTTCAGTATCATTTCTCGCCCAACCTCCGTTTGTGTTTCGCAAAGGAGGCTTACATAAGACAGGCATTTTTAAATCCTTGGTTGCACACCATAACGAGTAAAAAAATAAAAAAAATATAATTTTCTATGGAAAAAATTTCTACAGGAAAAGTTTTTATAATCTGACACATTTTCTATAGGAAAAAGTCCTTAAACTCAAAGTATCTTTCTATTGAAGAAAAACCCATTTCATCCATAAGATAAAGTCCTAAGAATTTAAAACTTTTTCCTACATAAAAAACCTTAAAACCTAAGTTTTTTCTATACGAAAATGTCTTTTGAATGTCATATATAGGAAAAAGTAAAAAAAAAAAATTATTTTCTATGGGAAAAATTTTCTCAGAATCTAAGAAAAAAAGTTCTCTGAATAAGTTAGGAAACACATAAATAAAATCTGAGACTTGGAAGGAAGAAGTCCTTAGAATCGAAGTCTTTTCTAAAAAAAAAATCCTCAGAATAAGAGAAGTTTTCTAAAGAAACCAGCTTTTGGAAAACAGTCCTCAGAACCGAAGCTTTTTTTTATTAAAAAATAATCCTCAGTATAAGACACGTTTTCTAAAGAAAACAGTTTTTTTTTAGAGTATGAAAGTTTTTCTGTAGAAAAAGTTTTAAATCTGGGTATTTTTTATAGAACAAAATTCTCAGAATATGAATTATTTTGGTAAAAAAAATGTTTTTAAGATATATTTTATAAGTCTTCAAAAAGTCAAGATGATGAAACTTTTTCCCTCTGTGGAATATGTGAAGCGGTCTTCGGCTGGCAAATGAGTGTAATGACCGACATTTTTGTTTACCCGCATGGGGACTACGACTGTTATGTGCCCCATTTTTCGTTTGGGGTTATGTGCGAACTATTTCGGTCATGAAAATGGGGATAATCTCCAAGGAAGTTATTGCCAGGTCATATGTTTTTTTTTTTTGTTTTTGTAAAGGGTTTTTTTTTAGAGGTTGTTAACTTTTATTTATTCGAATCAAAAATTTCATCTAAAAATTAGTTGAGATACACTCACAATATATTTTCCGATACCGACTGTAGTTTATTTTAAAAGTAATTCGTAAAGTTTGTTTTTAAATAAAGAATCAATTGAAATTCATTGAAATATATTTTTTAACTATTTGAATCACATTCAAAATACAAACTATAAAAATCTACAGAGATTTAGTAGGAGTTGATATTTTCTGTAAAATGTAAAATTTTATGTTTTCTGTTTCTAAAAATAGAAATTCATATAATTCATTTTTTTACCAAAATAGTTTGCTTATATACAAAATTTCTTCAATAGGTTAGGTCGAAACCGCTCATACTTCAATAACCGCTCATACTTCAATAAAAATTACAAGAAATTATTCAAACACTGATACACACATAGAAAATAAAAATATATACATCTGTGTGTGTGTTGTGTTTTGTAAAATTATATACACATAAAAAAATTTAATTTGAAAAACAAACCACAAAAATAGTGTTTTTCTACGTTTTGTCAGTTAAAAATTGATGGTAATTTTAAACGACTTTCGATTGCTTCTAATACTTTTGTCGATTATTATTATATAATGTAGAAAAATAAACAACAAAATTGGCAGAATATAATGAAAAATCAGTATTGATTGTATTTTCGATTAATTTAATATTTATTTTAGATTATTTTTTAACGAAATTATATTGGTAGTGTAACAGTAATTTAACAGAACTTCGGTTGCCAGCACAAATCTGTTTCGGGGGCGGTGCAATTTTTAGGGCCTTATAGCAGCGTTTTCCTTTCAGATGATTGTACCTCTTAATATCTTGAACCGGCAAGAGTTTTCATCTTTCCTGATATTTCTACTTCTATTTATGGATTCAAATAAAACTACACATGTGATGTATTTGCTGTTGTGAGGAATGAATCGGTGCTTTTATTTTTAAAAATACATACAGTTTTTTTATTGAAATTTTTATTTTGAGAAATCATCATGCAACATCATAATACACAAGAAATTTTCAGTGCCACAAACAAACAAGTAGAAATAGTTCAAGCAAAGTGTTAACAACGAAATAAAGACGCGTCTTTAAATGTGACAAAAAGGATAATTGTTAAAAGTAATAGTTAATGGTTAAACCAATTTAAAATAGCTTTTTTTTTAAAAAGCTTTTTTCTAAAGAGAATATTGATTTATATCAATTTAAATTTGTAAAAAAACTATAAGAGAAATTTTAGCAAATAATTTCAATTTCTCATGCAATAAAAATCAAAAAAAAAAAAAAAACAAAGTGAAAGTGATAAACATTATTCAATTGATCTTTCTTAAAATTTTTGAAATTGAATAATTAACATAATTTTCCTCAAAAAAAAAAAATAATAAAAATAATAATATATTTTGTTTAAATAAGATATCAAAGACTTTTAAATTTTCTTCAAAAAATATATACAAAATTATTTTATTTATAAAACTGTTCTAATTTGTTATAAATAAATTATGTATATTTTCTTGTTGCTGTTTTCGTTTTTTTGTTGGTATTATTTAGCCAATCATTATAATTGAAATCTTTTTTCTATTATTGTTTATTTTAATTTACAAACTCTATAAATGTTTAAAAACAATTATAACTCGAGCATTGTTCAGAAGTCCTTATGTTAAAATCACTTGATATTATCATGTGCTACACAAAATACTACATTTGAGTTCAGTTTTGCCTAATGCTAAATATAAAATTCCTTGAATTTTTAAAATTGTAGAATTGTTTAAATTGCCATTGCAAATTTCTGCATGTTAAAATAAAAATAAACGAGTCGTCAATTATTTTATTCAGCTATATTTTTTATATTAAATTTTTAAATAGCTGCTGAAAATGGCATTCATCGTAGTCACATATTGAAACATGTTTTTTAGGAAAGGCAAAAAAACTGATTTATTTATAATACAATATTTGTTGAATAGGACTACTGAATGATATGTATAAATATAATATAACATTTTACTTTATTCGCGGCGCTATGGTTGATAGAGGGTATTGTAATTAAAAAATTCAAATACTATTTTTGGCTGATAGAGGGTATTGCACATCTAAGAAAAATATATAATTTGCAGTTTTGTTAAAGTCTCAACGTTTTCTGTAACGTTTTTCAACATATAACATCTAAATAAGAACAATTCGTATTCGACATTCTCCAGAATCTTCTACATTTGACGATGGATAATCAATGGTAATACGTTGTAAGAAATAATTAGATATATTATCTGGTTATTCGATTTTTTTTATTACAATATGTCACACACTGATAATAATTTATGCATAAATAAATCAATTTTATGTCAAAACAATAAAATCTTTCGTAAAATAAACCAATTTTCGTTTATTATATGAAAGTTTTTGTTATTTTGTAAATTTTTCGTAAACTATTTATGCATGTATATTTTTTTGAGTGTATGACTTACATTACACAAGATAACCTTATTGTAGATGAGTTAATTATATTTACACTCACCAAAAAAAAGTCTGTAATGGCAACTGAAAATTTTGCTGTTATTACGGGAAATTCTGCTAATTTGAGCCCAGCGGTATTTTTGCTTATCTTAGCAACACATGTCTGCTGACGTGTAGTACAATGAAATTAGTAGAAAAATTAGTAGCCGCTACCAAATTTTAGTAGACTTTTTGTAAAGTGGAATTTAAAATCTGTTTGATAAAATCAGCAAAAAAATTACTAAATACTATTAATATTAGTAAAAAGCTTTGAATTTATTTTTCTTATCGAGCATCAAAAATTTTGATTATATTTTTTAAAAAACGAATTAATCATTTTGTTTTAATTTGGTAATTTCTGTTTTGAAAAATATTTTGGTCAATTTTTTTTTTTACTTTTAAGTTTAAATTTTAATTGTTTTTAGGGCGGATTTTTAGAACTAAAAAACCTTTTTAGTCCTATTTTAAGTGGATGTCCTCTTTTTAGACATGAGTCGGTATCTTCACTTCCGATCCCTTTTTTAATATATGTAACATTTTAAGGAAATTTAAGTTTGTAGGTGTAAGTTTTAATTAGAAATAACATTCCTTCAATATCCACTTTTTTAAAATTAGTAATATTTTTTGCTAATTTTAGCAAATCGGTTTTCGAAAATTTGTAAAATGATTTCTGAAATTAGCAACAAAAATTTGTAAATATTCTGTAAAAATTCTGTAATTTGTAAAATGTAAATAGCAAAAAGATTTGCTAAATAATAATTTTTTACTAAAAATCAGTACAAAAATAGTACAGTGCGATTGAAAACAAATTTTTCTACTAACTTTTTTTTCTGAGTGTAGAGTTAAGGTACACACAAAAAATATAAAGAACTGACATAAATTAATTTAAAAACATTTTTCTTAGACGACAGATAATTAACGAAGGTACTGGTTTGCAAAAGTTTTATTTAAAATAACAAATTTTGGATTTTAACTGAATAGTTTGCTATAAAACCACATTTAATCCTTTTTTGTAAATTGATGGAAATTTCCATCATAACATTTATTGAACAAAAAAAAAAAAAAAAAATACACACAAACAGTAGTTTTGTAAATTGGTTATTGCTGGCAATATTTTGCATGACTGTTGAATAAATTGGAGCGCAACTTTCAAAAAATAACAATCATCATTATGTATAAACAGGTTTTAACTTGTCGCTCCGCTGTTTATTGTGGTTAGAAAAAATTTGTATAATCCTCAGTATTTTTAGGAAGCTAATCTGAAATTTTTTGGAATATGAAAGAAATAATGAGTGCAAAAAATGTTTGTTTTTAATGTTTAGTGTTTAATATTTTTTTTTATTTAGTACTGAGCTAAACATGTAACTTTGCATGGTGATGGACATTTCCACCACAATGTTTTTTAATTATATTAGATATTTGTACTAGTGAAAAAATAAAAAAAAAATGCAAAGCAGGCTTAAATGAAAATTTTTCTGAGAGTTATTGAAGACCCAGCCTAAAACATTTAGCATAATTAAAAACAAATTTTGCAAAAGTTTTTCTTTAATTCGACATAAAGTGTTTTTGAAACACCATTGCAAAAAAGAAAAACTAAAATTATACTAAGGGCCATTTTAAAATAATAAGATAGCCAATACCTAATATTCTAAGCTTGGGCAGTTTAGTTCGGCTCCTATCTGTGACCTAGTTTTTTTCAATGAGCTAGGATAAAACTTTTCAAAAGAAAGAAGAAATGAATAATGTCTTCATTTCAAGTAATGCAGGATGTCTAAAATCTAGTCTGGCAATTATGATTAAATGATTAAATGCTCTTTATTTAAGAATCGGGAAACCCGTCTTTCTTGGTATTGTTAAGTACAGTGGTGTAAACAGTTGTAGGAAACAAATTTGTTTAATAATGTGGTTGATAGAGGGTATTGCATTCACAAAAAAATATTAGAGTTGATAGAGAAATGACAAAAATCAAGAAAAGGTACTAAAATTGATTTTTTCTCTCAGAAATTTTTTGTTGGATACATATATGTATGAGCAGAAATGAACCATACGAGGGCAGTTCGAAATCTTATTAGTCTATCAATAAAAAACAAGAGTTAGATTTTTAAAATTATGTTTATTTTTTATTATAATCTCCTAAAACACTTAGTCCAATGCTTTTTTAGCAATTCTAAAGCTTGCTTATGATAATTTTCCTGAAGCTCTGCAAAATACTTGTTTACATAAAAATAATTGCTAGATGCTAGCAAGGATTTTTTTAAATTTGGAAACAGGTAGCAGTCACAAGGCGGTAAATCAAGAGAATAAGGTTGATGGCAATTAAGCAACTCGTCTTCTATTCATTGATTTTTGCCATTGTAAAAACACGAATTTCTACATTTAATTGATCTAAAAGGTTACAATAATATTTTGAATTTATTGTTTTATTTTTTTGAAGATAGTCGATGAACATAGTACTTTTGTAATCCCAGAAAACCGTTGCCATAACCTTACCAGCCGATTGAATTGTTTTTTGCCTTCTTTGGAACACTTCCACCAGCTTCAGTCCATTGTTTTGATTGTTCTGTTGTCTCTGGTGTATAGTGATGAATTCATGTTTTATCAATAGTTATAAAACGACGCTTAAAATCAATTTTATTTCGCTTAAATCAATCCAAATAAGCTTGAGAAATTTTCAACTGTTTACAAATGCGGCACTCATCTTGCTGAAAGCTTTTTCATCTGTAATTCTAGATTCAAAATAAAATGGACTCGATCATTTGAGATGCATATGTCATTACCTATTTCACGCATTTTTACTTGTCATTCGTCTAATACCGTATCATACAATTTAGCTTACTGCTTTTGTTTCAGTTTTTAGACGTCCACTTTACGGTTCATCTTTAATTTTTTACTGCTGCATGTGAAGCAGCATTTTCACCTAACATATTCACCATATCATTATGAATTTATAGTACCGATAAACCTTTCTTATGTAAATATTTAATGACATCACGAATTTCTAATTTTTCCATTATAAAATAAATCACTGAAGCGTTTTTTTAACAGCTGTTACTATACGAATGAGTTGCCAGATCGAAATGAATTTTAACATGAAGTTCCCAATACACTTAACTTTTTGCTGTCTCTGTGTTAGGCTAAGAACATTTCCAACGGCTCTCGTGTAGGATCATATATCAAAATTTGCGGCCATATACTCTCAAATTTCGGATTCGAATATATATGGATATATATGTCGGTCATAATTTTTTAAAAATTCCCCCTGAAGAAGTCACCAAATGTGGTGACGAAATATTGGGATAAATAAATAATTATAATTATATTTTTTTTTCAAAAAGACCTTGAGCTGATTTTAAATAAAAATATAAGTCAAGAAGATCAAAGAACACTAACCAATTTAAATTTAATTTTCTTTTAATATCCTTTGACTTTTTCTTTATACTGTAGAACAGTTGCGTCCAAACACTAATACTATGATATTTACGTTTGTAGTAAAGAGCTTTTTTTCAGGGACGGAAAATTCAGTACGTTAGTACTTTTCCATCAACTTGAAAATAACTTTTCAAACATACAACGATCAGTATATGTTTACAAAAAAAAATACATTTAATAAAGCGTGGGAACAGTTGTTTTTGTTTATTGAAAAGATATTTTTAAATTAAAATTTAGATAGGGCCAAATTAGTAGATGAACTAAAACTAAAGTTTCAAAAAAAAAAATTTGCCAATCGACCAATTTCAATATGAAAAAAATATCAAAGAAAAAATTCCTTTTGTTGTTGCTCTATCCTTGGCAAAGCACAGCAAGCCTTTTGAAGATGGTGTTTTTAATCATTTTATAAAAATTTAATAAATTATACAACTTATAACATTTCGAAATTCAAAATTTCCATCCTTGTATTGTACCCTCATATATGTAAAAGATCTCGTCGAAGCTCGCTGTAGGTGAAAAAGCTCTTTTGTAAAAGCTTGCACATTGTGCATATGAATTGGACGCAACTGCTGTAGAATATACAAATTTTCAACTTAACATTTTGCTGACAGTTAGAAAAAAGTTTAGTAAAAAGGTTGGTTATTTAGCAACTCGGCTTAAAAAAAAAATAGTAAAATATTTGGCTTTAACCAGCAACAAAAATTAGTTAAAAAATATTGTACTTCGTAAAGAGAGAACAGGAAGAATTTTGACTAAAAATTGTACTAAGATTTTGTACTCAAAATTAGTACAAACACTTTAAAGTAGTATATAAAACGTTTTACTAAATTTTCTATTAACTTTTTTTTTATAAGTGTTTCTTTTTTAATGTTTCTTTTTAACAATTTTACACTAGCAGGCTAAACTGCTGGCTGAATTGGTTTTTAAGATATTCAGCAATGATTTTTATATTTAAAATCCTTTTCAAGTGGTAAATATTTTTTAATAGTTTTCTTAAAAATAAATTATTTATTTATTTAAAATTCAGCAGGGACTTTTTTTTGTTTAATTTTTTTAATTTTACTAATTTTTAACGCTTTTATTTCAATTAAAAACTTGACTTGTGGTAAATCATTGCTAAATTAAAAAATAAAAATATTATTCTCTTAAACAATATTTCAATTCAATTCTCTTCTCTGTTGAAATGATTGCATTCTCTTAAATCAAATACAATATATTAATATAAACAATCTTTTTGTATTATTGTTGTATATTTTAACAGTTTTATAAATAAAAATTTATTAAAAATACTTTGAATTCACATCCATCGTTTTGCCGATTTTCTTTATGTTATTTTATAAATAATCAACAACAAAACAAGAAAAAATTGTTTAAAATTTGAAAGTGATTTTTTTATAGAACGTTATGTGGTTGGTGGGTATTTTGGGGTTACCTCTAAAATTAAAAATGGCTCAAACACAATACAAAAAAAAAAAATTAAAAAATTAAAATAAATAAAATACAACAGAAATCAGCAGTACAACAAGAAAATTATACACAGTAGTAGTAGTAGTAATATTCAGCAAAGCAAAGACGCTGCAGAAAATACAAATTATTCAAATAAATTAAGAAACGCGCGCGTTAAATTTAACAAAAAAAATTTGCAAAAAAAATAGTGAAAATAATTGAAAATAAATTTTTTTTCAGATAAATTATTAAACTACATATAATTAGTGAAATTATTTAAAAAATGTGTATTTAAAATTTTATAAAAGAAATTCATTCCCATTTTAAATAAAGAAAATGTTTATTTATAAATATTATTTAAAAATATCAATGAAGGACATACAAGAAAATTAAAGTCCATTTGTATTGCAATAAAAAAATAAATGTGCTTAATAAAGTTTTTTTTATCTAAATTTATCAATTTTCTATAAAAAATATCTGTTTTATGTCAATGAAAAAAGTTATTATTAAAAAAAAAGTTTTTAATTTTTGCAAAAAAATAATACAAAAAAATAATTGAGTAAATATTCTCTTAAATTGTGTTGTGTTTAAAATAAAAGTGTATTTTTAATTTTCTATTCTCTTCTTCCGCTTTTCAATGTAAACAAAAATAAAATATCCCAAAATATTTTTAAAACATCTGTTTTTTTCTCTAAATTTTGCAAGTGAAGAAGGGAAAATATAAATTTCCCCTCGATTAAATTTATAAAAATAAATTATATATGTATATATTTTAAGTGGTGTAGCGCCCTCTGTTGTTGTATTTAAAGAGTTATGCAGTAATTTAGTTTTGTTGCAAACCACGATGTATTCAAAACAAGATCATGTGAAAGTTCAATGGTATTTTACCAGAGGGCGGCATAAACAATTGTAAGTATTGAGGTGACCATAAAATATATTAATATCCTGACTATAATGTTTGACGTTTAATAATTGAACTACGAGAAAATACAAAATAATACAAAAAGCTTCCCAAATAAAAAAAGTTCCAATATAGTTATATATAATGATCTATAGTCATATATTACATAATTCGATATCACATCATATCTTATTTGATCCACAAAATGGGTTCATCTATTTTAATTAATTTATATATAATTTGATACAATTTGATATTATATATGATATATAATGATATAATTTTTTAAAACGTGAGCATTTTTTTTTTAAATTTGACATTTTTTCTAATGTTAAAAATATTTTTAATTGCCGGGAAAATGCGGCTCAAAGTTCCCGAATCATAGAGTAGTAAATCATTACCTTTTATAAAATATTTCAAACCAGCACAAACAAAGCTTCGAAGTTTGCATTCTATTTAAAATGAATTCCCTAAAAACGAATCCCAATTACTTTTTAATCGAATGTATATCCTTTTAAAAATTCGCGGAATTTATTCTTTGGAATTCATGCGATCGAATTCACAACAAAGGACTTCAATCAATTTATGTAAACAAAAAAAAAAAAAAGGAATAATTAAATTCACAATTAAAAATCATAAAAATGAAAAATCGACAAAATTGAATAAAAATCGTCAAAATTAGAAAAAATACCAGTTTAAAAAAATTTTCAAAATTAAAAACATTTTGAAAATTGTAAAAATCGCTTAAATTAAAACAACGAGGAAAAAATAAAAAATCGAAAAAACTCAAAGAAAATATTTTAAATTAAAAAAAAAACGCCTCTATTAAAAAACCGCCAATATTAAAAAATCCCGAAAATTTTAAAAATCGTAAAGAAATTTAAAAAACGACAATATAAAATAAATATACAAAATTAAGGAAATAATCACTCAAACTAAAAAAATCTCTAAAATATAATAAAAATCGCTCAAATTAGATAAAATTTTAAAAAAATTTCAAAAGTTAAAAAATATTTTAAAAATATAAAATCGAAAAAACGCTTAAATTTAAAAAATCTTACAAATTGAAAAAAGCCCCATTTAAAAAAACGCCATAATTTTAAACAATTTAAAAAAGCTGCAAAAATTGGAAATTAAAAAAAATGTACAAAGTAGAGGAAATAATCGCTCAAAATTTAAAAAAATATACAATATTAAGGAAATAATCTATCAAATTAAAAAAATCGCCACACTGTAATAAAAATCGACGAATAAGAAAAAAAAAACACCGGTTAAAATACTTTTTTTCAAAATTAAAAAAATGCAAAATTAAAACACCGCTCAAATTAGAGCAAAAATTTAAAATTAAAAAAAAAAAAAAATGAAATAAAAAACACAATTAAAAAACGCCAAAATCATAAAACATTTTAAATTATCACACACAATTTAGAATATCGGCAAAATTTAAAATAAATATATACAAAAAAAAAAAATAACTCGAAAAATTAGAAAAAAAGAATCAAATTGAGAAAATCGACAAAATTGGAAAAATTTGAAAATTTTCTAGAAATTGTAAATTTGAAAATTGAAAAATTGTTGCAATTCGAAAATCGAACTTTAAAAAAGCTCAAATTAAAAAAATCGCCAAAATTAAAAAAAAATAATATCGCCAAATATAGCCCTCTCTCTCTCTCTTCCTCTGCAATGAAGAGTTCTCGAAACAAACGCGACCTAAACTATTGCCAAGTATCTGGTGTAAAAAGTTATTCTTTAGCGCGCTTAGTTTTCGAGATATGGACAATTAAAATTGTAACTGATTCAATTCGATTATTATTCTTTTTTTTTAATTTTGGCGAATTTTTTAATTTTGAAATATTTTGTAAATATTAGCCATTTTTTTAAATTTCTGCCATTATTTCCAATTTTAGCAATATTTTTAATATTGTGAAAATTTTTAAAATGCTGTTTTTTTCTAATTCTATCGAATTGTATTAAATTTTTGGAGAGTGTTATCGTTATTTGCGATTTTTTTAAATTTTGGCGATTATTTTTCAATTCTTCGATTTTGTAATTGCAACAATTTTTCAATTTTCGCTTTTTTGAATTAAGTAATTTTTTACAATTTGGCGAGTTTACAATTTCTAGCAATTTTTCCAATTTTAACTTTTTTTTTCAATTTTGCCAGTTTTTTTCAATTTGATGCTTTTTTTCTAATTTAAGCAATTTTTCGAATTTGGTGATTTATTTAATTTGGTTTTCTTGTACTTATTTGTAAAAAAATCTTTAATTTCCTTTAATACAAACTACTAACGTATTTATTAATTTTCTAAATTTTAAAATCAAATAAAGAAATTCGAATGTTATTCCCAAATTACTCAATCAAATAAAAAAAAAAATATCGAATGAACAGTAAATCCCAAATATGTAAATCTATTGAATTTCTAACGAATGAATTCCCAACGATTGAATTCAGTGACTGATAAATCGAATGAAGAAAAACAGAATGAAGACTTTTAAAATTAAATCGATTGGGACCAACTAAAAATTCATTATCATTCATAAAATTCTAGTTTGAGAATTCAATCATCGAATGAAGGATTTTATTCTTTATAAACTATAAGAACAAATAATATGTCAAAACTTTCCCTGATACTATAACATGCCTGAATTTATTAACTTGTTACGAGTCGCATCATGATGTCAAAATTTTTAAGAATTAATTTCTTTTTTGAATGAATTCTATAAAATTTAATTAATTTTTTTAACTCAAGAAATGAACTTATTATTAAGAAAAAAAAGCAGGAATTAATTCCTGTGAATGTATTCGCTAAGGAATTCTTCAAATCTAGTTAATTAAACTTTTGGTCAAGGAGGTAATTCCCTTAGAAATGAATTCTTCTGGAATTTAATTAATTTTCGGTAAATTCCCTAAGTAATTAGATTTTTCGCTTAATTCCGCTGGCACAGAAATACGAACGGTAAAGCGATGGCCCAGTGCTTTTAATGGTGATGCCAGTGTTGACATAAATGATAGCATTGGGATAGGGTTGGCCGTTTATTTTTTAAATCGTTGACAGATAACTGGCGAAACAATCAACAAAGTGCTTATGAACTATCAGAATCGATATGGCTCCTCTATTATGTATCCTAATATTAGTGCAACCAGAATTCTCGCCTTCCCTTGTGAGAGAGCATTATATCGCAGAAAGAGTAAAATTTTTTTTTATATAAAAAAAAACAAAACAATCACCCTTATTCTAGATGTCGTTATCAATGTCGTCGTCGTTTTTGAGTCAACATCACTTTGCTTCGACGTCGACATCACTTCGACACCAAATTGGTATTCTAAAACAGTGTTGTAATGACGTTGACAGTTTATCGATTTAAACAAAAACACATCTCTAAAAATTCAGTCGGCAGATTTATTTTGTTTGTTATTTTTGCGAAAAAAAATGTTTTTTATGTGTAATTTAAATTCTGATACCAGTGATGAAGAAAATAAAGAAAATCTAGTATTGGAAAGAAGACTTCTCATACAGAAATCCAATATCTTTAATCTGCCGGATAACAAGTGAGTAGCAAAATCAAAGTCTGTTACTTTAAAGAATGTTAATCTTTTAATTTTTTTAAAAGGTTTGAAAGTTACTTTCGGCCGAATAAAACAGCCTTAAAAGATGTGCTGGAAACAATAGCACCTTATTTGAAAACCGGAATCAAGTCCACATTTATTTCCAAAACAATAAAGTTGGCAGCTACATTAAGATTTTTAGCCTAGGGGTCGTACCAGCTCAGTGTTGGAAACGACTTTAACTTAGGGTTCAGCTGTTTCTGAAACTGTAGAAGATTCCAGCGGGCTCAATATAAATTGCTTGAATCTTCCGCCACCTGTAGCATTACACTCGGCTTTGTTGGCTACCATTTTCTTTTTAACTTTAAATTTTAAGTCTCGCCATACCTATAAATAAATTTTGTTATATTTTTATAATGCACTTTATATGATCATGCTTCCTTTACCTTCTGCCATCCATCTCACATTATTCTCGGTGGGCCAAGTGCATTTAATAAATTTAATATTTCTTCCATTTTTTCCGTTTTTTTTTTCAGTCATTACTTCTCCTCAAGTCGTTACTTAAAATTGTGTCGACAAAATCAGAGTCGTTTCAAGACAATATCGTCGTCACATTTTCTTACAGAATACCAAATACTTGTCGACAGTTATCGATTATTTTCGATAACGACTACGGGAATACCAAATTCAAAAAAGAAAAATCCCAAGACGACATTGTCTTGTGTCGATGACGACAAAAAAATGGGCGAATTTATGCTTAATAGAGTGTAAATCAAGGTTTCAATTTTTAATTTGTGTTATTTTTAAAAACTTTATTTAACAAAAAAAAAAAATAAATATTTCAAAATCTGTTTCAATATTATTGTTTTAGTTTCGCAAAAGTATACATATTTTTTTCTTACATTCTTACAATGCATCAAAATACTAAATTTTCTTATTTTTTTCTACACTATCAGAAAACAAACAAAATATGTGTACATTTGGCTAAAAGCCAATAAAAAATAGTTTTGAAAACAACAAAAAAAAAAAAACAATTTTAAAATGATCGTAGTTAGCAACTATGTGATGTTTAATGGTATATTTTGTATCCCCCTGTGGTGGAAGACAAGAAAATCAGAAAAAAATCATGTATATTAAGATCCAAGTATATAGAGATAGAATAATAATGATGAACTCGCATCTTGTATCCTCACAAACGGAATTTCTATATAATATATATGTTTATTGAAAAAAATGGCAGCCAGCACTAACACTTAAAAGAATACTCTTGTTTTTACACGCAAAGCAGAAAATGTCAACAGACTACATACAGTGTTGTACAAAACATAAACAACAACAAACCACACATTTAAATTTAAATTGCAATGTATTATCATATGCTGAAATCAATACATTTAGTTCAACGTTTTTCGAGCAATTCCATTCTATAGATTAAAAAAATTTTCATGATGCTCTAAAAAAATAACAGCTGCAATTGCGTCTTCATTCAAAGTAAAACGCAAGATTTTTTTTTTTTTAAATTTAGGTACAGGTCACAGGGAGCTAAATCAGGAGAATAAAGTGGGTAGGTGGTCGGCCAAGTACTTTATATTTCCTTGAATTTTGCCATCGTCAAAACACTCTTGTGTGCTGGTTCGTTGTATTGGTGACAAATTATTTTTTTTGTGTTGTAAACAAGTTTGTTTTTCTCGAATTTCTACATTCAATTGATCCTAAAGGTTACCAAAATATTCTGAATTTATTGTTTTTCCTTTTTGAAGATAGTCGATCAATGAAAAAAAAAAATCAATATAATCCCAGAAAATCGTTGCCATAGCATTACCAGCTGATTGAATTGGTTTTGCACTTCCATCAGCTTCACTCTATTGTTTAGATTGTTCTGTTGTCTCTGGTGTGTAGTGATGGGGTCCATGTTTCATCAACAGTTATGAAACGATGTTTAAAATCCATTTTCTTTCGCTTAAATCGAGCCAAACCAGCTTGAGAGATTTTCATTCAAATGCGTTTTTAATCAACTATTAACAAACCAGCAAAATAAAATGGATGTTATTCCTTACGAATCTCTTTTTCAGAACATCCAAAGAAGTTAATAGTGCAAATTTTTCGATTTGTAAGAAGTCATTTTAAACAACTTCCAAAATGTTGATATTAACCCCTACCAGTAAAAAAAAAACAATTATTTAGTTGGTCCATAAATGGTTAATTCCTGCAGTCATTAAATGAAAACATATTTTGCATGCCAGTAACATTCACTTTGTCCTGGTCGGAATAATAATTCTTGGCGTGTTCAAAATCACATTTTTATCTTAAAAAAAGCCACTCCCTATATTTATTTTGTAGTCCCTATAATTAACAACTTTCGTAAAGTAATGAAAAATTCCATCTGCTCATCGATTTTTCATAGCACCCAAACAAACTACTTCCTTCCAATGACACGCAATGTTAAAATCATTAATGATTCAACGAGATTTTCACAACTTCGTGTTCAGTAGATGTAGTGTTAAACTACTTCTTCCTCAGCTCTTATTTTGCTGGGAAATGTTACACCCATTTAGCAGACAACTTTTTCACGTGTAATTCTTGATTCAAATTAAAATGGACTTGAAAATTTGTAAACAGTTTTTAATTCCAATGTACTATTTTTGTACTGACTTTTAGTAAAAAAATTATTATTTAGTAATTTTTTTTGATAATTAGATTTTGAAAAATAATAGAATTTTTACAGAATGTATACAAATTTTTTATAAAAATTTTAGATATCGTTTTACAAATCAAAAAAATTTTTATTAATTTTAAAAAAGTGGATATTGAAAGAAATTTTGTTTTTAATAATAAAAACTTATACTTATTGGAAGTGACCCAGCAAAACTTTGGTAATGGGTGCGATATTCTCATGATAGCTCGTTATCTTTTTCATTGTTTGCAAGCATAAAGTAATAAGTTACTGATTATTGATTACGTAATATATGATTTATAAATGTAAAGTAATAATTGAAATATTTTTGAAAATCTATTTTAAGATACATTACTTTGTGTTTTTTGTAAGCAAAAGGGTAATGTATGTTTGTTTTGATAACACTAGCGAAAAAACGAAGCGCAACAATTCATTTAAGTTTAAAGCAATCAATTACTATATGCGTCGATAGCTCAGTGGGTAGAGTTCTTGGCTGGCAACCAGATTTCCCTGGTTCGATTCCCATCTTGACCACATTATTTTTAATTACAAATCTATTTTTAGACACATTACTCGTTCCATTCTCGTAACCATATAAGTAACCACTTACATTATCACCGCTAAAGTAATGGCTATATACATTACTTTGAGGCTCATCGCCTGTGAAATTCATCAATGAAGTAAGGTTAAAGTAATTACTTTACCCCTTATTTGGTAATGTGTGGTTTTGCTGGGGAGGATACTTTTTCACAACCGACTCATGTCCAAAAATAGGACCTTCACTTAAAATATCTTAAAATCAGCACTTAAAACAATTAAAATTTGAACATAAAATCAAACAATTTGACTCTAAAAATTAAAAACAAATTAAAACATTAAATTCGTTTATGTTTTTACTATTTTATTATTTTTGTCTAAAATATTTAAAAAAAAAATAAAAAAATGTTGC
Source organism: Eustalomyia histrio (assembly GCA_949748255.1). NCBI lineage: Eukaryota > Metazoa > Arthropoda > Insecta > Diptera > Anthomyiidae > Eustalomyia > Eustalomyia histrio. The sequence continues at coordinate 36,120,769 of OX456527.1, forward strand.
TTGACAAAAAAACTAATATGTGATTTTTTCGTAAGGCAAATTCAAAAGAAATTAGCAGCTTTAAAATGCAACAAGCGTATTTAAAAATAATTCATTAATTTGTGGATTTTTAATATTTTTTTTATAAATTAAAATTTTTCTATACTTTACACTCAGTAAAAAAAGTTAGTAGAAAAATTTGTAAACGGTTTTCAATTCCACTCTACTATTTTTATACTGATTTTTAGTAAAAAATTATTATTTAGCAAATCTTTTTGCTATTTAAATTTTACAAGTTACAGAATTTTTACAGAATATTTACAAATTTTTGTTGCTAATTTCAGAAATCATTTTACAAATTTTTGAAAACCGATTTGCTAAAATTAGCAAAAAAAATTACTAATTTTAAAAAAGTGGATATTAAAGGAAATGTTATTTCTAATTAAAACTTACACTCTCAAACTTAAATTGCCTTAAAATGCTACATAGATTAAAAAAGTGATCGGAAGTGAATATACCAACTCATGTCTGAAAATAGGACATCCACTTAAAATAGCACTAAAAAGTTTTTTTTTAGTTCTAAAAATCAGCCCTAAAAACAATTAGAATTTGACCTTAAAAGTAAAAAAAAAAATTGACCAAAATATTTTTCAAAACAGAAATTACCAAATTAAAACAAAATGATTAATTCGTTTTTTAAAAAATATGTTCAAAATTTTTGATACTCGATAAGAAAAATAAATTCAAAGCTTTTTACTAATATTAATAAAATTTAGTAATTTTTTTTTGCTGATTTTAGCAAACAGATTTTAAATTCCACTTTACAAAAAGTCTACTAAAATTTAGTAGCGGCTACTAATTTTTCTACTAATTTCATTGTACATGTGTGTCAGCAAACATGTGTTGCTAATATTAGCAAAAAATACCGCTGGGCTCAAATTAGCAGAATTTCCTGTAATAACAGCAAAATTTTCAGTTGCCATTACAGACTTTTTTTTGGTGAGTGTACAGTTTATTAAGTTGATTTCACTAAAATTAATGAACAATTTATTTAAATAAACTTTGTACAGAATTTTACAAATTTAATGTAGCGGTTATTAACTTTCCTGGTATTTCCATTTCACTAATATTTAGTAAAACATGTTGCTGATTTTAGCAAACCGATTTTAAATTCCACTTTACAAAAAGTTTACTAAAATTTAGTAGCGCCCACTTTACTATATACTAATTTAATTTTACTACACGTCAGCAGACATGTGTTGCTAATATTAGCCGCTAGGCTTAAATTTCTGCTGCTCTTGCAGTTTTTGGACGTCTACTTTGTGGTTTATCTTCAGCAAATCAATGCTTTACCATTGCATATGAAGCAGTATTTTCACCTAACATATTCATCATATCGTAATGATTTCCTTGTTCCGATAAACCTTTCTTAGGTAAATATTTAATGACATCACGAATTTCTAATATTTCATTATAAAAAAATGAATGGAATTTAACATGTGTTCATATGGCAGAAGGTAGTTTTTAATACACTTAAACTTTTTGCTGTATCAGGCTAAGATAATTTTGAACAGCCCTTGTACCAGAAGATGCATAAGACTGTTCGTGATATCGTCTTCAATAACAGCTTAAAAATATTGGATGTATAACTTAAAAAATGTGAGATTCACAACAGATGGCGTATCTTTTGCACATGGTTTGTGTCCTTAATAACTTATATGACATTTTGGAGAGTAAACATGTGTCATGTATTCTCAGTCAAAATAGTGTAACCAAATTTTGGTTTTTTCAACTTGGAAAATGCTGAATTTTGTGCCAACAAAGCATCATTTTCGGGAAGTTTTGCTTTACATATTCAATATAAAAAAGGCAGCTGAAGCACTTCGAATGCTCATCAATACTTATCCTGAACATGTTTGTGCGGTCATCACCTTGGACTTGGAAGACAAGTGCTGTCGAAGTCAGCCAAAAAAGATCGGAGATAATGAATTAAAGGCATTACTTGATGAATATTGTTGTCAAACTATAGAAGAACTTGCAAAGTTATTGGGAGTCACTCAAGCAGCAATTTCAAAACGTTTGCAAGTAGCAGGGTTCATTCAAAAGCAGGTAAATTGTGTACGACACGAGTTGAAGCCAAGATAAGTTGAAAGAGAATTTTGCATGTCCGAAATGCTGCTAGAACGCCATCAAAAGAAGTAATTTTTGCATTGAATCATTACTAGCGATGCAAAATCGATCCATTACGAAAACTCGAAGTGCAAGAAATCGTATGTGCAGACCAGCCAATCTGCCAAATCAACGCCAAAGCCGAAAATAAAATGGTGGTTGTTTCGATCGATGCAGAAATTGGCTTAATTTGTTCTTGATCTCAAAAAATGAGCAGTTCTTTTGGCGCGGAATCCATATGTTGGCAGAAAGATGAGAAAGGGTCATAGCCAACGATGGCCAATAGTTTGAATAGATTTATATTCTACCAATGTTTAACAATAAACGCCCATTGTTTGTCAAAAAAAAAGACGCCAGCAGGGGTGCTCAAAATCGGTGCAGCGGTTAAAGTGAAAATGTGTTATGAGTGAAAAAGTGAAGGTACTTCTAAAATTGTTGTATGTTAGTACTATTTCATAGTAGAGACTGGAAAATTAAATATTTTTCTGGTTTTTTTACCAGTCGCTAGGAATTGAATTTTTATATTCACCTCAAAAAATTTTTTCACCACAAAAATTTGTTTTCACAAAATTTTTTTAAACCTCAAAATTGTTTCTCAACTACAAAATTTGTTTTCACATCTTAAAAAGTTTTTTTAAATTATTTGTATCAAAAACAGTGAAAACAATTGTTTAAGGACATAGGCGCAGGGTATTCAAAGATTCGGCTCAGCCAAATTTAAGCCTTTTTTGACATTAAATTTGTTGCATGCAGGTGTTCTTATTTTTCTCAATTATTTATTTCTATGAAGTTTGTTGCTTTTGATTTGCACAACACTGTACACATGCAGCTGTCGTTTTTTTTTAATTACCCTACATCAAGAAAACCTTAACTTGATCTAAATTTTTTTTATACTGAAAAATTAAGAACTTTTATATACAATGTTAAGAAAGCAATATCTTTAATATTTTCAACAAAGATCTTATTAAATAACAATATGGCGCTCAATGGGAGACTATTTTGGAAAGTTGTTAAGTTTGAAAAACTTTTAAATTGCAATTATTTTCATATCCATATACACTTAGAAAACAGATAAGTGCTGACAATTCAATATTGCCAAAAAAAATTCGATTACTACAATCGATCCACTCGATTAGCAAAAAATTCGGTTGTCAGCATACATCTGTGTTGTTCAGAGTATGCATTAATTAAATTGAGATTTAAATTCAGCGTTTTTCTTGGTTTCAAATTAACAATGATTTTCTAATTATAAATTAAATAGCAAAATCCAGAGTCGATCTTTATTTGCTAAAAACTGGTTGATTGTTTTTTTTTTTTTAATTAAACCGGAAATGAGAAATATGTAATTTTGGCCATAATGTTAAACATTTGTACTAATAAATTTTGTTGTTTAATATTCAATTAGTATTAAGTATTAAATGTCTGAATTTTATTTTACCGGTATTTATTGTTTCTGTGTGTTTTTGAATTTCATTTTTTCATTTCTTCGAAAATACCAAAAGTCTGAAGATAAAGTCAAAATCAATTTGATTTTCTACTGTTGACTTCTTTTTTTTAATTATTTATTTTTTCAATTGTTTTTTCTTTATTTTTTTGGCCTCTAGCCAAAAAGTGGCAACAGTTTTATTTTTCTCGTTCAAAATTGTTTTCAATACAAAAACATTATAAGATATTCTACATTTCTTGTACGGTTCAGACTATTGCAAAGAAGGAAAGGTAGTAGCTAAATAGAAAGCAAAAAGAGGCGCGTGACTGATTCATGTTATAATATATGTACAGCATTAGGGAGAAACTTATTAAAAGGTTTTCATTAAGCTGATCTTTTTGAAGAGAAGCAGTTATCAGGAAATTAATGTGTTGCGTTCTTTGAAAAGTTGATAGAAGAGACAACACAACTGTATGCTTCTACGTTTACATAAGAATTTTTTGACAGTTTCGTTTCTATTGTTGTTTAAAGTGTAAACTCATTTGCACGCAAAATTACAAGCACTGGGAAGGCATCAAAATATGCACTGTGCCGTGTGCTGTACGTAAATTTTCTCCGTCCTGTTGGAAGCACATATGCCCTCCAACTCCACATCGTCAACTTGGCATAAGAAAAATCTATACAGAATGGGTCTACAGCGGTCGCATTTACAGGGTGGCGCAAAAATAACCTTCCGATGTTTTTTGGCTGTAATTTAAAAAAAAAAATGAAAAACTTTGATTCTTCTTGTGGATTATTTTTATTTGGTCTTTTAATTATTTTTAACATCAAATCGAGAATATGATGTCATGTAAATGGCCGCCGCCACAGTTGATTGTCATTTGAGCCCTTTTTATGGCATTTTCCATTACTTTGGCCAAAACTTCCGGCGATAGGTCCTCACATTCTTGACACACCATACAGTGACTTTGAGCGGGTGTATGGGCTCTTCGTGGGTTACACGCGGATTTTCAGTGCCCCAGAAGCGTAAATTTTGCTTATTTACGTACCCGCTAAGATGGAAATGGGCCTCATCACTCATGATTATTTTTGATGAAAAATCATCTTCATTATTGCTCAAATAAATAGTCACCAATATTCCGCGTTCTGAAACAGTGTAGCGTAACATTAGGGGCCAATCGCAAAATTTATAGCATTTCTGCGTTGCCGTCTGCTCCTTCGAAAAAGGTTCAATCACCTGTTCTAATGTAACTACTCTTCACAGGGTGACCTTGAGAGGGAATAATGGTGGTTTAAGAATTATCCGTGTATTTTTGTCCCCTAAAACAGAAAATTTATATTACATTCACCAAAAGAGTCTGTAATGGCAACTGAATATTTTGCTGTTATTACAGGAGATTTTGCTAATTTGAGCCCAGCGGTATTTTTGCTTATCTTAGCAACATATGTTTGCTGACCTGTAGTACAATAAAATTTGTAGAAAAAATTAGCTGCCGCTACTAAATTTTAGTAAACTTTTTGTAAATGCAAAAAAAAATTACAGTACAAAATTTTAAATTTATTTCTTTTGACGTGCATCAACATTTTTATTTTTATTTAAAAAAAAAATAATTTAATTTTAAAAATATAAACGAATTTTTCATATTGTTTAAATTTGGTCATTTCTGTTTTGGAAAATATTTGAGTAGATTTTTTTGTTTTTTTACTTTTAAGTTCAAATTTTAATTGTTTTTAGAGCTGATTTTAAGAAATAAAAAAACTTTAAAGTGCTATTTTAAGTAGATGCCTATTTTAAGCCATGGATCGGTATAAACACAATTTAAGTTTGTAGGTGTAAGTTTTAATTAGAAAAAACACATCCTTCAATATACACTTTTGTAAATTTAGTAATATTTTTTTTTGGTAATTTTAGAAAATCGGTTTGCAAAAATTTGTAAAATGATTTTGGAAATTAGTAACAAAAGTTTGTAAATATTCTGTTAAAATTCTGTAATTTGGAAAAAATAGCAAAAAGATTTGCTAAATAATAATTTTTTACTAAAAATCAGTATAAAAATAGTAAAGTGGGATTGAAAACCGTTTACAAATTTTTCTACCAAATTTTTTTTTCTGAGTGTACTAACTAGGACGCTGATGTAAAAGTGAGCCTCTTTACAAATTTTTCTACAATCTTTTTTTTTCTGAGTGTACTAACTTGGACGCTGATATAAAAGTGAGCCTCTTAGCTTGTTCATGATCAATTTTGATGAATTTAATTGTTATTTGTTTTAAATTTCGCTCATGGCTACTTCACGAACGTCAAAACCAAACTGACATTTGATGTTATTTGCAAAATAACTGCTGCACTTTCCAACAAGGTGTTACTTATTATATCACCTTGTATATATTGCTCATCGTTAGCTTTTCCCCATCTTACTGGCAACACATGGATTCCACGCCAAAGGAATTGTTCAGTTTTTAAGGCCACCCACCGCATATAAGGCTGATAAGGCAAAACTTCTCAACCACTATTTTCTTAATAATTTTTAACCGGTCTGGCAACATTTGGCCGAGCGTTGCCATGATGGAATATTTCGGCTTCATGTGCAATCGAATATTTCGGCCGTTTTTCGGTCAATAAGCGCTTCAAACGAATCGATTGGGGTCGGTAAAGGTCTCCTCTAATATTCTGGCATAATTTCAGCAGCTCACAATAGATGGTACCCTTGTAGTCGCACCAAATATAAAGCATTCACGCAGAGAAAAAACATGGTTGCAACATGATCACTGCCACTATATTGAGCTTGATGCAATCAGGTATGATTGTCACAACCATGTTATTGGTTTTTTAACAATCAACATGGTCACTACGATCATTATTATAGTAAATATTTTATTATTTTATGATTGACACTTTCTATTTTATAACATGATTGGCTGTAACCATACTGTGGTAACAAAAATTTTGACTATGAAAAAAAAAATATGATAATTATTGCAACCATAAATTGCTGGCAACAATCAATAAATAATTATACATCAAATTAAACATGACTTTGACATTAACAGTCATAATATTTTCTTGTTTTCATAAAAACTAAAATTTTATCAGTTTGTTTTTACTACAAAATGTCTTAAAAAAATAATCATATATTGTTTACTAAAACTGGACAAATGTCAGTTAATTTTTTTTAACTTTAGATATTTTAAATGTTTTTTTTTCGAAAATTTCTTATACATATAAAATTATTTACACTAATTAATTAATTGTTAAAAATATTCTTTATAAAGATTTTATATTTTGTAATTCGTTTCAATAAAAACAGTAAGAAATATTTCTTAAAAAAATATATTTTTTAATTTATTTCTTGTAAAAGTTCTTACAAGATTAATAAAATATTTTTTTATAAGTAAAAGTCTGTTGAACTCAAGATTTTTTTGTACGAAAAGATTTTTCTTACACAAAATATTAGATATTTATAAATTTATCTGATAAATACATTTTTAGATTCTATGGACTTTTACTTAAACTAAAATTCAATATCATAATATATTTATTTAGAATCATAATATGGTGATTTTGAATCATAATATAACTGTACATAGTGACCATATTATAAATAGTAAAATTATGGTTATTTTATTATCATAATATGATAACCATGTTATAGTACGACTATGGTTGGCCCAATCATAAACCCAAAAATATATGATGCTCTTCGAATATGATTGTCCCAACCATGTTTTTTTTTCTGCGTGTTACCTTGGCGCTATAGATATTTGGCTTTGGCGTTGATTTGGCTGTTTGGCCGATCTTCACATATGATTTGTTGCGCTTCAGGTTGTCGTAATGGATCTATTTTTCATCGCCCTTAATGTTTTGATGCAAAAATTACTTCTTTTTATGATGTTCAAGCAGCATTTCGGACATACAAAATAGTCTTTCAACATCTCTCGGCTTCAACTCGTAAGGTATCCAATTTTCCGTTTGCTGCTTGCAAACATTTTTAAAAGTTTTTTGAAAGTTCTTTTTGAGTTTTACAACAATCTTCATCGATGAACGCATCCAATTTATCATCTTTGATCTTTGTCTTTTGTGTCCAAACCACCATTTCTGAACCACACAAAACATCTCTCGCACATTCAAATCGATGGAACATATTCAGGATAAGCTTCGGTGAGCAAGCGATGTGCTTCAACTGAACTTTCTTAAAATTCAAGAAGAAATGCAAAACTTCCCGGAATTGATGCTTTGTTGGCACAAAATTCAACATGTTTGAAACATTTTTTTTTTATTCAATGACTAAGTGAGATTAAATGACATATGTTTATCCTCCAGAATGCCATATACATAAGTTATTAAAGATATAAACCATGGTTTAAATCTACGCCATCTATTGTGAATCCCGCAGTTTTAAGTTATACACCCAAGAGATTTTCTTAAATATAATAAATATAAGAATTTAAAGTTGAGCCTCCACATACACTCACCAAGAAAAAAAACTGTGTAATGGCAACTGAAAATTTTTCTGTTATTACGGGAAATTTTGCTAATTTGAGCCCAGCGGTATTTTTTTTGCTACTACTAGCAACACATGTCTGCTGACGTGTAGTACAATGAAATTAGTAGAAAAATTAGTAGCCGCTACTAAATTTTAGTATACTTTTTGTAAAGTGGAATTTAAAATCTGTTTGCTAAAATCTGCAAAACAAAAAATTCTATTATTAATATTAGGACAAAATTTTAAATTTATTTTTTTTTTATCGAGCATGGAATTTTTTTATTTTATTTATTTTTTTTTTCAAAAAATATTTTATACAAAATTAAAAACAAAATCAAAGGCTTAAAAATTTTAAAAATTGTTAAAACTTAAACGATTCTGTTTTGGAAAATATTTTAATCAATTGTTTTTTTTACTTTTGAGGTCAAATTTTAATTGTTTTTAGGGCTGATTTTTAGAATTAAAAAAGCTTTTTAGTGTTACTCGTATTTTAAGTGAATGTCCTATTTTCAGACTTAAGTCGGAATATTCACTTCCGATCCCTTTTTTAGTCTATGTAGCATTTTAAGGCAATTTAAGTTTGTAGGTAAGTTTAAATTAGAAATAACATTTCCTACAATATCCACATTTTTAAAATTAGTATTTTTTTTTTGCTAATTTTAGCAAATCGGTTTTCATTTGGAAAATGATTTCTGGAATTAGCAACAAAAATTTGTAAATATTCTGTAAAAACTCTGTAATTTTTAAAATGTAAATAGCAAAAAGATTTTTTAAATAATAATTTTTTTTTACTAGAAATCAATACAAAAATAGTAAAGGATTGAAAACCGTTTACAAATTTTTCTACTAACTTTTTTTCGGAGTGAAAATATAGTATACTTTTTTCCAACAGCTAATTCAATTATTATAAATATCAGAAATATCTCAATAATATTTTATTTTCTAAATAGAATTTTAAATGTAGGTATTACTCTAATTTTTAAAACAAAAAAAAAAATAAATCGCCAAAATTTATATGTATATAATAAAATTTATTTTTTATAAATCCCAATGTATTGATCTCATCAGCACATTGCATGGCATCAGACAATCTGCTAAAAGATATTATTGAATATATGCAAATCATCGGTACTATGACAGAAAAAGGTATGTGTGTTTTTCAAACAATTTTAAGGTAAATAAAAAAAATATTCAATATTATTTTTGGCATAAGACAGCCATAATTTATTTCATCATTAATGCTATAATTTTGCAATAAAGTTTTTAATAAAAAGAGCAAAGAAAAATTTAATATATTAATAGCTATAGAATATGATCATCAGTGAAATTTCAATCCTAACAAGGGTTTGCAATGTTATTTTTTAAATGTTATTTTTTATTTTATTGTACTTTTTAAGCTACACATAGTCTTATTCGTCAAAGCACCAATGATAATTCTTACTGTTTCTATACGTTCATTCTTTCATATAGAATCATTTTGAGAATCATACCTTGAGAAATGATAAACATTTTACTTATTATCTTGTAAGGTGGGTGGGATATGTGCTGATATTTGAACAGAAAACAAAACCATTAAAATATTTCAGAATTTTGACATTTTTATTCAGAGCATTTAAAAGAAAAAAAAGACCTTAAAAATGTATACATACATAATATATTTTGAAATATAATTTCATGACATATTTTAAAGCAATTTTAAGCTTATAGAAAATTCATTATTATTTTTCCATGTTTTTCAATAACTTGCTGGCAAACAAAGCCCGTACTCATTAATACTAGATGTAGGGCACTTAAAGAATCCTTCAAAGTGACAGTTAATAGCAAACCAATACCAGCAAAAATTATAACAGGGCAACTCTAAAACTACTCAGTACGAAAGCCCAAATGAATTTCTATAAACTCTGTAATTATCATTGAAATTCCACCAACTCTTCATCAGATGGCTGGCAACCACTTTTCTAAGAATTATCATCTCGCGCAATTACAGTATTGCCATATTTGATGCCCTTCATTTTTTTACCAGCTATCCTCTATTCACAGAAAGCAACACATTAATTAGTACACTCAGAAAAAAAAGTTAGTAGAAATATTTGTATACGGTTTTCAATCCCACTTTACTACTTTTGTACCAATTTTTAGTAAAAAATTATTATTTTGTAAATTTTTTTTGCTATTTACATTTTACAAATTACAGAATATTTACAAATTTTTGTTGCTTACTTATGATATCATTTTACAAATTTGCTAAAATTGAAAGAAATGTTATTTATAATAATTAAAATAATTACATAGGTTGAAAAAAGGGATCGGAAGTCCATCTCCAAAAATAGGACATCCACCTAAAATAGCACTAAAAACATTTTAAAATAATTAAAATTTGACAAAACATATTAAAACAAAGTGATAAATCCGACTACGTTTTAAATATTTCTAAGCCTTTGAATTTTGACTAAAATATTTCTTGAAAAAAAAAAAAAAAAAATAAAATTAAAAAATGTTGCTCGATAAAAAAATATATAAATTTGTACAATCAGAAAAAAAGTTAGTAAAAAAATGAGTTAACGGCTTTAAATCCCACTTTACTATTTTCACGCAAAGAAAAAACATGGTTGGGGCAATCATATTCGAAGAGCATCATATATTTTTGTGTTTATGGTTGCGCCAACCATAGTCGTACCATAATATGGTTATCATATTATGATAATAAAAGAACCATATTTTTACCATAAAATGGTCCCTACAGCTATATTATGATTCAAAAATTACCATATTGTCAGATATAATAAATTTAAATATGGCATATCCAATGTTGTATTAAAAATCGAAATATCTATGAACATTTGTGATCGGCATACATAAAAATATACGACCATGCATAGTTCAACTGACCACCATACATTCTATCATGTATGATCATATATCTTCGGATCCGAAATTCGAGGGTATATGGCCGAATATGTATATACATATAAATAAATATATATATATATATATATATATATATATATATATATATATATATATATATATATATATATATATATATATATATATATATATATATATATATATATATGCACAGTGCATGTTGCGGGGACGGTTTTTCGTTTCACAGGTTACTATGAAGACATTTTGATTCTTTGGAGACTGACCTCAAACATTACATTAATCTACTATATACACTGAAGACATTTTACTGGATACAGCGCATATTATAATATACGCTGTATCCAGTAAAATGTCTTCAGTGTATATAGTAGATTAATGTAAAGTTTGAGGTCAGTCTCCAAAGAATCAAAATGTCTTCATTGTAACCTGTGAAACGAAAAACCGTCCCCGCAACATGCGCTGTGCACATATATGAGTATATACGAATCATATATGAAGATATATTAGATCATGTATGGTCATATATTGAACTATGCATGGTCATATACGATCATGTATGTTCGTATATTAACCCTAAGTATAATCATGTATCTTCAGATATATTTAGATTTTACATTGGAATACAAAAGCTTGATCCAGACCAATTTTTCGGCTTGATATCCATTTTTTGTGTGTCTTTTTAACTTTTCCAGTATTATTTTTTATTAAATCTGGCCACCCCTGGCTCGATTTATGACTATTATTTATTATACCAAATGAAAAGTAAAAGTGTAGGTGTTTACATTAATATTTTCAAAAAACACATAATTCATGTTTCTTATATGATTATTTTCTTTATTTTATTTATTTTTCAAACATTTTAATGTTTATGTATTTTTTTTTTCAGAATTTTTTATAAAATATTAAATCGTTTATGGCAAACACTATATCAACGTAAAGTCAATTGAAATCACATAGGGGTCATAAAAAATATACATAATAAAATCTGGTGATAGTTAAAGAAATAAGTTCGATAATGTTAAAACAAAATTAAGGTAAGTTTTTAAATACAAAATTAATATACATATATATTTTTTTAAATAGCTTTTAAGCAAAGTCTTACAAAGTATACAAATTTCTATTAAGATTCCCAATTTAAAGCCGAGACCTTCTCTTTACATATTATTTACTTAATTCAAATATACAATCACAATATTATTTCGTTAAAAGCAACTAAAAATACATATTAAATTAATCGAAAATGCAATCAAAAAGAGGACTACTGACTTTTCATTATATTCAACCCATTTTGTTGTTTATTTTCAATCGACATTAATAATCGACAAAAGTAAAAACAATAGAAAGTCGTTTAAAATAACCATCAAATTTTTACTAACAAAAAGTTAGAAAAAACTACTTTTGTGGTTTGTTTTTCAAATTGAAAGTTTTTTTTATTTGTGTGTAATTACAAAACAGAACACAACACATGCAGATGTATATAATTTCTTGTAATTTTTATTGAAATAATTTTGTATATATACAAACTATTTTTGTAATAAAAACAAAAAGGAATTATATGAATTTCTATTTTTTCAATCAGAAAACATAAAATTTTACATTTAACTGAAAATATGAACTCCTACTGAATGTCTGTAAATTTTTATAGTTTGTTTTTTGAATGACTGATTCAAATAGTTAAAAAATATATTTCTATGAATTTCAATTGATTCTTCATTTAAAAACAAACTCTACTAATAACTTTTTAAATAAACTACAGTCGGTAACGGAAAATATATTGTGAGTGTATGGAAGCATGATATATTCGAAAATCTTCAAAAAATCCTTCGAGAATTTTAATTATGTAATTATCAGGGACCGTAATAATTATTCCTTTTTTGACTAAAGTCAGATGATAAGTTATTCTTTGATTTGTATTTTTTTCGAGCAAAAATAACTGTTATTTTTTGATTTTTATTTTTTCGAGCTAAAATAAAATTTTAGTTAACTTTTTGTAAAGTAGAATTTAAAATCTGTTTGCTAAAATCCGCAAAACAAAAATTTATTAAATATTATTAATATTAGTGCAATGAATTTATTAGAAAAACTTAGTAAGTGCTACTAAATTTTAGTAAATTGCTTTATGTACACTACAATTTAAAATCCGTATGCTTAAATCAGCAACAAATTTTACTAAATATTAATGAAATGAAAATAGCAGGAAAGTTAATAACCGCTACTAAACATTGGTAAAATTTAATTTGTACAAAGTTAATTTAAATAAATATAAGTGAACTAAACTATGAATTTTAATATATAAAAAATTTTAATTTATAAAAAAAAATATTAAAAATGCACAAATTAACTCAATTATTTTTAGAAACACTTGTTACACTTAAGATTTTAAGGCAATTTAAGTTAGTTGTAAATACAAGTTTTAATTATTAGAAATAAAATTTCTTCCAATATCTACTTTTTAAAAATAAGTACATTTTTTTTTGGTAATTTTAGTAAATCGGGTTTCAAAAATTTGTAAAATGATTTCTGAAATTAGCAACAAAAATTAGTGAATTTTCTTTAAAATTCTGTAATTTGTAAAATGTAAATAGCAAACAAATTTACTAAATAATGATTTTTACTAAAAGTCAGTACAACAATAGTAAAGTGGGATTGAAAACTGTTTACAAAATTTTTTTACTAACTTCTTTTGAATATAATAAAGATTTGTAAAAAATTTTTCCGTATATTTTTTTAAAGAAATAGTAAATGTTTCGTAGAAATTCGTATTAGAAACATTTAATTAAAATATTATATAACTTTATTCGATCTTATTTTAATATTAATATTCAATTTTTTAAGCTAAAGATCTTTTTCTTTTTTTTTTATATAAAATTTCTTATTTTATTTTCGATATTTCGCTAACAATTTGTTAGCATCTTCAGGAAAACAAAATTTTAATAATTATAAAAAATTTTGACAAACAAAAAAATATTTAACATTTAAATATAAAAAATATTTAACATTTAAATATAAATTAAATTTTTAAAAAATTTAAAAAATTAAATTAACATTTAAAACAAATAGAAGTGGTAATTTTATAAACAACATTTTCCTGCTAAAGCTCGTAAAAAATATTTTCATATTGGGTTAATACTTTAGTTTATGAAATTGAACATAATAAATGTTGTTTATAAAATAAAATAACATTATGAAACTAAATTATTATAGTTATTAAAAACATATCTATACATTTAAGTTTCCTAATAAATTTGAGAAAACTTTGCCTAAAAACTATGAAGCTTTTTGCAACAGTATTTATTGAAGTGAAAAATCCACCGCTTTTGAATTAAAAAGACGTTTGAAGTATAAAATAGTTGAATAACCGGTTTGAATTATAAAACGGTTAAAAAACTATTTAAATTATAAACCGGTTGCAAAAAAACTGTTTTTTGAAAATACCGGTTTTTGCAAAAATAGTACCGGTTTTGTGCAAAATACCGGTTTGCAAAACTACGGTTTTTTACAAAATACCGGTTTGTAAAAATACCCGTTTTTGTAAAATACGGGTTATTGCATAAATACCGGGTTTTGTACAAATTACTAGTATTTACATAAATACCGGTTTTATACAAATTACTGGTTTTTACAAATGCCGGTTTTGTACAAAATACCGGTTTTGTACAAAATACCGGTTTTGTACAAAATTCCGTTTTTTTTTGCATAATACCGGTTTTGTACAAAATTCCGGTTTTGTACGAAATTCCGGTTTTGTACAAAATTCCGGTTTTGTACAAAATTCCGGTTTTGTACAAAATACCGGTTTTGTACAAAATACCTGTTTTGTACAAAATACCGGTTTTGTACAAAATACTGGTTTTGAACAAACTACCGGTTATGTACAAAATACTGGTTTTGAACAAAATACCGGTTTTGTACAAAATACCGGTTTTGTATAAAATACCAGTTTAGTGCAAAACACCGTTTTTTTTTTACAAAATATTGGTTTTTTTACAAACCGTTTTTTAAATACCGGTTTTTTTTCACAAAATACTGGTTTGTACAAAATACCGGTTTTGTACAAAATACCGCTTTTTATAAAATACTAGTTTTGTATCAAATACTGGTTTTGTACAATACACTAACTGTAAAGATACTAGTTTTAGCTAAATAACTGTTTTGTACAAAATGCTGTTTTTTAGCAAAATACATACTGTTTTTAATGCAAAAATCGGTATTTTGAAAAATAAAACGGAATTTTCTTGTAAGACCAGTATTTTCTTTTCAAAAAAAAGGTATTTTGTTTAAAAAAACAGAATTTTGTAAAAAACTGTATATTTGCAAAAAAAAAAGTATTTCAACCAGTTTGTAATTCAAACCTCTTCTTGATTAAAAACCGCTAAACCGATTTTTCAGAAAGGTGGATTTTGGAAGTATGACTTTATTTGTAGTTAAATCAAAAATAATAAAAAGTTTTTGCAGGCTCTATATTATATGTTAGAAATAAAAAAAAATCAGGTTCGGGTTCGGTTCAGGGTTCGGGTTCAGCATTTAAAAAAGTACAAATGTTTTATTAATAGGAAATTTATTTATTTTTCAAAAAAAATTTTGATTAATTTTACAATTAAAATATTTTTAAGTTTTCTTTGTTTGTTAATTTTATAACAGGTGCAAAAACTTCTACAATTTCTTCACAAATATTATCATTCATAGTTAATGCAGCATCCAGTAATTCGAAACAAAAACTTCTGTATTCCAATAAGGCTTGAACCATGTCATAACTGGAATTCCTCCTAGTTTAACAGTCTAGTACGTCTTTTTTCAAGTTTAGCTTTTTAGCTAAAGAAGAAATTTTCGATGTAGGCAATAGCTCGGCATTGATGAAGTATTTTTTTAAGAGAGGGACTAAATATAGTGTCGAGCACTGCAAATTGATTTTTCTATCAAACATTTCTCACACAATAAACAGCAAGAATATTTTTTTATATTTTTGAACCCGAACCTGGTTAAATTTTTGGGTTTTATAAACAGCGAACCCGAACCCGTTTGGGTTCGGTTTCAGTCCCTGACGAACATTTCTTTAGAAAATTACTTTTATTTTTGCTCGAAAAAATAAAATTCAAACTTTTACTAACTTTAACTTTAACTTTTATTTGCTCGAATAACTGTTATTTTCGGTCCCTGATAATTACACTTTGTTAACGTATCTTTGGAATGCATCCCTCATCGAAGAAGTTAATTAAATATACATAATTGGTAAATTTTTAAAGTCACCTAAGTTTCCCACATTACCCTTCATATAAATTTTCAATTAACAGCTTATTGTTAATTATACCATTTCTAAAAGAAAATTCTGTATTTTTATGATTTCCTTTTAAAAAATAACTTTTTCAAGCTATTCTACCATAAGAAACTTTTATTAAATTCTGTTTTAGTTTTATTTTTGCTAAACCATCCTCTACATTCTTATAACATCTGTCTTTTTTTTATTCATCTTTCATTTGTGCCATATATCACTTCAGAATAACCCTTTTCTTATTGTAAAGCGTTTTTGCTTTTAATTAATGAAAAACTTACAACATATTCGCATAAAATCTGCTGTTTCTCTTGGGCAAATTGGCAAATTTTATAATTAAACATAAATATTGAAGAATTAAAGAACAAAAAATAAAATGGCGACACATAAATGACAGGTGCCGCCAAAACTATGATACAATTGAAAAACTTAAACGCAACGACATTATAAATACTATTTATTGTATGTAGAAAATTTATGCAAATGTCGATGATATTTTTTTTTTGTCTTGAAATTGTGAATTATTTTTTTTATTTTTTAAAATGCACATCACACGTGGCCTGAAATTATGAATTGCCAACAAATAAGAAAATAAAGAGTTCTAAAGAACATTAATTCCATTTTTACAAAAAAAAAAGGATTTTTTCATTGGCACTAAAATTTCATTAGCATTACTTAAGTACATAATGCTAATTCAAAAAAAAATTAATCACCATGTAATGGTAATGGTATTTTCTGGCATTAGCATTTATCCTACTAATGCTTATAAAATCGTACTGATGCCACAAAAAATAATTACCATTAGTTTTTAGTTAGCATTAGTTTTCAAAAAAGGGGATATTTAAATTGCTTTACTTAAATTGTTTCCTAAAATGAACCTCACCCGCATCTGGCCTATTTTTTTTTTAAATCTTGCCCGTTTTGCCTTATCTCGCTTAGTTTTCGATATACCGGCCATTTGAAAAAATGGCCATTTTACAAAATGGCGAATATCTGGAAACTAAGCGAGATTTGGCAAAACGGAAAAAAATTTTTCAAAGCTCGACATAGGTTACCCTGTGACAATACAGATTAGGTAGGTCCGTATGTGGTCGCATGGATTTTTTTATAAAACATGTAGTTTTTATGAATTAATACAAATTTCGTTTCCCGTTCCATACCATTAGTGTTCCTATTTCAATCGTTCCTCATTTTTTAAAATGATCACGATCCCGATCCAGGATTTTCCTGATAACAGAATTTTATATTTAAAAGCTTATCTGTTAATTGTAATTATTTGTTTTTAATTAATTAATTATTAATTGCAATGGAATTTAAAATAATCAAATAATATCAATGAAATGCTAATGAAATAAATCATCAATTAATTAGTCCCATGTATGCTATAGAATACTCTACACCTTTATTGTTGTAAGTTAGTTAGTTTTTTTTTAATTATTGCAACACCATGTACCGGATGAGTGTTAGTTTATAAAGGGTGATTTTTTAACCGTTTGGGTCTCGAAAATTGAGAAAAAAAAATCAGAAAATTTGCAAAAATAAATGAAATATTTATTAAGGGCGATGAAAGAATTCCTGCCATGTACTTTTTAAAGACTACTTCATGTAAATGTTTCCCGCGGATACGTCGTAGTTGGTCCATCCGTGAACTCCAATATTGGCATACTTTTTCCAGCCAATGGCAGATGTAATATTGTCTTACAGGGCTGGAATTGTGGTTGGCTTGTCCCTGTGCACTAGAGACTTCACGTATCCCCTAGTGGGTTCAAATCGTATGATCTTGGCGACCAATGGACTGCTCCAAAACGTGAGACTAATTGCTCACCAATCTCGCCTATTAAGAGGTTCGTGATATCTGGTGCAGTGTGTCATGTGGTACCGTCTTGTTGAAACCACATGTCAACCAAGTCCAATTCCTCCATTTTGGAAAAAAAAAGTCGGTTAAATAATGCCGCCGGCCCACAAACTGCACCAAATAGTGCATCTTCAGGGTGCATTGGAAGCTCAGCAGATAGTAGCTTGGGACTGCCTGCTCTTT
This sequence comes from Eustalomyia histrio, assembly GCA_949748255.1. Classification (NCBI taxonomy): domain Eukaryota; kingdom Metazoa; phylum Arthropoda; class Insecta; order Diptera; family Anthomyiidae; genus Eustalomyia; species Eustalomyia histrio. The sequence continues at coordinate 36,139,020 of OX456527.1, forward strand.
GTATGGAAACATATTCAAGTCTTTTAACAAAATGCGCTGCATAGTCGAACGTGTAATGGAGCATTGCCTAGAACGTCGTGTTCTCGACTTTGACGGTTTATCTTAAGCAACAGTGACGATATTTTCAACGGATGGCCGACATTCACATTGCGCCCAAATCACTGACAAATTATTCGGTAAACAAATAGCCTTTAGTATTCCGCTTTTCCCTATTTCGTTTATTATTTCGATGTGAAATTGAAAATTGTAAAGAACAAACATCGTTGACGTTTAACAATTTTTTTTAACTGTTAAAACCAAGAGTGTGAATACCAATAAAATTAGTCATAAAAACACACATTAATAACCATATATAAATAGATAGATTTATATTAAATTCTATATAAACCTTATTTTCTAGGGTAAACTTTTAAAAAATCATTATAGAATACCTTGATAATCTTGATTAATATCTTGATTAATATAAAAACCAAATACATAATATGATGCGGTCCTCCGTAAGTTTATACAATCTCAAAGTTTGGCCCTTCAATACATTTACGTACCCACACCTGTTATATTCATTAATATTATGATTGTTTTTTTTTTTTTAACTGGGTAACCATAGTGAGTAAATCTTGGCAACACTAACAATAATATGAATATGAGTATGAGAATGTCCATTTTGTTGTTGGCAACATTAAAGTACAATAAGAATTATGGAACAATATAAAAATTGTATGAAACACCTAACAGTAGATACCAAATAAATTGTTAGCTACACCGGAGAGAGGAATGACATTCTTTCAGGTCGTCCTAAATTTTTTGACTATGCGGCAAAATTAAAGCCGTACAATAAGTTTCTAATGTATATTATTTTATGCGAATTATTTTAATTCATATTTTCTGATGAAAATGTTAATGACATTCATACATTTAATGATGATGATGTTTATAGTATTTAATCAGATTAAGTATTATCGAAATGTATTCACTAATAATACAATTATTACATTTTATAATAAGAGAAGAAAAAAACTAATAAGAAAAGTAAAAAGACAATTAAAATATTATTTATTTAATCAAATAAATTTTAAATAATTTCAAACATGTACAAAGGAGGGCGTGTGCACTCATTAAAGGGTATCCAGCTGTATTGACTTATTGGAGCATCGTCGAAATGTGGGTTGTGTATCATTGTTCTATCCATATTACCATGGGAATTGTGAACGGATCCCTAGAGTCCGGGTTTATATTCGGAATACTCGTTTATCTAGTAGAACACATCCGTTTGTGGTCGAATGTCCAGTGGATCATACAACGCATTGCAGGGAAAATTCGTTTATTAGTCGCACAAGTTGTATGTGGAATATACTCCCCTCAGAGCACGCAAAGAAAAACATGGTTGGGGCAATCATTGTCGAAGAGCATAATATATTTTTAGGTTTATGATTGTACCAACCATAATAAATAAATAATAAAATAACCATAATTTTTACCCTAATATGGTCCCTGCAGTTATATTATGATTCGAAACTATGGAAAAGTTCTGTTTTTCTAAAGAAAAAAAATTAGATATTAAGGACTTTTTCAAAAAAAAAAACTTCTTTGATTCTACAGACTTTTTTAAAGAAAAATGATTTAAAAAAATTTTAAATTCTAAGGACTTTTTTTTGATAAAAAAATAGAAAAATTCTAAGGACATTTTTAATATTTTTTTAGTGATCGCTATTGCCATCAATTTTCCAGTTGACTGTTACATCTTTGGCTTCTTCGGGCGAGGTGCGTTACTAGCTGTCCACTTAGCTGATTGCCGATTCGACTCTAAAGTAAGTGACAGATCCAAGTTGCGTCCATTTTACATACCGATGCAAAAAGTCCTTTTTATCTCGCCTAAACAGCTTCAAACAACTCTCAGAATCATCAACACGTTTTCGTGTTTGGTGCACCATGGGCAAACGCGGCACCCACTTTGAAAACAGCTTTCTCATGCAAAATAAAGCCGACACGTTCCTTCGATATCTTTAAGTTATCAGCTATCTCCTGCAACTTCACTTTACGGCCTGCCAAAACGATTTTGTAAACTTTTTTGATGTTTTCCGGTATCACTACCTGTTTTGGGCGACCAAAGCGTACGGCGTCATCGGTGTTGGTACGACCACGTTTAAAGTCAGCAAACCACTTTTCTACCATTTGTCTCGATGAATCAGAGTCTGAATAACAATTATCAAGCCAAGCTTTGGCTTGAACGGTGTTTTTTGCCATCAGCAATCAATGATAAATCAATACACACGAAATTGCTTTGAGTCCATTGTTTTTAAAATCTCAAAAGTAGCGTCACTAAAACAGCTGTAACTTGTTCACTAATGAACGAATTCTTATTAAGTTTTGAAAGGCATCATCCGAAGTTGGGTAGTTTCAAAAAATTAAGGATTTTTTCATTAGTGGCGCCACCTATATTTAAAAGTTGTTCGTTAGTGTTGAGAAAATTCGTTGTTAGTTTTGTTAGAAAAAAAAAATGATTAGTTAAATAAAAATTGATTGGTTTAAATTTATTAAAACATTTTCTGTGTAAGATTCTTTAATTTAATCAATTCCCTTTAAAGTGTGTTTGCTAGACAACAGGTTAATTTTTATTAAATCTACTGTCTATTTTTATTAAAAAACCATCCACTTTTTTATAATCTTTAGAATATTGTTACTGTAAAAGTTTATTGTTTATGTAAAATGTTTTGTAATGGCTTTTACTTTAGACAAGAATAAAAAAAATCAAACTAAATTTAGACAGCACTAAAAAATCCCTATTGAATTCTGCTACTACAGACATAAAGCTAAAGCATTAGCAACATTGAAAAGGCGTTTTATTACAATGTATGTTGCAGTAAATTCTACAAATCCATATGATGCACATCTTCACTGCATATAATACTATAATGTATATGGGCTAAAAAAGTAGGGGGTGAGTTACCCAGCAAAATTTGCTAATACCCGGTTGTGGGAAATGGAATAAGAAAACAAAACTTAAAAATCACAGAAAATTTACAAAAGTGAATGAAATATTTTTTTGGGGCGATAAATGAATACCTGCCATTTACTTTTAAAAGATAATTTCATGTAAATGTAGCCCGCATCTAGGTGAGGTTCAATTTCGACACACTTTTTCGATAATTTCGGCTGGTATTTCACCAATGGTAGCTGTAATGTTGTCTTCCAGGGCTAGAATTGTGGCTGGCTTGTCCCTTTACACGAGAGACTTTACGTATCCGGCAAATGGACTACTCCATAACGTGAGATTAATTGCTCACCAAACTCGCCTACCAATAGGTTCATGGTAGAGTGTGCGGTGTGGCATGTGACATTATCTTGTTGAAACCACATGTCAACCGCATGGTACTTTGACTGTAACGTTACGATTTTCAACGTTATTGAAGAAGTACGGGCCAATGACGCCGTCGGCCCACAAACCTTACCAAACAGTGCATTGGCAGCTTTTGAACTGCCTCTGGCTTCTCTTTATGCCAAATTTGTCAATTCTGTTTGTTGACGTATTCATTGAGCAAAAAATGAGCTTCGTCGCTAATAACAATTTTCTACAATTTTCAACGTTTCTCACACAGCACGAATTTTAATAATAAAATTCGATGATTTTCAATCGTGGTGAAATGACAAACCTTAATAAGCATTTTTTGGCATTGCCACATGTCACGAATCTTTTTTTTACACTGAGCAAAAAAAAAACACCCTTTATTTACAGTTTGCTCAAATAATGCATTATTATTGCATTAATGCACTTTCATATATCGATAGTCTAATATCATATCTTATCATACTTTAGCTACGATTTCTGCTGTTGCAGGTTTTACAGGTCCACTTTGGGGTTCATATTCAATACTTGCACGACCACGTTTAAATTCAGCATCCCAATTTTTTACTGTTGCATTTTCACCTAACACATTCACCTAACACATTCACCACATAATTATGAATTTCTTGTGAAGATAAACCTTTTTTTATAAAAAAATCACTGAAGCGTCTTTTTTGAACAGCTGTTACTATAGAATAAGTTGCCAGATCGAAATAAAATTTAACATGTGTTTATATGACAGATGGACGTTTCTAATACAATTAACATGTTGCTGTTATGCCGCCATTTCTTTTCGAAGAGCCAATTAGTACTTAACACAATGTCAACTACACTCACCAAAAAAAGTCTGTAATGGAAACTGAAAATTTTGCTGTTATTACGGGAAATTTTGCTAATTTGAGCCAGCGGTATTTTTTGTCTGTCGACGTGTAGTACAATGAAAGTGGTAGAAAAAACCAGTAGCCGCTACTAAATTTTAGTAAACTTTTTGTAAAGTAAAATTTAAAATCGGTTTGCTAAAATCAGCAAAAAAAATTTACTAAATATTATTAATGTTAGTACAACCAAGTTAGCATAAAAAAATTAGTAAAATTATAAAAAAAGTATTATTAAAATTAAAAAAAGTATTATTAAAATGCCCATATCAACTCAATTATTTTAAGATACACTTGTTACACTTTGAAGCTGCTCATTTCTTTTGAAATTGCCTAACGAATTCAAATCTACAAATTTATATGTTCTTTTTTTTATCGAGCAACATTTTTTTATTTATTTTTTTCAAAAAATATTTTAGAAAAAATTAAAAAAATCAAGGGCTAAAAAATAGTAAAAACATAAACGAATTTATCATTTTGTTTGAAAAATATTTTTAGTAATTTTTTTGGATTTTAAGGTAAAATTTTATTGGTTTTAAGGGCTGATTTTTAAAACTTAAAAAGTGTTAAGTGGATGTTCTATTTTAAGACATGAGTCGGTTGTCAAAAATATCTTCACTTCCGCTCCCTTTTTTCAACATATCTAACATTAAAAGACAATTTAAGTTTCTATGTACACTTTTTAAAAATTAGTATTTTTTTTGCTAATTTTAGCAAATCGGTTTTCAAAAATTTGTTAAATTATTTCTGTAGTAAGCAACAAAAATTTGTAAATATTCTGTAAAAATTCTGTTATTTGTGAAATGTAAATAGCAAAAAAATTTACTTAATAATAATTCTTTTTACTAAAAATTAGTACAAAAATAGTGAAGTGGGATTGAAATCCGTTTATTAATTTTTTTACTAACTTTCTTCTGAGTGTACAGATTTTTTTAAAACATCTAAATAAGTCGTGATAGACAGGGTGGTCCACATACAGGATCTTTTCAAATCATATGTTATTTAAACACTGATAGATGTTTACTGTTCGAAATATTAAGTGTGGTGTTGCCCAAACTTTGACTTTGTTGAAATCATATTTTGGCCGAAATAAAGCAACCACGGCGCGTGCTGCACGCAAGTTTGTGGTAAAAGTTCGTGAGACTGGCGTGGTAGTGCACAATACCCATGGCCACCGTGGTCGTACGTTTCATAACCATAAATATGAGGCTGCTGTAGCCAAAAGCGTGAACTCAATACAAGAACATTGAATATCCATCGATCTCAACAACTCGGTATTTATACCGCGTGTACAAAGCTTTACTCTTATTTGTATCGGATCGAATCCACTATCCCAAACGCGTGCCCTGCATGCCAAAGAGGTCCACACGATGTAAATCAGCTCTTTGAATGCAGCGCTAACCCGACTGCTCTAGATCCCTCGTCACTATGGACTCACCCGACAGAGGCGGCACGTTTTCTGGGCCTGGATCAGGCAGACCTGGAGGAGGATCAGGCAGACCTGGATGTGGAGGATCACTCACCAATATGATGTGAATTTTGCACAAAGATATCGGATTATTCGCTAACAAGGTCCAATTGAATCAGCAATTGAGGGCAAACCATTGAAAGGCATGCACTTTGTTCCTCACTTGGCCTTGACGAGAAGCCAATGCATTCACCGAGAGTGGCAGTTTGATGTGGATTTAGGAATGGAGGCTTCTTTTGCCCATTTTTTTTCGAAATGGACGGAAACGCCATTTAAATCAACGGCGAGCGCTGTAGAGCGACACGCACGAAAAAGACATTTTTGAATATATGCACAAGCAAACATATATTTGTTTAGGAACTATGATATGTATATTTATTGTAGATTTCCAAGTATTTTATATTTATGGTTAATATACATATGTTTACAGGCAAATATTGTAATATTTGTATTTTCCCTCTTAAATAAACATATATTTGCAATTGTAATTTTATCATTATTATACTTGTGGGATGCAAGTATAATGTTTGCCGGTGGATACATTTTAGAGGATCCAAACATATAAACGTTTTCAACCAAACATATTATAATTGTAGGCAAGCATACTGTATTATAAATGCGGAAAATATAACTATAACAGCGCTTCCAAATATATGTATATTTCCAGCACGGAGTTTTTTTCTCCAGCGTGCAGACTTTTTATGGGCTTAAATAGAAGATATGAAATTGGAAAATCTTTGGTTTCAGCAGAACGTCGCACCCTGTCACACATCTAATCAAACAATTTATATTGTGCTCCCTAAGTTCGGTAATCGTGTTATCAGTCATCTAGGCTACGTCAATTGACCGCCGCGGAGTTGTAATATGGCCCCTTTAGACTTTTTCTTGTTGGGTTGCCGTTAAAGATCGATGCTATGCGAATAATCCAGAAACGATCCACACCATTAAGGTAAACATATCGAACTATGTGGAAACATATCGAACTATGTTGAAATAAAACCAGAATCTGTCAACATAGTCTTGAAAAATTGGACTGATAGGATGAGCTACTGCAAAGCCAGTCTAATACCAAAGAAATAAAGTTTTAAAAATATACTTGTATTTGGATCACCCTTTTTATCAATATCAGTAGCTCATTATTTCATAACTTTAGGCTTCAAAGTAAAGCAAAGGGTAAATGTTACCATTAATTCCCGTAATAGCCCAGTGCATAGATACCCTGTATGAAGCCTGGGGTCAAGTGTCTACAAGTCACCACTTTTGTCGACAATTTTGGGTGACTTTTTGGTAACATGTTCACACAGCGTCTATACTTTTTACATTCCTTTTTTGCAGCTGCAAAGCTGTGCTTGTTCTTGATTTGTTTATTGTTTTATTATGTTGAAAATACATGTGCAAAACTGCATGCAAAATTAAAGTTTTTAATAAAAATATAAGGAAAAATTAATTTAAAAGTTAAATATACAAATTTTAACAAAATACATAATTAGCAAAAAAAATTAAAAAAAAACTTGCGAAAAAACAATCAATTTTGTATAAAAACAAAAAAAAAAAGTAAAAAAGGGCTAAATTCGGCTGTGCCGAATCTTTGAATACCCTCCACCATAGGGGCTGAAGATGATATACGTATATACTAAATTTTGCATGAACTGTAATATGAATATGTTTTGTCAATTTATGTAACAAACTTTTGTTATTTAGTTTTAGTAATGTTATTTATTTAGTTTTAGCAATGTTATTTACAGAGGTCTGCTCTGTCAGCAACTTTAACATTGTTGATTTTTACGTTAACTTAGTTATCATAGTAACACACATATAGCTCTAAGAATGTTATTATTCTCATAGCATGTAAGACAATAAATGTAATCGAACAATAAGAAGACTTAATAACATTTTTACTTACTTAACAGAAAAAAAATAGATACAGAAAAATTGTACAAATTTGTATGGAAAATTTAGAGGTACCTTCACATTTTCACTCATATCTTTTGAACCGCTTAACCGATTTTGCTCATTTTAAATACCAAACTGCTCGGGAGGATGTTCAATAATCTGGGTAAAAATAGGCACCCCCGCTTGCGTCTTCGCGTCGTGATCGCCATTTCAACAGACAGACAGACGGACAGACAGACAGACGGACATCGCTAAATCGACTTAAAATTGCATAAGGACCGGAGAACTGCAAAATCAACTTTTTTCTTGATTTAATCATACACAAAAATTCTTGTTCACTTTTAATAATTCAACAAAATTCACTGTAGAATAAAATCAGCATCATGTTACTGAACACTGTTAAGTGATTACATTTGCATAAAACATAAACGACAGATGATTCACACTGATTCCAATTACGCGTTAAGCAACATGATGCTGATTTTATTCTACAGTGAATTTTGTTGAATTATTAAAAGTGAACAAGAATTTTTGTGTATGATTAAATCAAGAAAAAAGTTGATTTTGCAGTTCTCTGATAAGGACCACGAATATATATACTTTATGGGGTCTTAAACCTATATTTCGACATGTTACAAACGGAATGACAAACTGATATATACCCTCACCATATATGGTGGAGGGTATAAAAACAAGAAAGAGGCAACAATTTTTAGTGAAAATTGCAACTCTAGAGATTTTGTGGAGCCTGATGAAGATTTTACAGTCTTTTGAAGATTTGTCTGCTCCAAAACTAAATTTGCACGAAAATGTTTTTTACTTTAATGAAATTTATAAAAAAAAAATTTATTAATAAAATATTTAATTTAACAAAATAAATGCACCTGTTTAATCTTATTTCCTTCCTATTGTGGAAATCAAGTAAAAAGTTCCAAAAGTGTAGACTAGAATTACTAATATGTACTAGTGAATCTCTGGTTCCAATGCCAGCACCTAGTCAATAGTTGTGTAGATTTGCAATGACACGCACATGTTAAATGTCTACAGTCAATAGTGACTCACAGTTTCACTATCGACATTTCCTACAGGGTACCAACAGATTTTTGTTCGTCTACACTGTAGATATCTAAGTACTGGTAGGTGATATCTGAAATAGGTCCAACCCTTTACTAAGATTTTGCTGGGTAATATTGTTGTTTCGAGAAATAAGATGGAAAAAATAAAATAAACGAGTTAAAATACATTTAGAACGTGAAATATACCAGAAAAAAGTTTTTAAAGCAAATTTTTATGTTTATTTTTCTTATTTTTTTTCAACGTAATTTACTTTAACCTGCCACATACGCACATTTTAAAATGATGAAAGAGACATAGTAGGTTAAAAGCAACTAAAAAACACCCTACCATTAAATAGCAATACTAAAAATGATTATAAATATTTATGTTACAACGATTATTGTAAAATTTTAAACAGACTAAACCAACTACAGAGTACCAAACTATGTATTGAAAATATGCTACTCACAGTCCTCTGGGTAATTAGAGAAATCGCACCAAACCGGACAAAGAGAAAAATATATAAGAAAACATATTTATAAAAAAAAGGCGATCAAATAATTAGAGCCAGTGTTGAGTACACTAAAGAAGCATATAATCACACTGGATATAGCTTTATTGTGCCTATTGTAGGGTATCGTACATAATTGCATTAGTGTTGTTACAATCACACCAACACTAACTCATGTGTACAGTAAATGACGCACCAACTGAACCTAAAACTAAAACACATAAATTTTCATTTTGATTTTTCTCTATAACCCTCTCTGGGGCTAACAAAACGAACAAAAAAAAAATATATATATCCCCTCGACGAAAACAAAAATTATAAACAACAAAAAAAAATGTCTGACGTGTGTTGTACGACTATATACATTTTCGTTAAGGAGCTGCATAAAATTAATATTGTTTACGTGTGATTATGACCGCAATAATTTTTTTTTTGTTAACGAACCTCTTTTTTCTTTATATTCAAAACTATTTTCTTGTATATTTTGCTTATTCTTTCGTTCGTTCCTTCATTCTTTTTCTATATTTTATGAGACATTTTAAAAAATGTTTTTCAGTTTGCTCCAAGGGAAAGTCACATTTTGTTAGTCAAAGTACTACACCATTTTCAAATAGGGGGTATAAACAGTTTTTGACAGCGTTCGAAAGAAAAATAATTTTTATCTAGAAAACATATAAGAGTCATTAAGAATTCGAGGATTTTTTTTATACCGAAAAATGTCTCAATTTTAATGTCTAATTTTTTAAGAATTTTTTTTTAATAGGGAAAAATGTCTTAAATTCTAAGAGTTACTTCTGAATTATTTCAGAAAATCACTGAAGTTTTGTTGGAATTCAGTTAGTGCAACTTTTTATTAAATAAATGCAATTTCAAATAAAATCAATGAATTCAATTAATTAATTAATTGAATTAATGAAATTTATAATCTAATTTAAGAAATTTATCATAAAATCTCAAGCAAAGTTTAATTTTTGTTATTAAATTTTCCATACATTTTGAAAAAGTTTCATAAAAATTATGAACTTGTTCATTCATCCAATGAAAATTTTTCATTAAACTTATGAAAATGTTAATAAAATCTTCAAACATTAATTTTATTTATGTTATTAACAAAAAAGATGTCCATAATCAGGATTATAAACCTATTCATTCTGCTGATGAAACTTCTTATGAAATTAATGAACATTTTATAAAAATTTAAGCTAGACGAAAATACATCTCATATAAAATTTATACAGATCGTCAATAAAAACAACTTTACTGTGAATTTTCATTTTATTTATGCAAAGTTTCATGCATTTCATTTCACGTTTTATGTTTTTATTGTAAAAAAAATTCATTCAGCCTATGAAATTTTTCAATAAATTTATGAAGTTTTTCATGAAATTTTATGAAAAAAAAGAAAAATTTTATACCAGTTTTACGCTGTAATTGATTCATTTTAAAAACCGTTTTCATTAAATTAACCCATTCCTGGCCAGTGATGGCATATGGCGTCACAAGAATTCCGAGAAATTTTTAGTTTAGCCGCGTGCTATATGTTCGGGCCCGGTTGTAGGTCCTTAAAAAAGGGCTTAAAATATGAGCCAAGCTTTTCTCTTTGCTCTCCCTTTAGCGAGCAAAAATTTTATTTTTACCGGATTTGAATTTCGAGCTTCCCATCAACCATTTCCACCAAAATTTAGTGGCAAATACGAAAAAAGTTTCCTGGCCGGTATTGGGTTAGTAAAATTTTAAATAAAAGCTTGTAAAAATTTCATTTCATGAAAATTATGAAGCTTTTCATAAATTAAGTTTTTTATCAGTTTTTGACAGACATAATGCAAAATTTCGATATTTTTTTAATAGAAATATAAAAGAACAATAGAATTTTCCTTTGCGGAAAATTATGTTAGACGCTTAGAATATTTCCATAAAAAGACTATGTCAGATTCTGAGAATTTTTCAAAAGAAAAATAACTTAGATTCTGAAAATTTTTCTATAGAATCTCAAATTTTGGGATTTTTTTTATGGAAAAACTATCTGAAATTCTGAGAGTTTTTCTATAGAAAAATTAAATCAGATGCTGAGAATTTTTCTGTAGAAAAAACTAATTTAGATTCTGAGAAGTTTTTTATAGAAAAACTTTATCAGATTCTGAGAATTTTTTCAATAGAAAAATTAAATCAGATGCTGACAATTTTGCTATAGAAAAATTGATTCAGATTCTGAGAAATTTTCTATGGAAAGACTATCTCAGATTTTGAGAATTTTTCTATAGAAAAATAACTTGGATTCTGAAAACTATCTCAATTTCTGAGAATTTTTTAATAGAAAATCTATCTTAAGAGAGAGTTTTTGTATAGAAGAATTAAATCAGATGCTGAGAATTTTTCTGTAGAAAACACTATTTTAGATTCTGAAAATTTTTTTTAGAAAAACTTTACCAGATTCTGAAAATTTTTGTATAGAAAAATTAAATCAGATGCTGACAATTTTGCTATAGAAAAATTAGTTCAGATTCTAAAATTTTTCTCTAGAAAAACTATCTCAGATTCTGAGAATTTTTTTATAGAAAGACTATCTCAGATTCTAAATTTTTTTCTATAGAAAAACTACAAAATTCTGAGAATTTTTTTTATAGAAAAACTATAAAATTCTGAGAATTTTTTTATAGAAAAACTATCTGAAAATTTTTCTATATAAAAATTCTCAGCATCTGATTTAAAAAACTATTCCAGATTCTGAAAATTTTTTTATAGAAAAACTTTATCAGATTCTGAAAATTTTTCTATAGAAAAATTAAATCAGATGCTAACAATTTGGCTATAGAAAAATTAGTTCAGATTCTAAGAATTTTTCTATAGAAAAACTATAAAATTCTGAGAATTTTTGTTATAGAAAAGCTATAAAATTCTGAGAATTTTTTTATAGAAAAACTATCTAAAATTTTTTTTATATATAAAAATTCTATGCATCTGATTTGATAAACTATCTCAGATTCTGAGAATTTTTCTATAGAAAAACTTTATCAGATTTTGAGAATTTTTCTGTAGAAAAATTAAATCAAATGCTGACAACTTTGCTATAGAAAAATTGGTTCAGATTCTGATAATTTTTCTATAGAAAAATTATATCAGATTCTGAGAATTTTTCTCTAGAAAAACTATCTCAGATCCTGAGAATTTTTCTATAGAAAGACTATATCAGATTTTAAAATTTTTTCTATAAAAAAACTATAAAATTCTGCGAATTTGTTTTGTAGAAAAACTATCTGAAAATTTTTCTATATAAAATTTCTCAGCATCTGATTTGAAAAACTATCCCAGATTCTGAGAATTTTTTTATAGAAAAACTTTATCAGATTCTGATAATTTTTCTATAGAAAAATTAAATCAGATGCTGACAATTTTGCTGTAGAAAAATTGATTCAGATTCTGAGAAATTTTCTATAGAAAAATTAGTTCAGATTCTAAGAATGTTTCTCTAGAAAAACTATCTCAGATTCTGAGAATTTTTCTATAGAAAGACTATATCAGATTCCAAAAATTTTTCTATAGAAAAACTATAAAATTCTGAGAATTTTCGTTATAGAAAAACTATAAAATTCTGAGAATTTTTTTTATAGAAAAACTGAAAATTCTTTTATATATAAAAATTCTCAGCATCTGATTTGAAAAACTATCTTAGATTCTGAGAATTTTTCTATAGAAAAACTTTATCAGATTCTCAGAATTTTTCTATACAGAAACTATCTCAGATTCCAAAATTTTTTCTATAGAAAAACTACTTCAGATGCTGAGAATTTTTCAATAGAAATACTTTTTTAGATTCTGATAATTTTTCTATAGAAAAATTAGATCAGATTCTAAGAACATTCAGAATATTTAAGAATTTATGAAAACTTTATTAGATTCTAAGAATTTTTTTTTTTTTTTTATATAGTAAATTGTTTTTTTTTTTTTTATATAGTAAATTGTTTTTTTTTAGTGGTATACGAACCATATTTGGCCCAGAGGGCTTGGTTCTTGAATATTTGAATAAAATAAATAAATAAATAAAATATCTCGGTTTGTACTAATTTTTCTTTAGAAAATTTGCAAACTTTTTTTTTGAAGAAAAGATGTCTCAGATTCTCAAAATTTTTCCTTACTAAAAACATCTTAAATGCTAAGAATTTTCCATAAAAAAATATATCGATTTCTGAATGTTTCTCTATAAAAAAAAAAAAAAAACAAAAACTCCGAATCTGGGTACATTCTATAAAACAATTATGTTGCGTCTAAATCCCCTTCACGGTAAGAAGTTTCTAAAATATTTGCATTCCCTGTTATAGGGCATTTAAAAAAACTCATGCAAGACAAGCGCAAGATTTTCTTTATACCAGCATCCATTTACCAACAATTCTACGTGAAATCAAAAACAACATTCAGCCATCCCATTTCTTTCACATAGAAGTTGCGCCCAAATATTTGGCTTTTTGCCAAGAAATTAAAAAAAAAAAAAACAACAACGAAAAATTATTTCAGTTGAGGCGCGACAATGCTTGGACAATAATAATTAAGCGTGTAAATAAAAAGCAAAAAAATAAATGATTCAAAAGTTGAAATAATGCGAAAAAGCGCATCTCGACGAGTGAGTGTGTGAATGAGTGGTGGTAGTGTGTCGCAAGTCTTCTCTTGTCCGTTTTTGATGTAATTTTTCATGAGTAGGTAGTAGAATACTTTATGATACTTTTTGGCTTTTAATGATACGGATGGTTGTTAATTCTTTAAAGAATTGTGTTTTTTCTTTTATATTGTTTTGCATCAAACAATTTCATCTTTATGCCACCTCATTTCTGGTGACGATGATGAATATTTAGTATTTTGTGTATGGAATAGATGTTTCTTTTATAATTCTATTGGTTTTCTACCACAAACAGTTTTTTTTATTCATCATCATCATCACCATCATTATGATCGCATGAATGTATTGCGGTCTTTAAACATTTTGTATTATATTGTTGTTAATCATACATTATTTATGATTATTTAATTTTTTTTAATAGAATGAAAATTATTCATTTAACTGAAAATCATAGGTTTTGGAAAGTAAACCGACCTGAGATCTCACTCAGAAAAAAACGACCTTCTATTAAAGTTTTCCACATTATCATAATATCCAATAAAAATAATAAATTTCTGCAATTAAAAAGTTTGTTGAAAAATTCATAATCAATTAACTCTGTAATTGATTCGATTAAAAAATAATCATTATTAGAAATGATGACTTTTAGTTTTAATATTCAACATTTTATTTTAATTGAATCAATTACAGAATTAATTGATTATGAATTTTTCAACAAACTTTTTAATTGCAGAAATTTATTATTTTTATTGGATATTATGATAATGTGGAAAACTTTCCAAAATTCGGTTAAAATCTAAAATTATTAAATTATGATTTCCAAAGTTTTTAATTATTATTCAATTAAATTTCTATGAAATCGCTAAAAAAACAAAATCTCTTAAAAATCGGGCGAGTTTTTCAATATTGTGACGTGATGGAAAAATGTGGAAACCGGATTCGGTAATAAAATGATTAACTTATTACAACAGGAGCACTTTATTTAGGAGTATTATTATTGTATACCTCTCGCAAATTTGTATAGCTTCGACATTTTGTTTGAAAAAAAAAAAAAATATATTGTATATTTACTGTAAAAATCACCGCAGAACGCGTGTGTTGGATTTACCCCATACAATGATTTTTTTCGTAAACTATGAAATCATTGGTTTGGTATGGTAAAAGACCAAATATTTACATATCGTAAAATATTTACACAAAAAATTATGCCAAACATATGTTAATAAAAATGCAATAATACGAAAAGTACACAAAAAAAAAAAAAAAATAAAGTACCTACCGAATTGTGAAGTCTCTTTTGATCGCTACACGCAGAAAATAATACATTGTTGTTACCATGCACTACTTCCATTTTACCGTGTACATAATCGTCCATCCGAGCGACTTATTCGACTAACTATAGATCGTTTTCGTACCACGTATACTCTAAATGATAACACGCATACGCAGGGTCGTATTGTGCGTATCGAATAAACAATTGCTGCATTGAGTCGCGCGTGCATCCAATTTATAGAAAATTGTATGTAAAGTTCACGACTTACGATGGAAGTCAACACACTATTTTATCGCAATATTATGTTCAGTAATTGAGCTAATTTTTGGTTCAAGCAGAATTGCTGCACTCTGAGAAAAGAGAATCCACATAAGATTTACGAGACACCGTTAAATCCACAAATACTCACTATTTGGTGTGGTTCTTTTGTCATTCTCTAAAAATGAGAACATTAACGTTAACGGAGAGCGCCGATTATTTCGTGGCCCAATTGAATGGAATGTTGACTGAAGACAGGTTTTATTCAACCAGACGAGGCCACATGCCTCACAGCGTGTCTAACAATTGACTTATTGAAAAAAACATTTGTTGAATGCATTATTTCTCGAAATAGGTCAGACGATTGGCCACCCAGATTATGCGATTTAACGCCTCTAGATTATTCTCTTTGGGATTACGTGAATTCATTCAAACCGGACGCCTTCGAAGACAGCAATGTGTGAAACATTGCCGAGATATGGCCCTTATTGGTTGAGCAATTGTTGGAATATTCGAGCTGCAGATTGCGACATGTGAATTAATAAAACCATATTGAAATATTTCCAGCAAAAACATGGTATTAACTACTTACCAGCCTATTTACTCGCTTAATTACTTTTTTCGCGATGTTCCAAAAGTAATGAGTAGTCATTACCTTCTTACTTAAAACAACATAAAGTAATGGGTGGTCATTACCTTCTTGCTTACAAACAGCCAAAAAATATTGAGAATTTATTACTTTTTGGACATCGCGAACAAAAGTAATTAAGCGAGTAAATAGGCTGGTAAGTAGTGAATAACATGTTTTTGCTGGGAATATTTCAATATGGTTTTATTAATTCACATACATGTCGTAATCTGCAGGTCGAATATTCCAACAACTGTGACCTCTTGATTTGTTTCGCCAATTTCAAAAGTTAATCGGTTTCGGTATGAAAACATTTTAAATTAATTAAATTTATATATTTTTTTTAGTGCTCAGATTCCAAAGACTTTTGTCCCAGGGCTGCCAAATATTTAAAATGTTTGTACTGTTGGCGAAAAAACATCTTGGATCCACTTTTCATTGCCAGTCACAATGCGATGCAAAAAAAAAAATTCCTTTTTCGCATTTGAGAAGCTGTTCATAAGTGAAATCGCGCAGCTTCAACTCGTATGGCACCCAGTTTCCTTGCTTTTTAAATCAATACCATAGCTTTTAGGCGTTTGCTTACTGTCGACTCATCCACTCCCCATGATTTTGACAACTCTTGAAGCATTTGGCATTCGTTCACATAGAGCAATAATTCCAATTTCTTGTCTTTAAATTTTTTGGGTTGACCCGGCCGTTCCTTGTCTTCGAGTTCAAAATCACCAGATAGAGCATCCTCGCCCAAAACTTCCACTAAGATGACCCTCTGCCGTACTTTTCTTCATATTAAAATAATGAAAAAGAAATCCCCGTAAAAAACACTTTATCTGGTACGAAATTCGATATGTTCGAGGAAATATTTAGTATTGTTTGTTGTTTATGACTCAAAGCAACAATTTCTGATACAAAAAAAAAGTTGGACATGCTAAGGCAAGTTTTATATAATGTGCCTTCAGTTTTTGTACTTATACGAAATATGCTGAAAATAAAATAAAGTGGGTTATTCTTGAAATCACTTTCGCGCCCCTAAACATAATATTGGGTAGCAATAAAAATGCGTATTTTTTTCTCTTCTATCATATCCGAATTTCATTAAGATCGGATGCCTTATTTGTTAGTTTGATTAAAAAGCTATTTCTATAATTTAATTTTTAATATATTTTTTTTTCTGTGTGTAATAGCAAATATCAGCAATTACTCATAATATCCAATAGCACAGAAGGGTATAAAATCTACAGTAATTTACAGGGAATCTTTAAACAAAACAGACGACCAACGAACAATTGGAAAATGTTTATTTCACAAACAAAATGGGAAGAAAATATAAAAAGAAATAAAAAACATATACATAGAAATTAAGTAAGAAAAAAAGGAAATAACATGAAAAAATATGTAATTTAATCACTAAAAAAAATGAAGAAGCAAGAAAACAATAAAAATAATGATGTCTGATATTTGAGTGTGTTTGGGTAATTGCAAAAGTGTTGGTAAAAAGAAAAAATGTCTGATAGAGGCAGGAATAGAGATTTCTAGAGGTTTCAACACTACTACTCTGACAGTAAGCAATGAGTGAGTGATTTTATAAAAGATCGTATAGAAAACAATTCTATATTTAGCCTGATCAAAATTGTTTGAGTGTAAAGGTATAGTTAGTAAGGTATAGACAGTTCACATACACTCAAGAAATTGTATTGGGATTAACAGCGCAGGCGTTTAAAATTTGCAAGAGAAAATAATTCCAATTGTTTTTAAAAAGATCATGTTAAGGTGGAATCGGAAAGGAAAGAGAGGTGAGATAAAAAAAAGCAATACGAAACATGTCAGCCATTTTGTTTTGTGTTGATTTCTTTTTTTTTTCAATACAGTTCTTTTGAGTTGATTTTTTTTTGCAAAATAAAAATTTCATAATTTTTGTTTTTTTTTCAATAATGGAAATTTTCAAAATGAATAGGAAATTTTATTAGCCACTACAAAAATATTTTTCAACACTTTAACCTCTTCTATACACCATTTTGTATACACTTAAATCTGCAACTATTTTGATTTTTATTAAAATAGATAACAAACTGACGTAGACATTGGCCCGCCTCAGTTGCCAACCTCAGACGCCATCTGTACATACAGATATTTTTATGTTTTTTTTTTTATTAATAAACAATTCAATTTTAGTTTTCATTTGCTTCTATAAACACCTCGGTTTAAAAATAAAAAGGATAATTTTGGATTTGACGATGATGATGCTGAGATGCTGGCTAATGACGTTGTATATGTTTTGATTTTGATTTTTTTTTTGTTCAATTATGTGTTATTTTTGAAAATTTGTGTTTTATTTTTGAAACAATATGCTTTTTTTTTATTTTCTGGCATATTTCTTTTGTTCTGTTGTGTCTGTGAGCGCAAAAATTTTGAAATAAAACTTTTTTTTTTTAATTTTTATTTTAGTTTAATAGACAACCACTTTTCATGGGAATTTAAAATAAAATTTTTATTTAAAAATATATTTATATTTATTGATTTTATTTTTATACCATAACAAAACAATTGTTTATGTTTTAATTTTTGTAATATTGAACTTGACTATGTGGTAGATCGATTTTTTTTTTGGAGGAATTTTTAATAAATAGGATTTTTGATTTAAATTCGAGAAATGGTTGATGGTGAAAAACAAGTCAGGGAAAGAATTTTCAACCAGTAAAGATTTTTATAAATTTACGAAAATTGACTTCATAAAAATATCGCAAATTATCTTAAGTCTCTAATGCAAAATGCTGGCACTAGATTGGACACAAGATGGGGCAACAACCATCATCTGATTTTCTTTCGCTATAACTTTTGTTGAAAGTGATAACTAATTTAAGTTTTAACTGATTATGATTATTTGAACTTATAAATTTTGTTTTATTTTGTTTTATTGTAAAAAATTTTGTTCGTCTGCCGTCAGCGTTGATGCAAATTTAGGCTCTTTTAATTATATTTATCATAACTGTGCCCAACATTTGTTGTGTCACGTTGTCAATTTCGGTTCAAATGTTGTTCTTTACTTTCTCCAAGATGCAGGGCTTGTTCGCGTACACCAACGACATCAAATATGCCCAGAGAACGAAGCCCGCGAAAGTCAAATTAATCCATCCCAAGTCACCGAAACGCGAGATTACACGCGCTGGGAAGGCATCCTTCAAAATACGCATTGCGTCGCGTGTTGTTGGAACCACATGTCCTACAAATCCAGATCCAGGCCGTTCACCTTAATAGCGTTACCGTCGGCTCCTTTGAAAAAATAAGGTACAATCACCTTTTTCCACGTAACTGAACACAACAGAGTGACTTTGTAATGGAGCTTTATGAATTTTGAGTGGATTTTTTATCTGCAAGAACCGAGAATTTTGCTTATTAACCGCTGAAATAAAATGAACCTTGTCGCACATGATAAATTTTGATGGAAAATTATCCACTTTGTCGTTGAGTTCCCAAATATTACCTGTATTCTGATTTTTTATTATTGGAGCATTTTAAAGTTCAATGTCAAAATGCGAGGCTTTGATGATTTCAGCCGATCGGTTTAGGGCATTTCGTTGCTTCGGCTGTCCGTATTGTGCCGCTATCTTCAATCCGGGTCGCGATCTTCAATTCATTGTTATTCACTATACCTTAATTACTCGATGAACATTCTTGTCAAACTCAAGAAGAATTTGCGAAATAATTGGTAGTCACTCAAGCAGCAATTTCAAAACAATTGCAAGCAGTAGAATTCATCCAAAATCAAGGAAATTGGGTACCACAGGAGTTGAAGCCGAGACAACATCTCCCGATTTTTCATGTCCGAAGTGCTGCTGGAACGCTTTAAAAAGAAGTAACTTTTGCATCGAACCATTACTGGCGATGAAAAATGGATCCATTACGACAAGCCGAAGCGCAACAAATAATATCAGCCAAAGCTAAATACGAGGGCGGATCAATTATATGAAATGTTATATGAAATGCAACACTGCTCCCACCAAGTACCACCTGTTAGTAGGTGGTGTTAGTGAAAATAGAAAAAAATTTAATTTCGAGTGCTCATTAAACATTATTTTTTGCGAAAAAAAACCAAGGAAAAGCTTGATAAATACTATGGGGACTTTGCACCATCGATTTCAATGGTAAAAAAGTGACTTTCGTTGTGGTCGCACAAGTACAATGTCGAAAAAATCAACGATATGGTGTTGGCCGATCGAAGAGTAAAAGTGCGTGAGATTGTGGATTCCATAGGCATTTCATATGGCAGTGTGTTTTCGATCTTAAATGATCAGTTGGATTTAAGGATGCTGTCTGCAAGATGGGTGCCGCGTTTGCTCTCAATTTACCATAAACGTAATCGTGTGACGTGTGTAGTTTCAATGGCAAAATTCCACAAATTTGGCTACGAATTGGTACCTCATCCGCCATATTCTATGGATTTAGCCCCCAGTGACTATTTCCTATTTCCAAACCTAAACACATGGCTCGGTGGAAGGATATTTAGCTCCAACGATGAAATTATTGATCAAACAGATGCCTATTTTATGAAACCCGAAAAATTATATTTTTTTTGGAGGGATACAAAAATTGGAGAATCGTTGGACTAAGTGTATTGAGCTTAAAGGAGATTATGTTAAAAAATAAATTTTTTTTTGCAAAAAGTCACGGACTTATTGATCCGCCCTCGTATTTATGGCACCAAGGTAATGCTCTGTATTTGGTGGAACTAGAAGTGTGAATATGTTCTATATATTTCAACGTGCAAGATATGGTTTATGCGGTTTAGTAGTGGTGATTTTGACACGGAAGACAAAGACCGCTCAGGTCAGCCAAAAAAAAAGGTCAAAGATGGTGAATTGGAGGCATAACTCGTTAAAGATTGTTGTCAAATTCAAGAAAAACTTGCAAAATCATTGACGCAAAGGTAATGCCCTGTATTTGGTGGGCTGCTAAAATCAGGCCAGACGATCACAGGGAGGGACCTGTACTGAATACAATTAATTCGTTTGAAGCAAGCATTAGCAAAAAAAAAAAACGCCTGGTATATGCGACTAGACATAAAGCCGTAATATTCCATCATGACAATGTTCGGCCAAATGTTGCAAGACCGGTTTAAAATTATTTAGAAAATAGCGATTAGGAAGTTTGCCCCGTCCGCCATGTCCCGTCTGACTGCCATTTCTTTCGATCAATGCAGAACGCTCTTACTGAAATACGCTTCGGAAATTAGCTTGATTCGTTCTTGTTCTTAACGAATAAGTAGTTCTTTTGGTGCGGAATTTAATACTTTAAAGCGATTTATATTGTACCAATGTTTCACAATAAACGCCCAAAATTTGCCAAAATCCCGCATTTTTAAGTTATACACCGAAAATTTATAATTTTCTTATATTTTAAATAATTTTTTTTTAAATAAAACCCATTTCACGTAATATTTGGGAAGCCTGAATAACGCATATTCTCAAATATGTGCCAAAATTAAATAGCAGGCAGTACCGCTAAAAAACCGTTATCGTTTCAAAACCCTTTGAATTGAATACCGTTACCCTTACAATAACTGCAAATACCGTTATCTGAATAACTAAATTTCTCTTATCCTTTAAATCGCAATTTCGAAATAAATGAAATAGCGTTACCCTTAAAATACCGTTAATCAAAAATAGCGTCCCCTTAACCGGTACGAATCATTATTATCTACAAAAATATTGTCGGCTTTTAATCCAATTTCTCCCAAATTAGTTTTCTAGTTGCATATTTAATATTTTTTATTTATACAAAATTTGATTTTATTTATTTTTTAATTTCAAATGTTTTTTTTTTTTTTTTTGTAAAATATTCAACACACTTGCTGTTGTTGGTGTTGTTACTGCTGACTTTTTGTTCTGCTTTTTATACGTACAATTTCCTGTACTATATGTGTGAGACTTTTTTTATATTTATATGAAAATATATTTTCAGAAAATTTCTTGTCGGCAGCACGTGAGTTATTTTTGTAAAAATGTATTAAATCGAAAGAAAAATATTTTTATTTAAAAAAAAAATAAAAATTAAAAGTGTTGTATTTTTGTATCGAAAGAAACAAAATTGTTTATTTAACGATTACGCAAATACGTAAGAAAGTGGTTTTCATTTTTCTATAATTATAGATTTATATTCCAATATGTTAAAAATTTATATTGAGGGTCAAGTTTATGATGATTGAAAATGAAATATATTTATAAACACATAAACTTTTTGAAGTTTAAAATTAAATACGGCTCATTTAATTATAATTTTCTTTTACTTCAATTATATTAAGTCCATTATTTTTTTTCCACTTGAAAATGTCACTTCTTTAGAAACAGGAGTCATGTTTTCAAATCTTAAATTACAAAAATTCTATCTCTTCTAGGAAGGAAATCCTTTTCAAGTGTCAGTTGTCTAACACATGGAAATTCTTTTAAATTCTAACTCATAAGAGGAACTAAATCACTGTAAACATTAAAATTTGGCTTAAAACAAATGAAATCCTCTTCAAGTGGTTGTTTTTTTTTTTCTCAAATTCAACATGGGGAAAAGAATTTAAACTTCTTTATCTTTTAAAATCATGTGAACTATTTCAATAGAAAAATTTTTTTAAAATTAAACAATTTTTCCATACAGTTTATAAAAAAACAAGCAAAAAAGGCTTAAATTCGACTGTGTCGAATCTTTAAATACCCTCCACCAATATCCTAAAAAATGTTCTCTACTGTTTTTGATACAAATAATGTAAAAAACTTTGGAAGTAAAATTATGGAGGTGAAAAAAATTTTTTGAGGTGAAAAACTTTGGATACGAAAACAAATTTTTTTAGTGTAAAAAAATTTTGAGGTGAAAAAAAATTTTTGAGGTGAAAAATATTTGTGGTGACTACAAAGTATTATTCATTTCAAAGCAAGTGGTGAACAAATATGAGTAAATATATTATGTACCAGTCGCTACTATGAAATTGTACTAAAATACACTAATTTGTATGGAAAACTTCGAGGTATCTTCACATTTTCACTCATAACTTTTTAACCGCTGGACCGATTTTGCTCATTTTCAATACGAAACTGCTTTGGAGGATTGTTCAATAATCTGGGTAAAAATAGGCACCCCCGCTTGCGTCTTCGCGTCGTAATCGCCATTTCAACAGACAGACAGACGGACATCAATAAATCGACTTAAAATTGGATAAGGATCACGAATATATGTACTTTATGGGGTCTTAGACCTATATTTCGACATGTTACAAACGGAGTGACAAACTGATATATACCCTCACCATATATGGTGGAGGGTATACAAAAATAACTGATGCAAATAGTTTAACATTTCTGTATAAACAAAAAATAAGTCCTACAATGCAGGTCTTTTTCTGCAGACTATCACATCATACACTAATATTAATCCATGTATAAAAATACGAAAAAATGTAAAAGTAAAGAAAACTTTCGTCGAACAAACGAAAATTTTGTTTATATTACAAAAGTTTTTGTTGTTTTAACATTAATTTTGTATTTTTATGCATGAATTATTACGGAGATAGTGGAAGGGATAAAAATAATAAATAACCGATAAGAAACAAAGAAGTGCGCCAACTAAGTTTTACTTTTTTCAGATTTTTGTCTCCGATTTTTATAATTTTCTTATACAAAAATTTTTGCAGATTTGTAAAATTTTCCTATAGAAAAACAGTCTCACATTCTGACAATTTTGCTGTAGAAAAACCATTTCAGTAGGTTTTGCATAGCAAAACTGATTAGAATACAAGATTTTTCCATAGAACTCTTTCTCGAATTCCAGCAATTTTTCCATAGCAAAAGTATTTCATATTATGAAAATTTTTCCATATAAAAAACTGACTTTGGGAAATTTTCTATACAAAAATTGTACTAGATTCTTAGAATTTATTTATAAAAAAACTGTTTTAGATTATGTTAGTTTTTCTATAAAAAAAAAACTGTCTCAGATTTTGAGAATTTTGCTGTAGAAAAACTGTCTCAGGTCCTAATAATTTTTTTGCAAAGCAAAACTGTGACTGAGAATTTTTCTCTCTCATATTATGAAAATTTTTCTATAGAAAAACTGTAGCAGGATCTAAAAAAAAAATTTCTATAATGTGAAATAGATTTTCTAAGAATTTATCTATAGAAAATCTTCTTTCAGATAATTAGTAATTTTCTACAGAAAAACAGTCTCAGACTATTGAGAATTTTTCTATAGAAAAACTCTTCCATATTCTGAAATTGTTCCTATATAAAACCTATCTCACATTCTGAAAACTTTTCTATAGAAGAACTATCTTAAATTCGGACAAATTTTATATGGAAAAACTTTCATGTTTCAGTTCTGGGAATTTTCTGTTGAAAAACTATGTTATATTCTGAGAATTTTTCTACAGAGAAAATTGTTAAAATACAAAAACGAATATATAAAAAATATTGCAAATTTTCAGAAAGTTCGTATTGGAAGTGGAAAATTATACAATCATCTGATTTTCTTTCGTTATAATTTTTTTTAAAGTAAAAACTCATTTGGTTTTTAACTGATTATGTCTAAACTGATACAATTTTTGTATAGAAAATTTCCCAAATTCTAAGACAATTTTTTTTTTATATGGAAAAATTTTCAGAATACTATTGCTATACATAGAAAAATTGGCAGAATCCGAGATGGTTTTCTATGGAAAAATCTTGTATTCTGACACAGTTTTGGTTTGAAAAAATTTACAGAATCTGAAACAGTTTTTCTACAGCAAAATTGTCATAATGTGAAACTGTTTTTCTATAGAAAAATATTTTCGAATCTGCAAAAGTTGAAATCTTTCCGATTTTTGTTTAAAAAAAATTCTGAGAATCAGAGATGAAAAAGATAAAAATGAGTTAGCGCTTCTATGTTTCTTACCGACAATCTATTATTTTTATCCCTTCCACTATCCAAGTTTCAGTACACTCATAATAATTAATGCATAAACATACGAAATTAATGTCAAAACAACTAAAACTTTTGTAAAATAAACAAAATTTTCGTTTATTCGACAAAAGTTATTTTTTTATTTTGATATTTTTTCGTATTTTTAATTGTGAAAAATTAGGCGGTTCGAATATTGTTCTTTATTTTGTGTGGATATTAGAGTACACCAAAGAATATTTGAATTTTATATCCATATTTTATTTAAAATTCACATTAAAGAATATATGAATTCGGATATCATTGAATTTTGTTTAACAAGCTTAAAAAAAGCTAACCCTTTTTTGCATGGTTTTGTCTTTTCTTTCTAAAATAAATCACTGTGATTTAATTTATATTTAGGGAGAAATATTAAAAAAAAAGTCCTAGTGTGCTTTTTTTTTGCTCAATAATTGTTATGATGTAAATTTCCATCATCATGCAAAGAAGGGCTAAAAAGTTTTATTCGTTATTTATTGGTCTTTAAAAATCCACATTTTCTTAATGTTCATATTCTTGGATAAAATGCCATAAAAAGCAAAAAAAAAATAAAAAAGTGATTCCGTCTTGACCATTTTAATTCTCAACATATTCAAAATTTATCAAAATTGGAATGTTTAACTTGAAATACCTTCCTTGTTAGGTTCTATAAACTATAAAGATTTTGTGAATTGGTCGATGTAATACTTACTCCAATTTTAATATTCCCCTAAATACGAGTAATATCTACTGTATATTTTATCTAAAGAAAATCCCCTCTTTTTTAGAAAAAACATTACCACAAAAAACAACGACTAAAGACAAAACAAATATTCATTTCAATAAATCCCTCATTTAAACTCATAAAATGACATAATTAAACATGAATGAAAGTAAAAGCCTTCTTTATTCTTTATGCACGCACACAAAATTAATCTCAGTTTACTAATTGTTTCCGTTCCATTTAACCGGAACAGAACATTTTTTATATAAACAAAAAAACAACAGGACTTTAGATGAGATGATGTACTAAGGTGGGATTATTAGATTCAATAGAGTCATTACAAATTAAATGAAGATACTCATGCACAGAAGTAGAAGAAGAAAAGATACATCACACTTTCACATAGCCAAATGTATACACACTTACACACACACACACACACACACATACACATGAGAATATAAACACACTTAAGTGTGCCCGGTTTATGGTCTAAAAAGTAAAATTATGAAAATTTTTAATTACACCCTAGATACACCAACACACACACACACACATATACTCATAAACATGCTCATGCATACACGGGAACATAGGCAATATATACATACAAACATATACCAAACTCTGACAGAAACTAAAGTTATAATACTTCACATTTACATACATACTTATGTTGTACAACACAAACAAGTTATAAAACGCGTCCCAGCAAAATAAAATGGATGTTATTCTTTACGAATCTCTTTTTCAAAACATCCAAAGAAGTTAATAGTGCAAATTTTTCGATTTGTATGAAGTCATTTTAAACAACTTCCAAAAATGTTGATATTAACCCTACTAGTAAAAAAACAATTATTTAGTTGGTCCATAAATGGTTGATTCCTGCAGTTATTAAATGCCTTATTGAAAACATATTTTCCATAAAAATTCATGGCGTGTTCAAAATCACATTTTTAACATAAAAAAAGCCACA
Organism: Eustalomyia histrio; assembly: GCA_949748255.1. Classification (NCBI taxonomy): domain Eukaryota; kingdom Metazoa; phylum Arthropoda; class Insecta; order Diptera; family Anthomyiidae; genus Eustalomyia; species Eustalomyia histrio. The sequence goes on from OX456527.1 coordinate 36,165,568, forward strand.
CCCTATATTTATTTTGTAGTCCCTATATTTAACTACTTCCGTAAACTAATGAAAAAGTCCATATGCTCATCGATTTTTCATAGCACCGAAACACACTACTTCCTCCCAATGACAAGCCAATGTTAAAATCATTGGTGATTCACCGAAATTTTCACAACTTCGTGTTCAGTAGATGTAGTGTTTAACTACTTCTTCCTCAGCTCTTATTTTGCTGGGGTGTTACACTCAATTACACTCAAAATAATTAGTTAGTAGAATGAATCTGTAAAACTAAAATAATTTTTCACAGATGTTTTACAGTTCTTTTCGCTTATAGTCGCAAGCCTAATTTGTAGAGCATTAGTTATGTCTGCCTTATTTTTAATTCCATTGCCCAGACCAAAGTAGCATTGACTTGCCATTATTTTCCTTCGTTTTATCTCTAAACTGACGTTATTGAGTCTGATTTTGGCGGTACCAAGTTAAATAAATTGTTCCACTACCTCGAAGTTGTAGGTACCAGCGTTCACAGATCGTGTTCCTCTCAAAGCAGTTATGTTCGATGAAACCATCAACTTTGTCTTGCACTTATATACTGCCACACCCACTTTCGCCGATTCCTTTTCGATCCTTGCAAAGGTTGCAGTTACTTCTCGTAGTGATCGACCTATTATCTCGATGTCATCGGCATATGCGAGAGGCATATGTTGTTTGATGATTATTGTGCCGTTTAAGTTTACAGCTGCATCACATAGAACCTTCTCAACCAGCAAATTGAAAGGGACACATGATAAACTGTCGCCTTGACTGTTTGGTACAGAACGGTTCGGAGAGGTATTTTCCTGTTTTAACTGACGATCTTGTTTCAATTAGTGTAATTTTGCACAATTTGATCGCCTAGGACGGGCGGCGCACTTTCAACGCTATCATCAGCAATTTTTTCATCTGAAAGTTCATCAGTTTAATCGGATACCAATAGATTGAAAAAGTGTTTTTTCCCATATCCAGAAAACGTTTGCCGTATCTGTTACCATATTACCAGATTTATTTCTACAGGAGGGGAATACCAGTACCAAAGCCCTCTGTCTGGTGTTTCACTCTGTGGTAAAATTTTTGGACTTTATTTCTACTCCTGTTCATCTCGATTTCATCACACTCACGTCTTTTCATCACTTTTTTTTTCTTGCGGCGGAATACACGCTTTTCCTCTCTCCTCTTTTCCTTGTTCCTCTCCCGCGCAGTTCTCGTTACCTAAGAGTGCTAAAGTATCAAGTATGCAGCGTTTTTCTCAGCAATGGTGTTTCTACATTCCAGATCGTACCGTGTGTTCTTTGGGGGAGGTGTTTGAAACCCAATTACGGAATTCGCTGCAGTTTCCGTGCAACACATGTTTCCATTGTACCCAAATATCACGGGGACGAGTAGTGCTACCTTGTAGCAATTCGGTTAATTGATTGGAGTAGGCATGAGCGGTTTATCGTGTCTGCAGCTTAGCGATGCCCATCTTCTTTGGTGCGGATCTTGACTGCCACAAGATAATGGTACGAGTCGATGTTCGCTCCCCGGATCGATTTTACAGGTTGAAAGCCATGCATCAACCACGATGTGATCAATCTGATTTTTCGTAGATTGATCTGGGGATGTTCACGTCGCCTTATGAATGTTGCGATGCTTAAATCTGGTACTGGATACCTCCATGTTTTCTACCGTGGCGAAGTCAGCCTCATTCCATTATCGGTGGTTACCTCGTGGAGGTTAAATTTACCGACCGTCGGACCAAATATTCCTTTCCTCCCTATTTTTGCATTAAACTCGCCCAGAATGATTTTAATATCGTGGGAGGGGCACTTGTCATAAGTCTCTTCAACGCGGCTGCAGAAGGTATCTTTGGGCTCTTCGTCCTTTTATTCTTTGGAGACATGGTAACAAATTAGGCTAATGTTGAAGTATTTGGCATTGATGCGAATTGTGGCTAGTCGTTCGTCCACTAGCCTGAAATTGGAGACTAGGTGTTTAATTCTCCTGCCTGCTCCCATGGCAGCTGTATTAGATTTTTTCTCCTTTAGGTATTCTGCAGGTACCCTGCCTTGTCCATAGCATTTTCTGGACAGCAGCGATGTCAATATTGTACTTCTCCAGTACGTTCGCCAGAGCGAAAACTGTACCTTGCATATACAGACCTCGGACATTCCCGGTACAAAAGCGCAAATCATGGTTCTTTTTTCTTTGTGGGTGTCGTCAACACGTGGTGGGAACCAATTTCATCATTTTCCGTTTTTACATTATAGTAAAATAATGGAGGTGGGTAACAAGCCCAACCACCATCTTTAACGGGTGTTAGTGATGGATATATCTAGGTGGCATGTGAGCTAAGCTCGGACGTCAAGTGCGTGCATTTGGGCTGAAGAGGGCCCAAGATATGAGCTGGGCTTTGCCAAGCCGATCAGGCCGTTACTTGGTATCGTCATCCCCATCACCAGCATACCCAGCAAAACTTTGGTAATGGGTGCGATATTCTCATGCGTTACCTTGTAATGATAGCTCGTTACCTTTTTCATTATTTGCAAGCATAAAGTAATAAGTTACTCATTATTGATTACGGGATAAGGGTAATGTATGTTTGTTTTGATAACACTAGCGAAAAAACGAAGCGCAATAATTCATTTAAGTTTAAAGCAATCAAATACTATATGCGTCGATAGCTCAGTGGGAAGAGTTCTTGGCTGGCAACCAGATTTCCCTGGTTCGATTCCCATCTTGACCACATAGGCTCATCGCCTATAAAATTCATCAATGAAGTAAGTGTAAAGTAATCCTAAGTCGATATTTTTTTTTTTTTTTTGTGTGAAATGGAGCAAAATGAGCTAAAGTTTCAATTATCCCAAATAAGAATTTAGCCTAATATCAACTATTTATTAAAACTAACCTCTTAGATAACTTTTAAATAAATCTCTATTAATATTTTGATTAAAACAATTATCTTTATTTAAATTTAACATTTAATTCTACCAATTTTAAATGATGTTATTTTGTTACAAAAAATAGTTTTCTTTTCGGTTAAATTATCTGAATTTTTAAATTGTTTCTTCCAACATATTGTTTAAAGTGTACTTAAAGAATAACAACAACAATTTTAAACTCACATACACAAGCTAGTTGTTGTTGTTGTTGCAATTGGAATTCATCATAATATGGCCCACCACACGCGCCCCATTAATAAATTAAACAAATATGTAAAATATACAGAAAGCAGACAAAAAATAAAGAAGTGCTACTAGTCAGAGCTTAAAAGAATGAATTCGTTGTTTAAGTTACGTCAGAAATCTAGAATAGTTTTCCTAGAAAATTCTCAGTTTGTAAAATATTTTTTTTTATAAATAAAATTTTTGATGTGAAAACATAAAAAAAAAACTTCAAAGCCTGAAAATTATTATTTCTATAGAGAAATTTTGAAAAAAAATTTTTGCATAAAAAAATTTCAAGAATTTTATTATCTAAAACATATTTCCAAAAAAATGATCGAAATCTAGCGACAAACAGACAAATTTTTTTTATATCAATATATGGTTTCTTTATAAATATTTTCAGATTCTGGGACACATTTTACTTTTTTTTTACTAACATTTGCTGTTTTTTGCTTTTTTAGATTTTCCACTTTTTGGCTTTAAAGTAACTGTTTCTTAAGATTTTTGAGCTTTAAATTGGTTTTGTCACATGTTATTTTTTTCCTCGGATCATTTAAAAAAAATTTTTGTTTGCTAGTTTTCTCTAACTTTTTACATTTGCTTGTTTAAAAAAAATATTTTTTCTGCTAGTTTTGCTTTTTTAAGTGTTTTTCCCTAACTTTTTCTTTTGCTTTTTTGTTAATATTTTTCTGCTTTAAATACATCAAATTTGCTTTTTTTTGTCTTCTCTGGTCATTACACACTGGCGGTCATAAAAACCGCACCACACAGAAATTTTAAGAAAAGAAAAAAAAGAATTATAAGGCACCGCCTTTATAATTTGTCCATATTTTTCAGCGCTCACGGTTCCTTGAATATGGAATAAGGGACCCCAGATAAAGTAGGAAAAAAACCCTTAAATTACACAGTTATCCTTGTATCTTTCACCATCTGAACGACGAACATGCGGCAGATCATCTGCGCATAGCAAGTTGAATTTGCTTTCATCAGACTATAAAACTTTTCTCCAGTTGTCGAGGGTCCAGTTTCGATATTTTTTTTGACCCAAGCCATGCGGTTGGATTTCAACCGCTTCGTCAATATGGACTTTTTAGCCGGTCGTCTTTCATATAGTCCGCACTCCCGAAGTCTTCTACGCAAAGTTTCCGCGCTTAAATTCACATTGTGGTAGCTCTTCATTTCGGCCCTTATTTCCACTGCACTTTTGAAGCTATGCTTCAAACTTATTCCTCGTATTACGCCGTGTGTCCGGGTGTTAGCCTTTCGAGGTCTTCCTGATCCTTTCCTCCTTGCGAACGGGTCCAAATGATTTTTTTCTTATGATCCTTACAATGGTTGAATGTGAGCATCCCACTTTATATGCTATTTCTACCTTTTGGTCACGCGTCAATTGCTTATACCGTGTAGACATTTGTTACGTTCTTAGAAAAAATGGATTTATAACCAAAGTAATGCGGCAAAAAATTGATAGACTCTGCTTGATTCGTTACAAAATGGTAAATATCCATAATAAAAAGAAAAGAAGGTACGCGATGTTTTGAACTTTTATCGAAATCGCTGAAGAATTGTCAATGGTGCAGTTTTTATGACCGCCACTGTATACTAATATTTAAAATCTTAAAAGTATTTTTAATAATATTTCTCTCAAGCTGACTTTTTACCTGAATACCTTTCTAAATGAATACTAGGAATAATAAATTGGAAAATACACGGCAGATGTAGCCAGCATAATTCAGAATTATCAGGTATAGCACAATTAAGCAAATATTTTATAAATAAAAGTTAGTGTTCTTCGAACGGCCATCAAGTGTTTTACAAACGTTCAGCGTTCTACGAGCATGCAGCAGTAAAGGTTTTTATTTTATTTATTATTATAACAATTCTTTTCATCGGCTTTAAAAAAATTAATCAAATTATTTCGCTAAATCAGCAACGAAAATTAGTAAAAAAAAAACTCCTGTAAATTGAGAATAGGAAGAATTTCTACTAAAAATTTAAAGTGGTTCTAATAACTTTTCTACAAATATTTTTATTTAAGGGTTTTTAAATACCCGACCATCTTCATTTTTGAACTGTCGGTCTTTCATAAACGGAATCGAACTTCGTTTACGTACCGTTTTCTGGATCCGTGTACGAACCAGAAAACAGATTTTTAGGAAGACTGAAATTGATTCGTATCTGTTAAAATATCGTCAATAACGAAACGTTTACGGACAGATATATCGGATGAAAAACGGAGTTATCCGTTGAAAGTTCGTCAACGACGGACGGTTTACGGTTCCGTATTCGTACCGTTTTGTCAACAAAAAATGGATTTGTGTAAATGCCTATTTTTTAATTTTTAATAGCAAATTTGTTTTTTGAAATTTATTTACAAAGATATTTAAAATAAAATAACAAAACTTTTACAAACTAAATGCAATGAATACCAAACAAAATTACAAACAAATACTATTTTTATCTCTAGCACAATTAGCATCCATCAATCACTGCGGTCCATTAAAAATTATGAATTATGATGTAGCACACAATACAAATTTGCAAATTTTTCCCATATTAGGTTATATTTTTATTTGAAAATCTGCATTATTTTCCACAAATCATCGTAAAACTTGTTTTAAATTTCATAAATATTTAGCTCACGGATATTTAAGTATTCGTTTTTGATAACTAAACAAATCCAAAAGCGACGGAAGAAAAACTGATGATGAAAAATGGTGGTCTGTATTTGACTGTACAGAAACGGATACATCAATTACGGAGTCAAAACGTATTGTTTTCGAAAATTCAATTATACGATCCGTTAATGTTCCTTTTACGTACAAGCTTTGACAGATACGTATTTTCGGACCGTAAACGTACAGTAGAAGCAGGATTCATGAATCCGCACCCCTACGTGCCGGAGAGTTTGTAAAAATGTTATGCATTCGAGCCTGAACCGACAAATTCTAGTTTGAAACAAAAATTTTTTGGTTTTTGTATTTGAAATTTTGCAGTGTCCAACTTTTTTTTTTGCCTGCATGATTGAAGTATTTTTGAAATTTCGTTAACAATTTACTAACGAGAAACTTTACGAGTTTGGAAAAAGAGAAAATGAGTCAATTAAATAAGCTTTTATTTACTTTTTGTTTGGCTGTGCTAGCTTCGGAAGTTACAAAAATATTCTGGTTCAAAATTTATTAATATTAGTGTACATGTTTTTTTTTCTTGACTGTATATTTTAAACTATTATGAATTGAACGATTTATTTTATAAAATATTTATAAAATAATAATTGTAATAAAAAAGAAAAATTTTAAATCCTGAAATCTAATATGTATAATCCCGGTAAATCCCGATATTTCGGAATTGGGACTTTCAAAATCCCGAAAGCTTGTATTTTTAAATATCAATCCCGATTGAAATCTCTAACTTATATGACTGCACTTGTATTCTGCTTTTGCAAACACTTTTGCAATTATCGGATGCCACTCGACTTAAATTCTTAAATTTTTAAAATGCTCGGTAAGAAAAAAACACTCAAAATTTCAAAATGAAAATATTATTTTAAGACTCTGTAGGCAGTAGTTAAAAAAATGTAGGAAAATTCAAAGAGACTTTTCTTTTTGAACAACAAACAGAAAAGTGGGTATTTGAGATTTGTCTTGTTGTTGTTGTTGGTTTCTATTCTGTTGCTGTTATTGTATATTTCATGCTGTGTTTTTTGTTAAGCTTTAGAAAAACAATTTTTGTTTTTGATGTTATTTACCAACAAAACAAAATGGCGTTTAAAATCTCTATATATTTTTGTTGTTTTTTTTTTAATGTTGCTGCATGTGTTAAAATGTTTGTAATCGTCATATGTGCGACAAGGTGTTTCGGTATATTGTTGCATGTTTGAAATGTAAAAATTCTTTGAATTTCTATCGAAGAAAACAATTAAGAAGCAAAAAAAAAAGAAACACTTGAATTGAAAAACAAGCTATTGAATACATATGGATAAAGGAATTTATAAGTAACTACAGAAAAAAAACATTAATATCTACATATCACTGTGAAGGTCAGCATAGAACCAACTAAGGCACAACAGATATGGGGAGTTTAGCTGGACCTCCAGCATTTTAAATTAATGAACTGAGATTCGAACTCGCAAGCTTCTGGCTTCCTTAGCCTATACATAAGCTCATAAATCTTTAACTCTCATATGGATTTTGTTTATCTTTATATATATAATTCTCCTGTACGTGTGTTAGTGACTGCACTCCTCCTTAACGGCTGGGCCGATTTCGATGAAATTTGTTGTGTCTGTTTTATTTGATCCCTGAATGGTTTAGATTCACAATTGACCTATATGGGTACAATGGGCGTGGCACCTCCCATACGAAGTAAAAATGTATTTTTGTATATCTGGAGTACTGTTACAGTGGGAGTCTTCAAACTTTGTGTGAGCTTTTTTTATAATAATACTCATAATCTCCCAAAAAAATGAGTGCCATCCAAGCAATGGGCGTGGCACCTCCCATACGAAGAAAACATTCATTATTGCATATCTGGGGTACTATTAAAGTGGGAGTCTTCAAACTTTGTGTGAGCTTCTTTGATAATAATATTCATAATCTTCCAAAAAATATGGGGGATCCAAGCAATGGGCGTGGCACCTCCCATACGAAGTACAAATTTATTATTGCATATCTGGGGTACTATTATTGTGAGAATATTCAAACTTTGTGCGAGCTACCTAGATAATAATGTAATCCTATTCCTAGGCAGAACAACGTTTGCCGGGTCAGCTAGTTACTTATATAAACCAAAAATTTTATTTATCTGAATTTCATTCTACAACTGTTAAAATTTATGTATAAGGAAATGATTTGCCGAGTAAAAAAGTTTATTTATACTCAAACCCAGAAAACAGTATCAGTTGTGGCCATTGGATTTTCTGCCAATTGAATTCTGGCGGTTATGACAACTGTTTTCATATTAAATTATATTAATAATTTAATATTTATATTCCACATAAATATTATTATTACGTTCCACAAAATATTATTTAAAAAAATATATTTTTAGATATTTCCGTTATTGAACATGGGCCTTCAGATTCATAGTTCACACCCTTGGTTACTGCACCACAATTTAATTTAATTTTCTTTGATATTTTTTTTATTTAAACATTTTAATATTTTATATTAATTAAAAAAATATTTTTTTAACTGTTTGCCTTTTCCGGGATTTGAACTCGGAAATTAGGAATACTAGGCTAGATCTCTATCCAATAGCCCACAAACACTTATAAATTTTAATGACTAATTTTTAATTTCGCTGAGGCATTATTGAGGTTCTATGCCGTTAATGTGCCGAATTATCTCATCCTTTAGCTCTTGAATTGTTGCTGGATTATCGACGTACACCTTTTTTATTCAAATAACCCCAAAGAAAGAAGTGCAACGTTGTCAAATCACATGATCTTGGCGGCCAATTGACATCGCCACCACGTGAGATAACACAGCCATTGAATTTGTCGCGCAAAAGAGCCATTGTTTCGGTAGCTGTATGGCAAGTGGCACCGTCCTGTTGAAACCACATATCGTCCAGAGTCATATCCTCAATTCCTGGCCACAATAAGTTCGTAATCATTTCGCGATAGCGAACATCATTCACGGTAAATGCTTGGTCGACCTCATGACACACTATCGCGAACAACAGCAATGTTTTCCCCAGAACGAACTGGGTAAGCATGCACAGGTGTTTTAAAAGACCCAGTTTGCTAAAATTTGCCCACAATTCTCCCGATTGTGAACACATTTAGTCGATTATGCTAACCAAAAAAAAAATCACGAAGCGCACGAAATGCATTTTGATTTGAACGCTTATTTTCATAATAAGCCTGAATAATTTTAAGGCGTTGCTCGATTGTGTATCTTACCATGGTTCAAATTGAGTTAGTCTGAAATTGAGAAATGTCAAATGAAATGCTGAAAAAACTTCACGTTTAGATGTGGTTCACATTCAACATCGGCCCTTAAAATTTAACCACCCTTTTAGTTACCACTTTCGAATATCGACAATTTATTAATAAATTTGATAGATTGTACTATTTTTTAAAGAACATTCACGTTAGAATCTAAGACTTTAGAATCAAAGAATTTTTTTATTAAAAAAGGTCATAGAAACTTTGTTTTTTATTAAAAGAAAGGTCCTTAGAATTTTATTTTTTTTAAGTATTTTTTTTTAAATACCCAGCAAAATAAGAGCTGAGGAAGAAGTAGTTAAACACTACATCTACTAAACACGAAGTTGTGAAAATTTCGGTGAATCATTGATCAATGATTTTAAGATTGGCGTGTCATTGGGAGGAAGTAGTGTGTTTCGGTGCTATGAAAAATCGATAAGCAGATGGACTTTTTCATTAGCTTACGGAAGTTGTTAAATATAGGGACTACAAAATAAATATAGGGAGTGGCTTTTTTTAAGTTAAAAATTTGATTTTGAACACGCCAAGAATTATTATTCCGAACGGGACAAAGTGAATATTACTGGTATGCAAAATATGTTTTCAATATGGCATTTAATGACTGCAGGAATTAACCATTTATGGACCAACTAAATAATTATTTTTTTTACTAGTAGGGGTTAATATCAACATTTTGGAAGTTGTTTAAAATGACTTCTTATAAATCGAAAAATTTGCACTATTAACTTCTTTGGATGTTCTGAAAAAGAGATTCGTAAAGAATAACATCGATTTTATTTTGCTGGGTAAGTCCATAGAATCAAAGAAGTTTTCTTGAAAAAGTCCTTAATATCAAATTTTTTCTTTAGGAAAAACATTTCTTAGAGAAATAGTCTTAAATTTAAATGACTTTTCAAAAGTTTCGAATCATAATATAATTGTAGGGGTAATATTTTGGTAAACAAATTATGGTTATTATATTACTATTATAATATGATAACTATTTTATAGTAGGACTATGGTTGGCATAATTATAATGCAGAAAATATATGATGCATATGAGATAAATTTGCTTGTTTTGCTGTTTTTGCATTTTTTACTCATTTGCTTTTTTCTGCTTTTTGCAATTATCCAGCTTTTCGCATTTTTTCCACAAAGTGCTTTTTTCTAAAAAAAAAAAAAAAAACATTTTTTCTTTTTAAAAAAAGTTTTTTTACCCAACTTTTTACTTTTGATGTTATTTTCCAATATTTTTTGCTTTAAATACATTGAATTTTATAATTATATATAACTAAATATAATTTATATATAATATTATTAGGAACAATTTAGTCTCATAAATGCACTCAATATATGTAACATTTTTCCTCATTTTTTTTAAATTCCCGATTATATAATTATGTACAACTATATATAAGTCCCGAAGATATAATTATATATAACACAATTAATAACACGAACAATGAGATCTAATACAGCTTGGTTGAAAAGTTCCTGCGCTCGAAATGAAAGAATACTGTTTTTCTTACGAAATATATTTTTTTATTCAATATAATCTCCTAGAAGCTCAATACACTTGTTCCAATGATCTTCCAATAATTTTATCTCATCCTTATAATGGTTTTCCGGAAGCTCTGCAAAATAACCGTCTACGGCTGCTATGGCCTCTTCATTCGACGAAAAATGCTTTCCACGAAGCAATTGTTTCGAGATTTCTGAAGAGATAGTAGTCACTGGGAGCCAAATCTGGTGAATACGGTGGATGTTCAAGCAATTCATACTTTAATTCTTTGAGTTTAGCCATCGTCAAAACATTTTTGTGAGCAGGTGCATTGTCTTGATGAAAAATGATTTTTTTCTTCTTTAAACCAGGTCTTTTCTCACGAATTTTTTCATCCAGCTGATCCAAAAGGCTGCAATAATATTCAGAGTTGATTGTTTTACCTTTCTGAAGATAATCAATCAACAAAATTCCTTTTGCATCCCAAAAAACTGATGCCATAACCTTCTTTGCTGATCGTTGTGACTTCACCTGCTTTGGAGCTGAACAACCAGCTTCAGTCCACTGTAAACGTTCTTGTTTCAATTTAGGATCATGGTGGTAGATCCAAGTCTCATCCATAGTTATAAAACTACGCAAGAAGTCGGTTTTATTCGGCTTAAATCGCTCCAAATTACGCTGAGAAGTTTGTTTTCGATCCAGTTTTTGTTGAATTGTTAATGTGTGCGTCACTAACTTTCCAAACAGTTTTTTCATACGTAATTCTTCATGTAAAATATGGAGTACTCGTTCGTCTGAGATGCCTATGGCATTAACAATTTCACGCTTAGTCAAACTTGGATCTTCAGTAACCAAATTATGTACCTGCTCAATGATTTCTGCTGTGGTTGCAGTTTTTAGTCGTCCTTCGCGTGGATCGTCTTTAAGGCTGGTACGACCACGTTTAAATTCACCAGCCCAAAATTCAACGGTGCGTTTTGAAGGTGAGGACTCCTTTTACACTTCTAACAATTGTTCATAAATTTCCTTTGCTTTTAAACCCTTCAAAACAAAGAATCTAATGACTGCACGATATTAATTTTTTTCCATATTTAAAAAAATCAATGACACGTCAACTTCAAATGGCTTGTAAACAGAGAAAGAATTGACAGAATGACTTGAAACTTTGCATGTGTTCTCAGGACAGTTATACCAACTTGAGAAAAAAAAGTTTGGAGCTAGCAGTGCCATCTCTTGATGAGAGCAGGAACTTTTCAACCAACCTGTAAAGACAGCTATTATGCGTAGCAGTGTATGGCTGAGTGAGTGTAGGGGTCGACTTTTAATTCTGGCAGTCCGAGTTCAAATACTGCCGAGGTCATTGTTCTTTTTGACTAATTTTTTATGTATTTTTTTATAAACTAAATTCCATATAACAATTAGATCTGCCATTTTTTGGATCAATTTATATCTTACTAAATCTCCAAATATATTGCTGTATCTTATTTTATCTGCCATTTTTAGGATCAATTTAGATCTTACTAAATCTCAAAAAATATTACTGGATCTAATTTGATCTGTCATTATTCGAATCAAATAAGATCAGCCTGATATTGGAGCAGATATAAAAAATTATCATACTAAATAAGATTAAATATTTTTTACTCGGGTAGATTCCAAACAATGGATGTAATATGATACGGGCTTATCTGCCTTTCTTTTTGGATCAATTTTGATCTTACTGAAAACCCAAATATATATGATGATCTAGAAATTACAGCAGATATAAAAGAATATCAAATTGGATCTGACTAAATATTGTGCCATAACAATTTTTTTTTTTACTCGGGTTACATTTTCCAATATGTGTAACATTCTGTTTTGTAATTTTTGAATGTTTGTGTCAAAAATAATTAAATATGCACTAACAATTTGAAATGAAATGAACTACAACAACTTCCTTCCGTTCACAGTGCAGTCTGCAATATATGTATGTATGTATATGTAGTATGTCTGTAGTCACATGTTAGTTTTAGGTTACATCTTAAGGATTTACGTCATATAGAGAAACTTAAGAAAAAAATATTTATATTTTAAAAATATATTCAACTGAGTACAGATGATGTTTAAGTGACTAAGGTGTATTTTTCATAAAACAGATGGTCCCGTGTCAAAATGTCGGCTAGAGAGAGGTACAAATGTTTCTTTAATTGCTGTACTCATTTCCATATATCTTTACTTTTATCTAGTATATACTTTTAGAAACGTCATATCTACCCAGCAAAAACATGGCATCAAATACTTACCAGGCTATTTACTCGCTTAATTACTTTTGTTCGCGATGTCCCAAAAGTAATGAGTGGTCATTATCTTTTCGCTTACAAAAAACACAAAGTAATGGGTGTTAATTACCCTTTCGCTTACGAACAGCCAAAAACATAATGAGTACCCATTACATTTTGGACATCGCGAACAAAAGTAATTAAGAGAGTTAATGCCTCGTAAGTAGTTGATACCATGTTTTTGCTGGGTATGTATTATATTTTATTCGTAAAATACAGTTTTTGAATGATTTATGTAAAGGGTGATTAAATTTTAAGGGCCGATGTTGATTTTGAATAAAACCCAAATTATTTAGGAAATTATTGTCATTTCTTTTTATTATGATAATATGGTATGGTACAATTATGTATGGAACATTATATCGGCCAAATGGCCGCCGCGACCTCGGCGGCACACCTCCATCCGATGGTCCAAATTTTGGATGACGCTGAGGCATAATTGAGGTTCTATGCCGTTAATGAGCCGAATTATCTCATCCTTTAGCTCTTGAATTGTTGCTGGCTTATTGACGTACACATTTTCTGTCAAATAACCCCAAAGAAAGAAGTCCAACGGTGCCACATCGCATGATCTTGGCGGCCAATTGACATCGCCACCACGTGAGATAACACGGCTATTGAATTTGTCGCGCAAAGGAGCCATTGTTTCGTTAGCTGTGTGTCAAGTGGCACCGTCCTGTTGAAACCACATATCATCCAGGGTCATATCCTCAATTCCTGGCCACAATAAGTTCGTTATCATCTCGCGATAGCCAACACCATTCACTTGACACACCACTCATGACACACTATTGCGAACAACAGCAATGTTTTCCGCAGAACGAACTGGGCGAGCATGCACAGGTGTTTTCACAGACCCGGTTTACTGAAATTTGACCAAAAAGTTTTCGACTTTTATTTTCAAAATACTAAAAAAAAATTAAGTTAATTAGCGGTTATTAATATCTTTTTTTATTTTTGTGTGTCATATTTTAATCCCTTAAAGAGACAAAGTAATAAAAATGCTTAAATCCTTAAGATCTGAGAACAATTTTATGTCGAAATAAGAAATATTTTTAAATATCAGCAATTCAGACATTCGGAGATTTTTCCACATTTATAATTGTGTTTAAATTATAAGGTTTCTAGTTAAATGTTTTCAAAGCAGAGTGTAGAGTTTTTGAAAATTCATCATGGCGAAGAAAATTCTTAACCAGTTTGGGATTAGGAAAACGGGCATTTTTGGGGTCTCGAACTAGGAATCTGATATCAGATTTTTAAAATAAGTGATCCAATATGTGGGATTATTTTTAAAAGTGTGGCAATTTGCATAAAATTTAATACTCGATGGTTTTTGGGTTCGATGAATATAAATCTGACATTAGATTTTCAAAATTTAATATGGTGATATTTTTTTCAATTTATCGGATTCGTTAAAATGCTTTATTAGAAAAATTTAAAGGTCTTCGAATACGAATAGGAAATTTTCAAAATGGCGAATTTTATATAGCGGACTATTATTATTTTATAAGTGATTGGATTTTTGTTAAATTATTTATTGAAAAATTTTGCAAGTCCCTGAACGAACAGATATATAATATAATTTTTAAACTTAAAATGGCGGCTTCACTATGACAGATATTTTTTTTAAATGTCATCGTATTTGAATAAAACTACCCAGCCAGAAATTTCCAACAGAGCTTTAAGAACATAATTCCTTGATTCAATTTGTAAATTTAATTTAATTTTCAACAAATCGATTTGAAAAAAAAAATTATTGATTGAATATTTTTCTGTTTTATTCATTCAATATCAAATTCAATAAATCAATTTTATATTTGTTGAGTTTTTTGTTTTTTTTGATAGTATCAAACGAATTAATTAAATTTTATCAAATCATTTCAATCAAAAATAGCTCATTTTTTGGCTACCAGATATTCAATCGTGTCAGGAATACATTTGATGGCGATAGCCAAATATTTCAGTTACTGCAACCAAATCAGTCAGTTGTTTAGAAATTCGGTTGTCACAATAAATCTGTTTACTCTGCGCCTGAATTAAGCTGAAACTCGTTGGATAAGATCTCATCTATAACAATACGTATAGTGTCATCTCTGAGCACTAAGCTTTGATTTAATAGCAGCGTGATGTGCCACACACGACCGAACGCCTTGAAAATATCCAGAGAATCTACTTTACTTTTACCAAACTGGTGAACAGACCGACTAAAATGCTTCGAAAGGAACGCTATCAGGAATTTGGTAGAAAGCCATACTGTCGATGGCTTAAAAGTGAATGTGACACACTTCTTTGGGATTGCCTTAACATAGCCAACCTTCCAGCATGAGGCGAAGATTCCCGCACGGTACGAAGAATTTGAATATAAAACAAGTAAAAAAGGGCTAAATTCGGCTGTGCCGAATCTTTGAATACCCTCCACCATAGGGGCTGAAGATGATATACGTATATACTAAATTTTGAATGAACTGTAATATGAATATATTTTTGTCAATTTATGTAACGAACTTTTGTTATTTAGTTTTAGTAATGTTATTTATTTAGTGTTAGTAATGTTATTTACAGAGGTCTGCTCTGTTAGCAACTTTAACAATGTTGCTTTTTACGTTAACATAGTCATTAGAGTAACACACATATAGCTCTAAGAATGTTATTATGTAAGACAATAAATGTAATCGAACAATAAGAAGACTTAATAACATTTTTACTGACTTAACAGAAAAAAGAAATATATACAGAAAAATTGTACAAATTTGTATGGAAAATTTAGAGGTACCTTCACATTTTCACTCATAACTTTTGAACCGCTGAACCGATTTTGCTCATTTTAAATACCAAACTGCTCGGGAGGATGTTCAATAATCTGGCGTCGTGATCGCCATTTCAACAGACAGACAGACGGACAGACTGACGGACATCGCTAAATCGACTTAAAATTGCATAAGGATCACGAATATATATACTTTATGGGGTCTTAAACCTATATTTCGACATGTTACAAACGGAATGACAAACTGATATATACCCTCATATGGTGGAGGGTATAAAAAGCCAACTGATGCTGGCAAGTTAAATACTACAACCTTTATACCAGTACTATCATATTACGGGTGGGTCAATAGGTCAGTGACATTTTGAATGAAATACAGGTTTTTTAATAAAAAATATATTTTATTTTTTACACTTTCTCCAATTTTTGTAACCCTTCGAAAGATTTGTCGAGGTCATTAAAATAGAAGTCAAAACTCTTTCCGCCCATCTTTTTCTATAGTTTTGGAAACAAGAAATAGTCAATCGAGGCTAAATTCGGAAAATAGGGCGATTGAGGGATTTTGATGCTGCCATTTTTCCTTTTCTCCTCAATCCTCAAATCAAATTACACGGTAATCTGCTATCAATGGCTATACAGCATAAACTAAATGACGCAACTTGTTCAAATTTTAACAGGAGTCATTTGACAGATGCTTGTTAACAGGGGTAGTGTTGACCTTTCAGTAAAGAGGCGGGAAATTAAAAAAGTCAAGGACTTATTGACACGCCCTTGTAGCGCAACCAGCGTCTAGCCAGCAGTCATCATTCGTTAAGAATTTTAGCTTTCAAGCATTTTATGTTTCGTTAGCTTAGCTTAGGTAGATCTCACGTCTTACAATCTGACGGAAAAGATTCGAATCTCGGTACACTTAGAAAAAAAAGTTAGTAGACAAATTCGTAAACGGTTTGCAATCCTACTTTACTATTTTTAGTAAACAAAATATTACTTAGTAATTTTTTTTTTGTTTTTTACATTTTACAAATTACAGAATATTTACAAATTTTTTTCGCTAACTTCAGAAATCATTTTACAAATTTTTGGAAACCGATTTGCTAAAATTAGCCAAATTTACTAATATTAATAAAGTAGATATTGAAGGAAATGTTATTTCTAATAATTAAAACTTATACATACAAACTAAAAACAACCGAATCATGTCCAAAAATAGAACATCCACTTGAAATTGCATTAACAACTTTTTTAGCTCTCAAATTCAGCCCTTATTTAAAATTTTGCCTTAAAATCCAAAAAATTTTTTTAAATCTTGTCAACAATATTTTTGAAAAAAAAAATAAATAAATGTTCTATAAAAAAAATATAAATTTATATATTCAAATTTGTAAGGAATTTCAAAAGAAATAAGCAGCTTTAAAGTGTAACAAGTGTATCTAAAAATGATTGATATATATTTTATATCTTATTTTACAATTCATTGAGTTTACAGAAATTTACTAAAATTTAGTAGCGCTTACTAATTTTTTATACTAATTTTATTGTACACCCAGAGAAAAGATTATTTGTAAGGATTTAATTTGATTTTGAATAACCTAAACTCGATTAATAAAGCGAAAAATGTTGTATTGGGAATTAAAAAAAGGGAAAAGAAACCAAAAATCAATCCTATTATTAAATTTTTTGTATTTCCAATCATCATAAAATTCTTTTGGTACGGTTTGTGTGCGGTGGAAGTAACCATTTATTTAGTGAATATGTGTTATTAGTAATTTGGTACAATCTATAAAATTTATTAAAAAAATTGTCGATATTCATAAGTGGTAACTACAAGTACGGTTATTCTGATCAAATATATCATTTAATTAGGGTTTCAGTAGAAGCAACCGAATTGGGGATTGTATTAATAATAGACAAATTTTATACTAATATTTGTTTTCCTTACAAATTGTTTAAAATCAAAATTAGCCATCTAAATCTATAAGTGTTTGTGGTGTAGTGGGTAGAGATGTAGCTCAGTACTCCGAATTTCAAAGTTCAAATACCGGAAAAGACAAATATTTAGTTAATACTTTTTTAATTAAAATAAAATATTCAAATGTTTAAATGGCAAATATATCAAAGAAAATTAAAATCAGTTGTGGTGCAGCAAGCAAGAGTGTGAACTATGAATCTAAATGCCCAGGTTCGATACCGGAAAATTATAAAAATAAAATGTTTCTTAAAATAAATTTTGTGAAACGTAATAATATTTCTGTGGAATATAAATATAAAATGGGACAACTGAATATTGGCTTTCACAACTAAAAAAATATAATTTAATATGAATATAGTTGTCGTAACCGCCAGAATTCGATTGGCAACAAATTCGGTGGCCACCAGAGAACTGCATTTGCTGATTGCAAAACGTTCATACGCAATCAACACAAGAATAAATTGTGTTTGCGTTCAAACGCTGAATATACTTCAACACACATATTTGTTGATGATTTTAAATCAATCAAACGATGTGCAAATTGTTTTGTCACTGGTTTATAATCATCGGTCGTTGTTAAACCATTGTTTTATTCTGTTCATTCGCGCCAACAATAATTATTTTGATGTAGAATAAATCAGAAAAAACAACAAACAACGTGTATGAGTGTAATCATAACTAAAACAAAATAGTTTCTTATTTATAAAAAGGGGGTGATTTTGTAAAAAAACATATTTCATAAACGTTATATGTATAATAGGGTGGGTCTAAAATATGTTTTTTTTATAATATTCATTAGGAATACCAAAAATATTGTTCTTTGTGAAATTTTTTTTTTTTTAATTTAGGTCGACATCTCAGGCTCAGGCAGATATCGACCTAAATTTTTTTTTCCAAAAAAATATTTATATTTCACAAATAAGAATATTTTTACTACTAATAAAAATTCTAAAAAAGCGGATTTTAGACCCACCCTAACATATATATAACATTTATAAAATGTTTTTATACAAAACCACCCCCTTATAAAATGTGTTTCTATTTTGTTTTAATTATGAATAAACTCATACGCGTTGTTTGTTGTTTTTTCTGATATATTCAACGCTGACTTTTTGTTAAGTGATTACATTTGCATAAAACATAAACGACAGATGATTCACACTGGTTCCAATTACGCGTTCAGTAACATGATGCTGATTTTATTCTACAGTGAATTTTGTTGAATTATTAAAAGTGAACAAGAATTTTTGTGTAAATCAAGAAAAAAGTTGATTTTGCAGTTCTCTGGTGGCCACAAATAATACTGTTTTCTGAGTGTACTAATATTAATAATGCTTAGTAATTTTTTTTTGCTGATTTTAGCAAACCGATTCTGAATTCCACTTAACAAAAGGTTTACTAAAATTTAGTTGCGCCTGCTAATTGTTGCTATTAGTTTCATTGTACTACATGTCAGCAGACATGTGTTGATAAGATTAGCTGAAAATACCTCTGGGCTTAAATTAGCAAAATTTCCCGTAATAACAAAATTTTCAGTTGCCATTAAGGATTTTTTTTAGTTAGTGTCTGACAAAAATAAATACAAATTAACTCTTTTTTTAATTATATTTTGGAAAATTTAACTTTAGGCCACCTAGTTCTTTGTTTACCATCACTGAACGCTTTTCGAACAGCCGGCTCACAGGGACGGTATTTAAAATATGGAAAAAATCCATTGCCAGGATTAATTAATTGACTAAATCATGTGACGAATTCATTTCCCTGTAAAATTTTTTATAAATTTTCAACCTTAAATAGGTAACATCTTTAAAATCTGAGCTTTTAATGGGTTAAATTTAAAACTTAAAAATTCTAATAAATCTTCAAGTCTTGTTTGTCAATTTACAAGATGATGGGTGTAGGAAAATTTTCTTATATATCATTCTGCTCAAATTCATCTAAAACATACAGTTTGAACATGTGACAATACGAATTTATATAACAACAAAAACCCTGACCTCCTGCAATGTTTGATGATCATGTGTTATTTTGCAAAAGCCTAAATAAGCCTGTCTGTTAACCATGTGTACATCTTATTCTTCTGTTGCCCTTTTTGTATATTTTTCCACTTCAACTACATCAATGTAAAAGTTAAAAACACAGAAGATTTAAACAAATATACCTCCCTAAGATTTTTATTTTTTTTTTTTGTGTCACGTTACAGACAAACCAAAAATCTCCCCCTCAGATTTGGATAATAAAAAAAATTTAAAATTCCTTAAAATAATGAGTTAAACTTGTAGTAAAACTTTGTTTATGTCATTTTTATCTTGGAATCTATGGGTTGAAGTTTTTTATTTTATTTTATTTTTTTATGTATTTTTAACATTGCATGTGTCCAAAAACTTAGCAGTGGCATCATTTTCAATAAGTGTTAAATTAATTTAAAGTAAATATGAAGAAAGACATAAGACATAGATTGGAGTTGAAAGGATATCATAAATTATGTTTGAATGAAAGTGAACTGTATAAGACAACAAGTTGTAGATTTTGTGTCTGTATACAAAAACAATTGATTTTATGAAAATATTCAGTAGCAGTGTAAAGTGTTTCCTAGGAGTACTTACTTATAAATACACCACATGCTTTGAGTGTTTATATGACATTTGAAATGATCAGTAGAAC
Source organism: Eustalomyia histrio (assembly GCA_949748255.1). Lineage (NCBI taxonomy): Eukaryota > Metazoa > Arthropoda > Insecta > Diptera > Anthomyiidae > Eustalomyia > Eustalomyia histrio. The sequence continues at coordinate 36,185,886 of OX456527.1, forward strand.
ACATCAGCTAAAATTTTTGTTTACACCTTTAAATTTCTAAATTAATTTATCTGGCACAACTTTCGCTTGCAGTTGTAAGAAACACTTCTATTGTCAATTAATTTATTATACTCGTATAAATTTTAGAATTAAATTCTATGATAATGTTTTACTATTTGCGGAGCTTAAATTCGGAGCCTACATACCTAGCAAACTGAACATTATACTACCTTCAGTCAAAGCTTGATATAAAATTGTATTTATTCCGATTGATGTCCACTTTAATCTTCTGTTACATCCCTGTGGAAAATTGTCCTGTCCAGGACACGTCACGAGCTTGCTATCCTTTTTGTACCTTTAAGCACTCTATTTCTGTTTATGAAAAGACACGTTGGGCTGAACTCAACGATTTCTTCCGGTACTTCAATTGGGAAATTTGTTTTCTCGATGGGAGCTTTGGAATAAAATTATTCATTTTCATTAGGCGCATTCACTTCCTCGCGGAAGTAAGAGCTTCTGGTTTACTTTAAAAGAGTAAAGCGTACAGGTTGGTTGAAAAGTTTCTGCGCTCGAAATGAAAGAATACTGTTTTTGTTACGAAATGTATTTTTTTATTCAATATAATCTCCTAAAGGCTTAATACACTTGTTCCAATGGTCTTCCAATAATTTTATCCCATCCTTATATTGGTTTTCCAGAAGCTCTGCAAAATAACCGTCTACGGCTGCTATGGCCTCTTCATTCGACGAAAAATGCTTTCCACGAAGGAATTGTTTGAGATTTCTGAAGAGATAGTAGTCACTGGGAGCCAAATCTGGTGAATACGGTGGATGTTCAAGCAATTCGTACTTTAATTCTTTGAATTTAGCCATCGTCAAAACACTTTTGTGAGCAGGTGCATTGTCTTGATGAAAAATGATTTTTTTCTTCTTTAAACCAGGTCTTTTTTCACGAATTTTTTCATCCAGCTGATGCAAAAGGCTACAATAATATTCAGAGTTGATTGTTTTACCTTTCTGAAGATAATCAATCAACAAAATTCCTTTTGCATTCCAAAAAACTGATGCCATAACCTTCTTTGCTGATCGTTGTGACTTCACCTGCTTTGGAGCTGAACAACCAGATTCAGTCCACTATAAACGTTCTTGTATCAATTTAGGATCATGGTGGTAGATCCAAGTCTCATCCATAGTTATAAAACGACGCAAGAAGTCGGTTTTATTCGGCTTAAAAAGCTCCAAATTACGCTGAGAAATTTGTATTCGATCAAGTTTTTGTTGAATTGTTAATGTGTGCGGCACTAACTTTCCAAACAGTTTTTTCATACGTAATTCTTCATGTAAAATATGGAGTACTCGTTCGTCTGAGATGCCTATGGCATTAGCAATTTCACGCTTAGTCAAACTTGGATCTTCACTAACCATATTATGTACCTGCTCAATGATTTCTGCTGTGGTTGCAGTTTTTGGTCGTCCTTCGCGTGATCGTCTTCAAGGCTGGTACGACCACGTTTAAATTCACCAGCCCAAAATTATACATTTCTAACAATTATTCATAAATTTCCTTTGCATTTAAACCCTTCAAAACAAAGAATCTAATGACTGCACGATATTCAATTTTTTTCATATTAAAAAAAATCATGGAAGCGTCAACTTCAAATGGCTTGTAAACAAAGAAAGAATTGACAGAATGACTTGCAACTTTGCATGTGTTCTCAGGACAGTTATACCAACTTGAGAAAAAAAAAGTTTGGAGCTAGCAGTGCCATCTCTTGGTGAGCGCAGGAACTTTTAAACCAACCTGTAGTGCTAGTTTATTTATCCCAGCTCTTATAAAGGATGACCAAATATTTACTAATCCTTTTTGGCTGAAATATTCGCAAGAAACTCATTCTTGCAATCAACCACTGCTCAAACTCGAAAAAGTTTCGTGAACTTTGTCTAAGATATTTTTCCGAGCTCGTGCAGAAAAGGGGTTACCGTGGATTTCAGTGTAATAAGTGGATAGTATAACAGCACTGGTTTTAAAACAGTGCTCTTGCTCGTCCATTGTCTGTAGCATTTGATGTCGGTAGTGACCTCTCGATTTTGAGCTTTCTCAGAGATCGCACTGTACGTGTTTTTATAGATGGTTTCAGCTGGGATTAGGGGTACCCTCCATTTTTCTTATCTTTCTTAACGATCTTCTGGGTCAAACTTTCAACGAAATCTAATCTTTGCAGCAACATATGCCATTCTTTTTTCTTCTATCTTCGGCCAGGCCCCGTTGAGATTGAGGGCAGAAGACACTCATGTGCTTTAGTTTTTCAAATTCGGTGTATGAACTACTTCACCCCATCTGATCTCCTTACTATTTATATCACCCATATCCGACCGAATATGGAACACAACTTCCATATCACGTTGGCTGCCAAAGCCTTTTTAGAATTTTGATCGTTCAGTAGCAATGTTATTTAACAATTTTGGTCACCTGAGGCAAACAACTTATTTTTGTTCTATTTTGTTTCTTAGTGCCTAAAAATAAGTTTTGACTACTCGCGACTTTATTTTGGTCCCTAATTTTGAAGTTATAACGGTTTTTTGGTGTCGCACATTTTCGTGCGACATGGCCTGGGAGAACATAAAACATGTTTTTCTACTGATCTCCAAATTGAATTAACATAAATATATATTTTTATATTTTCTTTGCTCATAAATGAATTGATTTTTAAAAGAATTAATAAAAAGACAAATTTAAATTTCCAACTTTTTAATTATCCAAAAAAATACCATTAAAAATACACAGCGGCCATGGGAAATACACCAAAATGTTCACCATAGGCCAGTGAATCCAAATTCCATATTAAAATGTACGAAAATGTGCGACGTGGCCTCAGGGTAACATCTGGGTGTCGCATGAAAACGTTCGACGTGGCAGCCAACGTGATATATTGACAGGAGCTTCAAAGTATATTTTGGAGCTATTGGACCGTGTGCGAAGAAGGGCGTTGGTGCTTATCGGTTACAGTACGTGGTCCTGCTCTACTGATTCATGGGAGCATCATACTATGGGAGGTGTTCTGCTGGGATAAGTGAACTTATCTCCAACGTTCCACAGAGGTTTTTCCTGAGAATTACAATGTAGATAAATTCAAATCTAATGTTTGCAAACACTACTTCCTCTTTCCTGCTCCTCATAACCAATTTTCCTAATATCAACAGAACGTAGTCTTGAACCAACATTCAGGGGATGAAGTGTTGGTTCAACGCAACGCAACAAAAAAAAATTATGTGCCCTTCGGTGTCCGGTCACGAAAAAGGTCCTTTGCGGTCAATTGACTCATGATTTCACGTAGATTAACTAAAAATTGAGAATCCAAATATAAATTGATATGAAATAGTGCGTTCAAACATTATAAAAACACAAATATCACAATAAAAAAATATATCAAAGTTAGAAAATTACATACATAATTATTTAAAATTAATCTAAATTAAAAAAATTTAATTTTTTTTCTAAAGATTATTCTCTTTTAATAAATTTGTTTAATATTTTTTGTGGTGGATGCTTCAATTTCAAGTATCGGATTTCTAGCCTTAAGGGATTGGAAAGCTCTATAAATTCCAACTTTCAATGGCGCCATTTCTTCTATTGAATGCCATTTTTATAATGTTCACATTGGAAATTCCAAAAATATTTTTTCTAGGTGACTAGGTGAATCTCAAATGTTAAGACGAAAAGTTTTGTGCGGAATGTTAAGGGTGATACCTTATAATTATTTATTATTAAGTCAAGATCTGGCCCCACGGCCAGCACTGCGACTCATATGAATATTTTGTACCAAGGATCATAAAACTAAATTCTGTATTATATTCCCTCTGAACTTTAATATAGAAGATGGAAAAGAGTTTCTAATGTCTTCTGGACCTAAAAATTCCCTAATGAAAACTTTCCCTCTGTTCATCCTCCACAAACGGTAGTTTAATCCGAAATTCCCGGTAAGAAATCCTGTTAGTAACCTAATGTGGATCCTAGCATGGTCCAATGTTTCTGAATTGGAAAGGGGTTGACCAGAAATTTTGCCTGTCTCATCCCTTAAGAATTGTTCCAAAGGTCCTTTGCCATTGGTAGTTCTCCCTCCCTAATCAGGCTACTAAAGGTGTGGAAGAACCCATTCTCGCTAGTTCGTCCGCTACCTCGTTACCAACATGTCGACTATGAACTGGTATCCAGTAAAGAGTAACCCAGTTACTGTGACCAACCACCAGACTCCTTCTCTTTAGTTTTGGCTGCGGTTTGTATGGATTTTTAATTCGGGAATAGTTGACAATCACACGAATTTTTTTTTCTAAAATACACAGTCTGCTTTCATTTACGTTATAAAGGTTTATTGGGACACGAAATTCATAGTGAATATGGTAGGTGGAAATGTGTAAGAGAAAAAAAGTTGGGTTGCTGAATTTAAACGTGGTCCTTCAAAAGAAGTGGACTTCCAAAAACTGCAGCTACAGTACATGATGTGGTATTAGACGATCGACAACTGAAAGTGCGTAAAATTGGTAATGTCATATGCATCTCAAATGATGGAAAAAGTTTTCTGCAAGATGGGTGCCTCATTTGTTGACAGTTGACCAATAACGCATTCGAATTGAAATTTCTCAAACTTGTTTAGATTGATTTAAGCGAAATAAAACAGATTTTAAGCGTCATTTCATAACTGTTGATGAAACATGGATCCATCACTGCACACCAGAAGCAAAGGAATAATCAAAACAATAGACAGAAGCTGGTGGAAGTGTGCCAAAGAAAGCAAAAAAAAAAAACATTTTAATCGACTGGTAAGGTTATGTCAACGGTTTTCTGGGATTACAAAGGTATTTTATTGATTGACTATCTTTAAAAAGGTAAAACCATTAATTCTGAATATTATTGGATCCAATAAATGTGAAGACTCGAGAAAAACTACCTGGTTTACAACACAAAAAATATAATTTTTCAACAGTGGCAAAATGCAAGGAATTGCTTGACTACCCCGCACCTCATTCTCCTGATTTATATCTCTGTGGCTTCTACCTGTTTCCAAATTTAAAAAATCCTTGCTGGCAAGCATTTTATCTCGAAGGAAGATTCAATTGCAGGTGTAAACGATGATTTTGTAAAGCTTTAGGAAAAATATTTTAATCAAGGCATATAATTGGTAAAAAAAAGCAGTGGATTAATGGTATTGATATAAACATAATTTTAAAATTTCTATCACTTGTTTTTCATTGCTAGGCTAAGAACATTTCGAACGACCCTCGTATTTAAAATTTTAGATTTCTAGCCAAAAGGGTTTGGGCAGGCAGGTGATGGTGGAAACCTTTCGCATTTGTGAAGCCCGTTATCGAACCTTTGTTTTCTGCACAAAATTTTGTTGAAGCACTGATAATAATGGCATCCCCTTAAGCTTCTATTGCATAGCACCGCCTAAAGACGGGGTCTATGGAAAAACCGATTTGATGTATAATTTTTTAAATGTTTAAATTCCGACTTTTTGAAAAGTGTACTTGAAGCTTTAAGCTACGTTTCTGCTTTTTCAGATTGACATGCAAGAAATTTTACATTCTATTCGTCGACAGTGACGCGTTGCAAACTGCGAACATTAGAATTACAAAAAGCAGCCAGTGGCTTACCCACCGCAAGTGATATTATAAATTATATGCGGGCTTTGAGAGCAATAATTTGGAAGAAGAAACATATTCAGCTGCATGCAAACGAGTTGGTATTTCAAGGTTTGACAACAGCCTACGATTGTTTGGAATATTTTGTGATGGAAGATTTCGTAAAGGAACTTAGCAAATCGTTGGCACCGTAAAGCAAAAAAAAAAAAATAAAGCGGCGAATTGTCCAGCAATTATGTTAAAAAGGATACAACAAGCATATGGGTGGTGTGTATTTGATTGACGGATTGATTGGTCGATCTATATATATTAAAAATTGTTGCAAGTGGGTTGTGACTTTATAACTCACTAACGGTCAAATCGAATTCGATTAAGGGTTTGTTCGTATGGTTGGGTAGATTGTTTATCTAAATTTTACACGAAATCGGTCGACGCGTTCGTGAGTTATGACTTTTCATGTCATCATGTGATTTTGTTCATATAAAAAAAAAACAACAACAAATACGTAGGTGCCTATGAGCGTGTGCGGTATGTATACTGTGTGCTGACTTCTCATACACACGGTAAATACACGTTGTAGCGCATACACGCATAAACATTGACAGCTGTCAATGAGTGATACACACGGTAAATACACGTTGTAGCGCATACACGCATAAACATTGACAGCTGTCAATGAGTGATCATTTTAAGGTTCTTTTGCATCGAACTCGCGGATCGAGAAACCAATGAATTTGATTCAATGTTAATATTCATGCGTAGCGAAGCACGCCGGGATCCGTTAGTACCATTTAAAAATGAACACCAGAAAGTGTACAAACCGAATATGTTATCATAATTTGGACGTAGCTATGGCAAACGCATGTTGTTTTTGCAATAGATTGAATAAGGGCGTCGTAAATTGTTCACTTCCTGACTTTAGAACAGAAACACTATATTTGATTTGCTCGACGCTCGCTGCTAAATGTTTTCATCCGACTTCTTTTACACCACCACCAAATGCTAAAATATAAGATACGATCAAATAGGCCATTGGTGTAATTTTTCCAGATGCAAATGGGAAGCTCAAGCATTTTGAGCTAAATGTAAATTAATTTAGGCAATTTAACAACAAATAAATCTGTTTTTAACTTTCTTAATAAAGAATGGATCCAAAATCTACATGTTATCTTAATAAAATAATTTTATTATAAATTTGAATCTAAATTTACTTGTCTACTGATGTGAGACGTCAATGCACAAGTCCCCCTCAAGGCGGAGTTGAAATTTTTACCTGTAAAAGTTAAACGAAGCATCATATCAAAAAAATATCTTCAGATTCGTGATCAGCGGCTCGAAATTAGTCTGAATAAAAATTAGGGTATAAACAAAAATTAATGCATTAGATGGTTAACTTATATTTACTCTAAAGTCCCACTTATGATTATGTTTATGGCTTATAATTACCATGTTATGTTTGTTTCTTTTTTTTTAATTTTAAATAATCTTATTTTAAAGTACCTTAATTATTAACATAAAAAGTTTTTTCATTATCGTTACCATTTCTCCGCAATCATATTCCCTTGTTTTAACTTTCTTTTTCAGTATTTTATTTTAGACAATATTTTTTTGAGTAAAAAAAAGAAACTTAAAATATTTATTTATATTTTTTGCAATTATTAAAAAACATAAAAACTATTTTCAGGAATGTTTATGATGTTTAAATAATGGAGCATTAAAATCAAAACAAAAAAGGTCCTACACATTTAACTTAAAAATTTATGTCAAACAAATCTACTTAAACTTGTTTTTCAAAAACATTCTCCTATAAATCAATAGTCATTAAATATTTAAAAAAAACACAATTTTATTTTTATATACAAATTATTTTCTACTTAAACCCACACACATGCAGACAAAACAAAAAAGAAAATCCTCTTTATAATTTTATTTATCATTTTCCTTTTAAAAAATATAGTTTTTTTTCATCGACTTTTTTTTTTCTTTCTTTGCAGAAATTGTACCTGTCGTTTGTTTGGAATTAAAAAACATAAAACGAACCCATGTTATGCTGTTGATTCCTGTTTGAAACATATATAAAGTTTGTAAGTAGAAAACTAAGAAAACTTTTTCAATTCATAATAACCCAGGCAAAAATTGTTTAGCGTAACAAGTATAAAGTGTGAGCAAAGCGTTAGTTATTCGAGAGAAAATAAAAAACAATTTTAAGTAGTTTTTAAGAATTTTTTATCACCAAATTTTTATTTTATCAATTTTTTTGATACGCCAAAAATTAAGGCTATTTCTGTTAAATTGCAAACGGCGACAAAGTACCAAGAAGATTTCATAATTACAATACTATTTCCTAAAGCCTACACAGCACTTGCTTTGAGTTAATTAAGAAAAATTATTTAAACCTTAAGGATCCCTTCCTCTTAAAATGGTTTAGTTGCGTATTAGTTAATGTTTTATATTCTAAGACTTTCTTGCCATATTCTTACCTAAAGTTAAACAAATTAGGAAGATTTAAGAAAAAATAACGGAAAAAATATATAAAGGGTGGTCCAACCATAATGCACGATGTTAATTGTAAATAAAACAAAAAGTTTTCAGAGAATTATCTTAATATTTTTAATATGATAGAAGGATCTATCACAATTATGTGTGAAACAAAATATCGGCGAAATGCTTGCCACGGCTTCGGTGGCATACCTCTATCCGATGGTCCATATTTTCAGTGACTCTGAGACATAATTGAGGATCTATGTCGTTAATGTGCCAAACTATCTTATCCTTTAGCTCCTGAATTATTCTTTGCTTATTGACGTACACTTTTTCTTTTAAATATCCCCAAAGAAAGAAGTCCAACGGTGTCAAATCACATGATCAATAATATCGCCACGACGTGAGATAACACAGCCATTAAATTTCTCGAGCAAAAGAGCCATTGTTTCGTTGGCTGTGTGGCTATTGGCACCATCCTGTTGGAACCACATATCGTGCAGGTCCATATCCTTAATTTCTACCCTCAAAATGTCCGTTATCATCTCGCGATAGCGAACACCGACGACGAGTCAAGTTTGACGGCTCTTCTGCCACAAACAACAGCTATGTTTTCCGCAAAACGAACTGGGCGAGCATGCGCAAGTCTTTTCACATTTCCTACAGGCCCAGTTTGCTGAAATTTTCACACAATTCTCCCGATTGTGGACGCATTTGGTCGATTATGCTGACCAAAAAAATCACGAAGTGCACGAAATGCATTTCTATTTGAAAGCCCATTTTCGTAAAAGGCTTCAACAATCTTAACGCGCTTCAATTGTGTACCTCTCCATGGTTGAATTTTTCAAACACTGAAAGAAATGTCAAATTAAGTTGGGCAAAAAACTTGTCGTTAAGGTGTGACTCACAATTAACATCGTGCATTATGGTTGCACCACCCTTTATAAAAAGTTAAACCGATTACTCCCTTTATTTTAACCATTTATTTTTGCCAAATTAGTATTTAGTTTTAAATTATTGTTGAAACAAAGGTGATTAAACGAAATCCATTTCTCGATATCGTGTTTCATATCTAAGATAACCAGCATTGACTTTGCTCTATATACTCAGTTTTAACATTTAGTAAGCGTTTTTTTGCTGCATACACCACTGTGTATTAAGCAAATTTTGCATACAAAAAATGTCATTATTGTTTTGCTGCATTTGGAATATGCAGCAAATTTCGCATATCGAATTTTAACAGATTATTTGAGACGACTAATTATTTGAGTCTTAAGTTATTAGATTCGCCATTAACCGAAATCGAAGAATCGGTTTATTAACCGAATTAAAAATGCTAGTAAACATATTCTTTCTAAATGAAATCCGTTTTCAGAAATCTTGTTTTATATCTAAGATACCCAGCATTGACTTTTCTCTCTATCCCCAATTTAAACATTTATAAAACAAATGTTGCATACTAAAAAAGCACGTCTTATTTTTTTGCTGCATTTGGCATATGCAGCAAATTTGGCATGCAATAATAACAAAATACACTTCATTAGAGTTTTGCTGCATTACCATTACAACGAATGTAATTCAAAATAAAAGTGATAACAAAAAACCTTATTACTTATTGTATATAAATAATGGGTGATTTTTTAAGAGCTTTCGGATTTGATTTAAAAAAAAAAACATAAAATTTAGAGAAATGTATGAAATCTTTATTTGAGTCGATAGAATGGTCTATATAATTCAATATTTAAAGATGATTTCATGTGAATGTTGACCACAGCTGCGCCTCAAATGGTTCATACGCTGGGTCCAATACTCTCTCCAACATATCGGCTGGTATTTCGCGAATAAATTCTTCAATATTGGCTTCAATTGCATCAACCGTTGCGTGCTTGTTCCTATAGACATGAGTCTTAACAAAAAATAATCTAAAAGCGTCTTATCGCACGATTTAGGCGGCCAACTGACCGGCCCCAAACGTGAAATAAACTGTTCACTGAACTCGCCTTTTAATTGGGCCATTGTTTCGCGAGCTGTGTGGCATGTGGCACCGTCTTGTTGAAACCACATGTCAGCCAAGTCCAGCTCTTCCATTTTGGGCAAAAAAGTTTGTAATCATCGCACGGTGGCGCTCGCTATTCACAGTAACGTTTCTGCCTTCGTCGTCTTTGAAAAAGTACGGTCCAATAATGCTACCGGCCCATAATCCACATCAAAGAGTGCATTTGCTGTTTGTTGACATACCCATTGAGCTAAAAATTATCATACTTTATTGATTTCGTATTCAAAATCATTATTGATGCTTTTAAAGCATATTTTTTCACTACGTGTGTGTGCCAGTGTTTTAAGATTTGTCCTACTATTTAATTATTATTTGATTTTCGTTCGTTTTATTTTGAAAGTTTGCAAAATATTTTTTTTTTAAAGTTTGAGAAAAAAAAATAGATATTGTTATCATTTCATATGATTAGGTAGTTTGTAGTTTTCTGCCTGGGTATTCATTGATTTCTTTCTGAAGTAACTAATTTAAAAAAAAAATAAAAAAAAATGCTTTTACACGTGCCACAGATCAAAACGTTAAATTTGTCATTATTAGCCAAAAAAAAATGTTTTGTTATCTCAAAATAACTTTTATGGAAGAAAAAAAAATTGAACTTTTATGAAACTAAAATTTGAAGTACCATCAAAACACAAAATCTAAGATTGATGCTTATTGGCTATTGGGCCACTTTTTTTTAACTAATTAATGGAATTCGAACGCATATTTCGGCCAGATAATATTTATGGTCGCTATTCGGTACTCTTAAAGCATTATGGATAAATAAAAAAACATACAGGATGGTTGAAAAGTTCCTGCGCTCGAAATGAAAGAATACTGTTTTTGTTACGAAATATATTTTTTTATTCAATATAATCTCCTAGAAGCTCAATAATTTTATCCCATCCTTATAATGGTTTTACGGAAGCTCTGCAAGCAATTCGTACTTTAATTCTTTGAGTTTAGCCATCGTCAAAACACTTTTGTGAGCAGGTGCATTGTCTTGATGAAAAATGATTTTTTTCTTCTTTAAACCAGGGGTTTTCTCACAAATTTTTTCATCCAGCTGATGCAAAAGGCTGCAATAATATTCAGAGTTGATTGTTTTACCTTTCTGAAGATAAAAAATTAACAAAATTCCTTTTGCATCCCAAAAAACTGATGCCATAACCTTTTTTGCGGATCGTTGTGACTTCACCTGCTTTGGAGCTGAACAACCAGCTTCAGTCCACTGTAAACGTCCTTGTTTCAATTTAGGCTCATGGTGGTAGATCCAAAAAAAAAATGTTATAAAATGACGCAAGAAGTCGGTTTTATTCGGCTTAAAACGCTCCAAATTACGCTGAGAAATTTGTTTTCGATCCAGTTTTTGTTGAATTGTTAATGCGTGCGGCACTAACTTTCCAAACAGTTTTTTCATACGTAATTCTTCATGTAAAATATGGAGTACTCGTTTGTCTAAGATACCTATGGCATTAGCAATTTCACGCTTAGTCAAACTTGGATCTTCACTAATCATATTATGTACCTGCTCAATGATTTCTGCTGTGATTGCAGTTTTTGGTCGTCCTTCGCGTGGATCGTCTTTAAGGCTGGTACGACCACGTTAAAATTCACCAGCCCAAAATTCAACGGTGCGTTTTGAAGGTGAGGACTCCTTATACACTCCTAACAATTGTTCTTAAATTTCCTTTGCTTTTAAACCCTTCAAAGCAAAGAATCTAATGACTGCACGATATTCAATTATTTCCATATTAAAAAAAATCAATGACACGTCAACTTCAAATGGCTTGTAAACAAAGAAAGAATTGACAGAATGACTTGCAACTTTATATGTGTTCTCAGGACAGTTATACCAACTTGAGAAAAAAAAGTTTGGAGCTAGCTGTGCCATCTCTTGGTGAGCGCAGGAACTTTTCAACCAACCTGTATATGTTGAACCGATTGAAGTTAAATTTATGAAAAATTTGTAAGTTTAGCAAGAATTCCATTGTCCTAAATTTGTATATAATATCTAAGAGTACCAAATAAATATCGCTCTTTTTGTCGTACTAACCGGTCGGAAAAAATAATAGTAAAATCAATTGTTAAAAAATATTTTACTAAACATGTTATTTGTTTACGAACATTTTTAAATAAAGTATGAATTATATTAAGCTGATAATAATTCTAGATAAAATAAATTTTTTCGTATTTAAATTAATACACTTCAAATAGTTTGTAAGTTAAAAGAACCGATAATACCATTTAAAAGAAATGATATTTTGTACTAACTTTTCATTTAAATCAAATGGTTTTTGTTATTTATTTTTATATGTTTTTTAAACAACTGAAACATCAGTAATAAAAATTATTAATTAGTTAAAAATAAATGTTAAAATTTTACCTACCCAGACATAGAAAAATAACTGATTATTCATTTATTTAAAATTATTTCTGTTTTTTGTATTTTTGTTGTTTCTTTTTTAATAAACAAATATATACTCACAGTCTAACTACACATTTTGTGTGAATGACCATATGTGTTGTGCTTATGAAAGTCTTGTTATTTGAATTAAAATAATTTTTTTTATATAAATAAATTAAAAAAGAAATTGGAATCTTTTGAATATTTTTTTTTGAACAGACAGCAAACAAAATTTATCTGTAATAGAAACAAATAAATCACAAATTTCCCTTTTGTGGGTAAATTTTTATTTAATTTCAAACAAATGAAAAAAATTAATAAATGAAGCTGAAAAAAATCGGTAAATGATAATAAATTATTTTAAAGAAATGCATACAAAAGTTAAAAAGTTTTTTTAAATAAATGTATGTATATTCCTTTATTTTTAATCGTTTTATATTTAATGTAACATTGTTTCAGCTTGATTTTTATTTTTTTTTTTTTTTTTGTGATGCAAAAATGTTTGAAAAATTTTCAAATTCCATAAAATCCGAATCGTTCTAACATTCAAATGTTAGATTTAAGAAGTTTTATATCGATGGCCTTATGTAGAACGGTCCTAAAAGTCCTTTCGACTATTGTGGAGTTTTTTCCATTATTAAGAGAATTTCACTTCCAAAAACTCCATTGAAACCCTGGAAATACATTTCCATATGTCACTTTGACTTTTATAGTCAAAATTTAGAATTAATTTTACTATTCAAAATAGACATGCCGTTTTCCTAATATCGATTATAACTTCTGATTTCTCAACATTTTTTCTCATTTATGTTTACCGTCAATACTATGACATTGACATTAGCCGTACAACAGTTTTTCAATCTGAAACTAATGTGATATTTGTCAAAATTTGCTCTCATCTCTTTTTTAATAAATATTATATCTAGAGGTTTCTTTTGTATGTTATGGTGACTTATATTGAAATTTGCCGTTACACACTTTTTTCATTCACAAAAAAAAAAAAAAATATGGATTTGTGGGGCATTTTAGCGCCAACACTGAATAAGTACGAAATTAACCCTTAAGCTCATTTTAAGTTTTGACTTATTTCTTGCTTTCAAAATGAATTTTGAGCTTTGGTGTATTCAGAGACTTTTATGATTAATATTTTTGTGGAACATTTTAAACCATTATATCCCCGTTTTAAGGGTATTTGCCACCTTTTTCACGAAAGGGACGGAAAAGACTTATACATTGAGAAGTTAAAGGGTTTAAATGTTCCTCGTAATTTTTTTTTCCATAAATCTGCTTAACACATCTTATGCCTAAAATGTAAGGGTCACATAGTAAGAAAGCATGCCAACTTTAACCCACCCTAATAAAGACGCAAACTTTCCCTTTACCAGAATCCGTTGTCGGAACCTTGTTATTTTTTTTTTTTGTGTTCCACAGTGTTATGAGTGAATTTTCCTCCAGAACCGAGAATTTTTCTTATTGACGCAGCCGCTAAGATAAAAATAAATATTGTCGCTTATGATTTATTTAGAAGGAAAATCATCCACTTCGTCACAACTATTGCACGTTCTTGAGATGTATACCAATTTATTGTTATTCGATATAAATTTTGCACATGTCTACTTTACGATTGTCAAAACCAAACTGACATACGATGACATTTGCAAATATTGCAATGTTTGCCAAGAGAGGGTGATACATATTGCCCCATTTTGTATCAACCAAAATACGCTTTCCAATTTTGATGGCGCTTTATATTTCTGTATGCATTTTGTATCGATTCATGCAATTTATTACTTTTTAATACATTTTTGCAGGCGATTACATTAAGTTAAGATTGGCAACCGATACCTGTTTTAATACCACACTCAAAATACTTTGTATTTTATAATACATGAAATTGTATTTTAAAATAAATGAAGAATCACTTAAAAACCGGTCTACTAACTTTTCATTTAAATCAAAAAAATATTTTATTTATTTTTAAATGTTAACGAATTAAATTACAACAACAATTCCTCCAACTCTTCATCAGATGGCGGGCAACAATTGTGTTGCCATTTTTGAAGCTCTTAATATTTCACCACCTTTCATATCTTCTCTATCCCCTTTCCAAAGAAAGCAACACATTGATTAGTTTAAAGAATTTTCTGAGTGTTGCTTCTCTTTTAAAAACCATAAATCCATAAAAATAATTAGCTACAAAATCCGTAAAATGTAATGAGTTTTCCATTATTTCTTTTTTTTAACATTCAACAAATTAACTACAAAATTCTTAAAAAGAAATGACATTTTATAAAATTTAACTACAAAATCTAAAAAATATACGACTGCATTTATTTGATTTATTTTTTATTTATCAGATAATTAACTGTAAAAAAATAAAAAAAAAAAATCATTTTTTTAACAAATCATTTCAAATGAAAATATTAACTGTAACTGAAAATCCGTATTTATATGTAATTTATTTTTTAAATAAATGTAAAAAAGGGTTGAAAATATAGTTCTTTGTAATTTAACTATTTAATAATCATTTTAAAATAAATGTGAGGAGAACTTTTTAAATAAACTACAGTGAGTTGGCGTAAAACTATTTTGAGTCGAAATTTTGATTTCAAAAATACCAGCATTCCAAAACCTTCCCGTTACGGTATCGTACCGTTTTTTTGCGTTTTTAGCAAAAAAATATGTATATTTTTTAGTGCGAAATATCAAAAATTGCCAATTTAACTTTATCGATTTTTGTTACTAAAAATTCGTAATGCGAAACTGACGTTCCGGTTATTAATTTTTAATTTGACAACACATAATTTATTGTGAAAATGCAATTTTGTAATAATAACAGCACCCATAACCGATACCAATTCAAATTCAATACCGTTAGCAATACGAAAATAAACAAAAAATTGGTTCCAATATCATTATTTGTTCGGTTTGCCACCCTTGGATTAAATATTGATTTAAATTTTATAAAGATTTTTATGCATTTACATACATATTTATATATTTTTGTAAATCATATAAAAATATTATATATTTATTTACAGTAACTCTGGCAATTGATCGCTTACTTTATTTTCGTGACATTAAACAGACTTTTCGAGATTGTGATGTATGTTTGAATATTTTAGCATTTATGTTATTTTCATTTCACAAATGCACATATCAGTGATTTTAAATTAAACTTTCTTGTATATCAGTATTTGTATATAAATACATATTTACATTTTATGCATGTATGGAGCACTTAAGCGCTACTTAATGCCATTAAAGCTGCCACTCGTAACACCATACACAAAAACAATATTTAAGTGCTTCACAAAACACAAATTGTTCAACAACGAGATATAAAGGGTGGACCAAATACAAGTATTTATTTTTTTTTTTTTTTAAATTAAATAAAATTAATTAAATTTAATTTTTCTTGGTATTAGAAATAACAAATTTTCCGAATACACTGTAAAACAATTTCGAATTTTTTCCAAAATTATGGGGTTCTAACAATGGATTTTTGTGAAACATATCAACCCTCTATAACTCTATTCTAACAAATAGTAAAAAACACATCAAAGTCCAAAACTTAACAAAAAAAAAAAAAACAAAAACCACTCAAATTCAAGATTGCTCATCAGATTTCTAGTCAGATTTTGGGATGACTAAATATTATGTCGGTGATCCCAAAATCTAGCTGGAAATCTGATAAGCAATCTTGAATTTGATGTTGTAATCGAATAATCCGAAATATTTGTGCATAATTTTCATCATGCTTCTGCGTGAAATGCCGAGTTGTTGAGATCGATGCCGAGTTGATTTTCTTGGATTGAGCAACACACTTTCGGCCAAGCATCGGTACGCATCTTACTACGACGGAAACCATGAGGGTTGTCCACTTGCAAGCTAGTCTCACAAACTTTCGTTTAGCACTCGCGGTGGGTGCTTCATTTCATCCAAAACGCACAGTTTGGGCAACAAAGCAGACAAACGAAAAGCGACTAATTTTGGCCCGCGAAGGTATGATACTGGCTGATAGAATTTTTAACAGAAAAAAGCTATCAGTGTCAAAATAACATATGGAAATAAAAATCGATACGTATATTTGGACCACCCTGTACATATGTATGTAGGATTAAATGTACATATGTATAATAGAGTATTCGTGTTAAAATTAAATGTATTTGGGATAGAAATTCAATTGAATATTATATCAATATTGAGTACCTACATTAAATTTATATACACCTTTTAACAACAACTAACGTATAAAAGATGTTTAGTAAACATTTAAATACATTTATTATCTTACAAAAAAAGTTAATGTGACTAAAAACCAACCTAAGGGAAACTAATCCGTTGCTTTATAAGAAATGGACCTAACACTTTTACAAAAGTTTGTCATAAAAAAGGAAAATTTACTGATTATGAGAAACTACAGTTCTGTGACATGTCTTAGAATATTTTAATGAAATAATCTAGGATAAGTCTTACATTTAAAATAGTTTGTAGTTTTACAAAAAATAATATTTCATTTAAAAACCGGTCTTCTTAATTTACATTTAAATTAAATGCCTTTTGTTATTTATTTTTAAATGTTGATTAAACAACTAACACATCCGTAGGAAACAAATAATATAATCAGTTAAAATAAATGTCAAAATTTTACCTAACAATTCCTTAAAAAATAAATGATTTTATCATTTATTTGAAACTATAACCCTTTTTTTTTTTTTTTAATATACAAAATGTATGTATGCATTGCTATAGACACTTTTTGACACTTTTGTGAATGTGTGTGTGTTTATTAAGTTCTTGTAATTTGAATTGAAATAATTTTGTATATATACAACCAATTTAAATAAAATAACATATTGAAATTTTTGAATATTTTTTTTGAGACAGACAGCAAACAAAATTTAAACTTGTAATAACTGTTACGAACACAAATAAACCACAAATTTCCGTTTTGTGGGTAAATTTTTATTACATTACAAACAAATGAAAAAAATAAATGGAACTGAAAAAAAATCGTTAAATGATATTAAATTTTTTGGAATAAATGTATAAAAAAGTTAATATAGATATTTCTTTGAAAAATAAATGTATGTTCCTTTATTTTAAAATGGAACGGAAAACTTTTTTATTAAACTACAAACAGTAAACAACATAATATTCTGAGTGTAGAAATCTTTGTAAAGAAGCATTCCGATGATATGTCTGCTACTACGCCGTGTAGACGTATTAAAACACGTTCACACGAACAGAAAAATTCGAGATTTGCTCTCTCATTCATGATTTGCACCCCAATCATGATTGAACCAATATGTTTTGCCATACAAAATTTTTAAAGCGAACCATTTTGGTTCATTTTGAATCGTACTGCAAACCACGAAAAATTTGCTATAATCTCCAATTATCGCTAGTTTATCTGAATTGGCTGTCAAAATAAAAATAACAAAGAAAAAACAAAAAATTAATGTGTTCTTTTCCACAATAAAAACATTAAACAAATAAAAATTATTAATTTTATTTATTTATTCGAGGCTATCGGCTCATTGTAGCGAAAACAGATCAGAGCCTCTGGTGGGAATTGAACCCACGACCACAGCACTGATAGGCAAGCACGCTACCAACTAGCCTAAAATAAATAAAGATAAAAACCATTCAGAATCGGTATTCAAGAAGTTTTCTGTTTGGGTAATTTTTTGTTCGACAGCATGTCGGAATCGTTTGAAATTCTATAGAAAACTGCATTAAAATAATGTATTTGTTAAATGAGGAAGTTTCTAATACATAATGTCTTTGGGTTGTTGGCATATGGTTTCCAAAAATTAACAAAAAAGAGATACGCGAAAAATTGGTTCAAATCCAAAATTTCGAAAAAATAAAAAAATCGTCCCCCTGAAATTTTATAAAGAATAAAATATTTTTATTTGTAACAGCAAATTCAAAAAAGCAAATAAGTACCAAAGAAGGTACTTAAAGTAAAAAGCCCTCAAAAATTTATTTTCAATGATACCACACTTGCATCTTAAAAGCAGATATATGTAATTTTTGAAACCCGTTTTAGATCCAATCAAATTCCGAGGTGGGCCGCAAGCCGAGATATGTTGGTCTTAGATTTTTTGTATCACATTTCTAAATTTGATCTTAATCTGGGTGTTTACGTTGTTTAGCTTCTTTCCTGTATGACAAAATTTGGCATAAAGATGAACCCCAGACCTGACACCATCTTTTTCAAAATTTATAATTTTCTTATATACCGATTTGTTTTTAAATCATTTTGTATTTTTTTAAACTGATTTAAAACAAAAGTTATTAAGTTCGATTTTTTTTTTTAAATTTCGGTTATGCATTTTTGCAGCAAACTGATTTAACTCCTAAAATGATACTCCTTTTAAGTTGAAAATTTAAAAGAAAAATAAACTACATTTTAGCCATTTGTTAAAAATTGTTTTTTATTTTTGACATTGTTAAAATAAACATTGAGTTAAAATAAACATTTAATTCTACGGATTTTGTAGTTAATTTGTTGACGGTTAAAAAAAAACAATATAAATGAAAAATCATTATATTTACGGATTTTGTTGTTAATTAGTTGCCAGCTAAAAAAAAATAAATAAAGAAAACATAATGTTTTTTTTTGATTTGCGGTTAGTTTGTTAACAGTTAAAATAAACATTACTTACTAATATTTTAAGTATATTTATTAACATTTAAAAATAAATAAAAAGTTCTTTTGATTTGAATGAAAAGTTAAAATACTGGTTTTAAAGTGATTTTTTATTTATTTTAAATTACATTTTCATTTAATCGAGATAGAGTGCTTAAAGAGTAGGACCTACACTTTTAAAATATTATTTTTATAGTCACCCTGTTTTAACGCATTTTAACAATATATTTAATTTTGAGAACAGTTTTGAAAGGTTTGACTTTAAAAAACAATGAATGTCTTTATACTGAGACCAACTTGGGCCGAGATATAGTCGAAATAGTTTAAGTGCTTCCGATAAAAATTTATATACAATAATTTAAAACAAAAGAAGTAAAAGCATAAAATTCGGCCTGACCGAATTTAATGCTTTTTCATAAATTCGGAATTTCAACTGGGTAACATACATTATTAAAAACAGTATTTTTTCGACCTCTCAAGGATTGCAAAAAGGATTTTTTTAGACATTTTTAAATTTTTTTTCTTTTAAAAAATTCACTAAATCTTGTAATTAAATATCAAAGTCACTGGCGGAGGTGCATAAGAACTGCTGTACTTCTAATAATATTGTGATAATTAAAAGTTAAAACTGAAATCAAAAATTGTTCTATATGTCAGTATTCTGTTAGTGAATAAAAGTTTTTAAAGGAGAAAAACAGTTTTCGCTATGAAAAAAAGTCTGATGGTGAAAAAAATGTTTGAGGTGAAAACAATTTGAGGGGATTTTAAAATATTAATCACCTCCAAGCGACTGGTGAAAAATATACTCGAGAGGATGTCCATTAATCTACGCTTACGTTTTCGCACCGTGATCGCCATTTTAACACACAGACAGAAATTGTATATGAATCAAGGATATAATGGAATGACAAATTGTTTGTTATACCTTTAAAACATAAGGTGGAGGGTATAAAAAAACTAATTCTAATAAATAATTTATTTAATCCAATTTTCATGTTTAGCAGGCTAGAATTACACCTGCACTCTGACCGCAAAATTGCCGTTAACTACCCGAGTAAAATATTTTTATTTATGTATTAGATTTTTATATATTTTTTGTAATAAATTTAACAGATTTTGTTCTAAAAGTCATTACGTTTTGTAAAAATATATAATTTTCAATTTGGGTAGCAGTTATATGAAAAATATTGAAAATTGATGAAACTGGTAATTAGACACCTAAAAACACATTTAAAGGTAACAATTTTCAAATTCATCCCACAAATATGATCTACAGGATCAAAAGTATCTAATAACCTCTAAAATCCCCAAGGAAATGGTTTAAAATTTTGTATCATTAAAAACATATGCATTCGAGCCTAAATTAAACCTTGATGGGAGTGAACAATTCCAGTTTGAAATACCATTTTTTTTTAAATTGTATAAAAACGGCCTAGATTCACACCCATAGAAATTTTAACATAAAATAAATAAATAAAAAAAAATATTTATTGAACTAAAAAAAAATTTACACCAGTAAAGTATGCTTAAGTCTAACATTAGAAGCAATTAATTTAATTTGTTCTCTTTGTTTTTTATTTTTAAAATTTTGCAGTGTCCAAGTTTTTTTTTTGCCTGGATAATTGTAATATTTTTGAAGTTATATTTACAATTTCACAACAGGTAACTTTGGGAGATTGAAATAAAATGAGAAAATTAGTCAATTGAATAAGCTTTTATTTACTTTTTTGTGGTAACAACGAGTTACAGGAATAATGTTGTCCAAAATTTGGTAATATATGTGTACAAGTTTTTTTTGTTGACTGTATATATTTTTTTGTTTACTGTGTTTTAAATACCGTTTTTTCTCCACATTTTTTTTTGTTCATAAGGTATGATTACATATAATTTTATACAATTAAATATAATTATATATAATCCAGACCTTTCAAACCGAAATTCCTTAAATATATTTTTAAATCTGATTTAAATTTTGACGAATTAATTCACAAATTTATTTCTCTGACTGTATTATTTACTACAATGATTCAATCTTTATCTTATTAGAAGGACGAAGTTGATTTAAATAATTATTTTTATAAATCAAAGGAAATAATTCAATTTTAAATCAAAGAATTAAATTAATTTTGATTTGATTCGCGAGTCAAAAAAAGAATTCTTTTGATTCTCGCACTCAGAATATTATGTTGTTTACTGTTTGTAGTAAACAACAAAGAAATATCTATATTAACTTTTTTGTACATTCATTCAAAATAATTTACTATCATATAATGATTTTTTTCAGTTTCATTCTTTTTTTTTTTTCATTTGTTTGAAATTTAATAAAAATTTACCCACAAAACATAAATTTGTGGTTTATTTGTGTCCGTAACAGTTATTACAAATTTAAATTTTGTTTGCTGTCTGTTTCAAAAAAAAATATTCAAAACATTTCAATTTGTTTTTTTTATTTAAATTGGTTGTATATATACAAAATTTTTCAATTTAAATTACAAGAACTTCATAAACACACATACATACACAAACACATTCACACAAAAAGTGTCTGTAGCTATGCATACATACGTTCTGTGTTAACAAAAAAAAAAATACAAAAAGGGAAAAAATTTCAAATAAATGATAAAAACATTTATATTTTAAGGATTGGTAGGCATTTAATTCAAATGAAAATTAAGTAGACCGGTTTTTAAATGAAATATCATTTCTTTTAAATGATATTTTCAGTTATTTTAACTTACAAACTATTTTATGTGCGATTATGTTTTGATTCCCGAATTAATATATTTTCTTTTAAATCATGATTAATTTAATTTTAAACCCGAAGGGTTTTATGAAATTTGTATAATACCCCATTCATACTGAGCCCCAAAATACGTATTTTCGACATTTTCGATTTAAAATTTGTAAATTTGTATTGAAGTTGAAAACCTGAAAAACGTATTTTGGGTATCAGTGTGTATGGGGTTTAAAACAGTATCAGGGTGACTATATATTTTTTTTTTTATCAATTTTTAAATTAACACACTGCTTCATTTTGTTCGCCTAAAAAGGAGTCACCCTGTGGCTGTTTTATTAAAAGTAGATATCTCGGGATGTCTTTCGGACCTGGCCTGTTGTTATTATCGTAATATATTAATACTTCACCGGAGCAAAAATTTTGTCCGTTTTGCCCTATTTCGCTTAGTTTTAGAGACACCGGCCATTTAATAAAATGGCGAATATCTCGAAGACTAAGCAAGATACCGCAAAACGGAGAAAATTTTTGCAAAGCTCCAAATAGCTTTTCCTTCTATAGAATAGTTTCTCCCCGAAGGGTTTAATGGTATTTAATAAAAATGGGTTACTCTGTGGCTGTTTTATATAAATAAATACTTTGGGATGTCTTCCGAACCTGGCATATTTTTATTATAGCAGTATATTAATATTCTAGAAGAAATTTTTTTTGTCCGTTTTGTCCTATCTTGCTTAGTTTTCAAGAAACCGGCCATTTTAAAAAGTTACCATTTAAAAAAATGGCGAATATCTAAAAAACTAAGCAATTCAAAGTCAATGTTTTTTTATTTTGTTTAAATTCGCAAATCAAATAAATCTTTTTTAATTCGGGAATTAAAAAAAGAATTATGCTTAAAATGATTTGATTCAATTGAATCAAAAAAAAAAAATCAAATGAAATTGATTAATCAATTATGATTTTAAATCTGATTTATGAAATATTAAATCAACTCGCAGATTTACAAAAAGAATTATTTTTTTCGCGAATTAATTCAATAAAGATTTATCTTTTTCAAGGTCTCATATAATTACATAAGTACAGGAACAATTTAGTCTCATTAATCCAGTCATGATATGTAGCATTTTTTTCTTCCAAATTTCCGGATACATATATAATTGTATATAAGTTAAGTCCCGAAGATATATTAATTATATATATGTAATTAAATTTATATAACACAATCATGCGAACAATGTAGTCTAATAAAGTCAGGCATTGTGTATAGCAGTGTATGGCCGAGTGAGTAAAATGCTCCGAGTTTAAATCCTGGTGAGCGCATTGTGTTTTAGAAGTTTATTTTTTTTTTATTATTAATAACCACATATTACTGTCCACAGCATAAATTTATTGGATGCCAGACCAATTTTTTTTATTCGGGTAATGTAATTAGTTGAGACATAAATGTAATTCTCTTCTATTATCTATTTATGTTTTTTTTTTTGGAACAGATCTATTTGATGAACTGACAAAAGTTATACTTGCAACCCACGTAAAATGTTCAATTTCATTCATGATTTTAATGTTCTGTAAAGTTTCTTTTTTTTTTATTTTTGTACCCTCATTCATCATTTATGCTTGTAAAACTTTGTTGTGGCAGAACTTTTCTTCAATGAAATCTAAATGTATGTGCATTAGTGTATGTGTAGGTTTTTTATTTCCGCTTTTAGATGCTTTTATACCTGTGTAAATTTTTTTCTGTTTTTAGTAATTTTTTTTGTACAAAGTAAAATGTGAAATGTATATACCTACAGTGAAACCTTGTATTTGTGACGTTGCACCAAATCAAGAATTAAAAGTAAAATTACCTTTAAATACACTAAGATAATTTTTTTTTTGGACGAGATTCAATAAAATTTTTCAGTAAATTAATGAAGTTTTCTTCACAAAGTGATTGAGAATTTTCTTAAATTAAAACTTAGTTTACTAAAACTTTTTTATTTTAATAAATAAAATAAAATTTTTCTTAAAATTTTACGAAAATCTTTAATGGACAATTTCCAGCGAAACTTTATTAATTTTATTATCATGCAGATAATTTTCTCAGTGTGTAGCGGACCATCGCTATCCATTCTATGTAGTTTTCACTGTGAATGTAGATGGTCCTTAAATTGAGCTTATGTTGGAAAGTGTCAATTTTAATTTAATATTAACTAATTACAAATGATGGTTTAAAAATATATAAATATTTTTTTTTTTGGAAAATAATGTTTTTTCAAAGAAAACTTTAGAATTAATAAAATGATGTTGCTTATTAGCAGATTGCGTCACGAAATAATGATTGTATAATGAAATTATTGCCAAATAATAAATGAATTTTGTAATATTTTGTTCTGCGCAGGTTTAAAATTGTTTAAATCTAATGAAAACTTTGTTTGCTGCAATTAACTGATTTTTTCGAATTGAAACAATACTATTAAATATGCAAAGAACTTCTTACGGATTCGCTTAAAAGACGGGTTTGTGGAGTCTCCACATAGAAAAAATAATTTGAAGTTGTTGATAACATTTTTATTAAAATCTTCTAATATTAATAAGAAAATTATTTGAATTTTTCACAATTTGTAAATAAAGGGTGTCCCAAGAAGAACGAAATTTTTAAATCTGGCAACATTCGAAGTGTCATTGTTTGACATTTGAACAATTGTTATTGTTTGCTAGTAGAAGGTACGAGGTTAGTAAAAATGGAGCGCTACACGAATGAACAACGCATTCTCATTGTGAAATTGTTTTACCAAAATGGTGAAAGTTTTGCGGCTACAGTTCGCAAATTGCGATCAATTTGGGGTCACAATAATGCTCCAAAAGAGTCAACTGTAAAGAGATTAATGGATAAATTTGCCGAAACTGGGTCTGTTAGTGATGTAAAGACAACATCGCGCCATCGACCAGGTCGATCGACCGAAAATGTCGCAGCTGTACGTGATGATGTCGCTCAAACTCCATCCACCTCAATTCGACACCGAGCTCAGCAAATTGGTGTCTCCAAACCCACTTTGCAGCGAATTTTGACGAAAGATTTGCATCTTCATGCATACAAAGTTCAATTGACTCAGGAACTGAAGCCAGCTGACCATGGACAGCGAAGGGAGTTCGTTAATTGGGTATTGGAGAGACAACATGAAAATGCTGATTTTGCCGATAAAATCATCTTCAGTGACGAGGCCCATTTTCATCTTGATGGCTTCGTCAATAGGCAGAATTGTTGCATTTGGGGTGAGGAAAATTCTCGAGTGATTCACGAGAAGCAAATGCATCCTCAATGTGTCACTGTGTGGTGTGGTTTTTGGGCTGGAGGAATCATTGGACCTTTTTTTATGAAAATGAGGCAGGTCAAGCGCAAACAGTCAATGGTGTTCCGTATCGTGAAATGATAACCAGTTTTTTCTTGCCTAGAATTGAAGAAATGAATGTGGAGGGCATGTGGTTCCAACAAGACAGCGCCACATGTCATACAGCCAGAGAAACAATTTAATTGCTGCATCAGTCATTTCTCGGTCGTGTTATTTCGCGTTTTGGAGATCAGAATTGGCCGCCTAGATCGTGCGATTAAACACCATTAGATTTTTTTCTTTGGGGTTTTTTGAAGTCGATGGTTTACGCGAATAAGCCGACGACGACTCAAGCCTTAAAAGAGGAAGGGTACGTTCGTAAATGCAGAAAATTTGTGCATCACTGCGGCAGTTATGCCAATTTTTGTTGCTGATGCGTGATCATCTGTTGCA
This sequence comes from Eustalomyia histrio, assembly GCA_949748255.1. NCBI lineage: Eukaryota > Metazoa > Arthropoda > Insecta > Diptera > Anthomyiidae > Eustalomyia > Eustalomyia histrio. Next base: position 36,211,580 of record OX456527.1, read on the forward strand.
GATGCTTTGCTACTGCTCAACAACTGCACAGTTTGCTTTTTAGAACGTTTTGCAAAAGATATAATTATGTTCACCGCAATAACATTGACAACTTTTTGTTAACTTATAATAAAAATAGAATTAATACAAAGATGAAAAGACTTTTAATTTTTAAAAAACAATTAAACGAAAAAGAAGACTAATTTTGCACTAATGCATCAGACACTTTAATGATGCCATAGTTGCAAAAGTTTGCGCCAGCACTGTCAATTGTTTGCATAAAAAAACGTTTGACGTAAATCAGTGCTGCCAAGTGATGCTTTTTTGAACGTTTTACTTTTATTATGCTGCAGTGATGCGCAACTACTGCATTTACGAACGTACCCGAAATTGGACGCTGCATTAATGAAATACCGCAGCATTCATGCAAAACGGTCATTGAAAATTTCATTAAAAGATCGCGTGCATGCCAGCAAAGCCGCGGCGGCCATCTGCACAATATATTGTTCCATACATAACCTCATTCTGTCTACTTTACGATATAATAAAGTTTCACGATTTTTTTTTTAAATATCTGTGTTTTATTTAAAAATTGCGTTCTTCTTGGGACACCCTTTACAATTAATGTTTTTGTTAATACAATTAGAATTGGAAAATTCAAAATTGAACAATAAATATTGAGGGTAATCTTAAAAAAAAGTGTTTAAATACGTTTTAAATTGTTCATTCGAGTGATTTTGGGGATCGCTTAATTTTAAGCTGGCATCAGATTTTTAAAGTAAACGATCCAATATGGCGGATAATTTTTTTAATAAGTGATTGCAACCACTTTTAACATCTAACCTCAGGAGTTTTCACAGTCGGTCAATACAAATCGAATTTTTTTAATCAAAAACCAGTAAAAATGTTAAAATAGTGCACCCAATGTCATGAAAATATATTTGCAACATGTAGCATATATTTAGGTTAAAATTTTGGAGGGCCTTTATATGAAAATTTTTTATAATTAACCGATTCTAAATAAAATCAATTGGCTTTGTCTTTGGGAAAATACAGTAAAAATATTACACTCAGAATATTATGTAGTTAACTGTTTGTAGTTTAATAAAAAAGTTTTCCATTCCATTTAAAAATAAAGGAACATACATTTATTTTTCAAAGAAATATCTATATTAACTTTTTATACATTTATTCAAAATAATTTACTATCGTTTACCATTTTTTTCCAGTTTCATTTATTTTTCATTTGTTTGAAATTTAATAAAAATTTACCCACAAAACATAAACTTGTGGTTTATTTGTGTCCGTAACAGTTATTACAAATTTAAATTTTGTTTGCTGTCTGTTTTAAGAAAAAAAAAAAATATTAAAAAAATTTCAATTTGTTTTTTTATTTAAATTACAAGAACTTTATAAACACACATACATATACAAACACATTCACACAAAAAGCGATTATAGCTTCATATGCATACATACATTTTGTATTGTACGAGTATTAATAAATCAAAAAAAACATTTATTTTTTAAGGATTGGTAGGTAAAATTTTGACATTTATTTTAACTGATTGTATCATTTGTTTCTTACGGATGTGTTAGTTGATTAATAAACATTTAAAAATAAATAACAAATGGCATTTAATTTAAATGAAAATTAAGTAGACCATTTCTTTTAAATGATATTTTTAGTTATTTTAACTTACAAACTTTTTTAAATGTATTAAAGTAACTGCCTGTAGTTTATATTAAAATTCATCCGTACATTTGTTTTTGAATGATTTAAACACAAATAAATATTTGTTTTCATCTCGTTTGATATTAATCAATAAAATAAATTACAAATAAATATGGATTTTCTGTTACAGTTGATATTTCCTTTAAAAAAGTTTTGTTAAATAAAAATAGTTGTTGCTTTTTTTAAGTTAATGTTAACAGTTAAAATTAATAAATATAGGAAATATTATTATAATTTATAAACATTTAAAAATAAATGAAAAGTTTTTTTCATTAAAATGAAAAGTCAAAAGATCGTTCTTAATTGATTTTTTCATTATTTTAAAGTACATTTTCAGTTAATTTAAACTAAAAACTATTTTGAGTGCATCAAAAAGTGTATCAAATTTCATCAAAATATTTTTAAGGAGCAGACGTCTTACAGATTTTTTTTTTTTAAAGTATGATATTTAAATAACTTAAAAAAATGTCAACCATATTGAATCCAACTTTTTGAATTTTAAAAATGTCATACCAGATTTGTATTTAGTGATTTACTAAAAGATCATTCTCCATTTTCTATTTGCCATTTTGAATTTTAAAGATTTGACCCAGCTGCTTCTACACTTCTATGAGTTAATCGATCCGTAATCTTTATTTTATGGTTGCGTTTTTTATAAATAGTTTTTCTTATGACTTTGTTTAACCGGAAAAAGAGAATCATGAGAAGTAATATATCTCATTAATATACGTACTCTCTGATTTGACGTCAGTTTTCGTATTAGTATACACTCAAGGAAAAAGTTTCATTATATTCAATAAACAGTTTTATATATAAATCGTTTGTCATCAATTAATAATAATAAAGTGTGTCATTAAAATTTCTAGAACATTTTTTTTAAGTTTTAAAAAATGTTCTAGAAACTTTAATTTCATAAAAAAAACTAAAAAAAAAGAAAATATTTATTTCGGTTGCAACACACTGCTGTTTGTAATTCTCACTAAGTTTCCATTTTTATTTACATAAACAAAAACCTTTCATCATATTGGTAAAACTTTTTCTTAAAAAACATTGATGAAACTTCTTCGTATACATTAATAATATTTCTTTATAAATATAAAGAAAATACTTTAATAAATACCGGGTGGCCCAAAGAAATTCACCCAATGTTGTTTTGCTACATTTTTAAAATGAAACAACATAATTTTAATTTGTTTAATTAGATTTTCGGTTTTGTTTTTTGTTAGAATATGGTCTCTAATTCCGATTTACGGTTCTGTAGAGCTCATCAGTCACAGTAACCGTGCAAGGCATCCTCGATAAAACACGAGACGATGACACCACCTGCGAAAATAGCGCACTATGCATTGGCTTTGAGTGGACGTAAAGGCTGTTCGTGAATAATATGTGGATACTCAGTACCCCAGAAGCGCAAATTTTGTTTATTTCGCTCATGATAAATTAAGACAGAAAATATTCTATTTCAAAATAGCATGGTTGGCGAAAACTAACTTTAAAATACCGTTAATGATTTAAACCCCTTTCAAAGGATTCTTTGTAACCTTAAAATAAAAATAAATAAAATATGGTTAACCCAAAAATAACCTAACTAAATATTTTAAAAACCGTTAACCTTAAAATACCATTAACGAAATAACATTCCTACCAATTAATGTGATGCTTTCTTTGGAAAGGGGATGGAAGAGAGGAAGAGGAGAGTTCATCATTTTATTTACATAAAATCAGATCCCTCGGCATGTCTCTCAGGCCTACTTTTATTATCGCAGTATATTGATATTCTAGAAGAACAAAAATTTTGTCCGTTTCTCCCTTAGTTTTCAAGATACCGGCCATTTTAAAAATGTACCATTTTACAAAATGCCGAAAATCTCGAAAATTAAGCGGGATAGCGCATAATGGACAAATATTTTGCAAAGCACGACAGAGGCTACCCTTCGATAATATAGGGTCCGCCAAATAACTTTTTTTTTTTGAAAATGCTATAAAAAAAAACTACTGAATATTTTTCTCAAATTTATCGATTCTGTGCAGCTGTATTTCACCAATGGCTTCACGAATATTGTACTTTAAAGCGTCAATTGTCTCTGGCTTGTCGGCGTAACACTTATCTTTGACGGCACCCCACTAATAATAGTCCAACGGTGTCAAATCGCAGCTCCGAGGTGGCCAAACGACATCAGCTCTGCGGCTGATAATGCGATCTTCAAAAACAGGGCGCAAAACATCGAGTGTAGCTTCGGCTGTGTGGCACGTAGCGCCGTCCTGTTGAAACCAAATTGTTGTCAATATCCTCCTCTTCAATTTTTGTGAACAAAAATTCGTTCAACATGGCCCGATAACGATCGCCATTGACTGTAACGGCCACTCCTTGCTCATTTTCGAAGAAAAATGGCCCAATTATGCCTCTGGGCCAAAATCCGCACCAAACAGTGACTCGTTTTGGGTGCATCGGCTTTTCAATGAATGCGTGCGGGTTTTCTGTGCCCCAAATGCGAAAATTTTGCTTGTTTACATACCCGCCAAGATCAAAGTGAGCTTCATCTGAAAAGATGACATTGAAAAGATGACATTCTGCAACATTACCATGATTTTCAAAGTAATGTCGCAATATTTCCCAGCGTTGTTCAAGCGTATACACAATCATATTCGTTCAGAGGAAGGATAAAACTAATTATCTGTCAAATCGGATATACGCTAAGTGTTACAATTCACGAAATAAGCAATAGTTGAAAAAAAAATAAACGTTAGATGGCGGACCCTATACATATTAAGTAGTTCCGAGAGGGATTCCATGGAATTTTTTAAAACAGACAGACAGACAGATAATATAAATTAACACACTCCGATAATACAAATTTTGTACCTCGTTCCATTCACACACTCACCAAAAAAGTCTGTAATGTCAGCAGAAAATTTTGCTGTTATTACGGGAAATTTTGCTAATTTGAGCCCAGCGGTATTTTTTGCTAAGCTTAGCAACACATGCCTGCTGACGTGTAGTACAATAAAATTTGTTGAAAAAATTAGCTGCCGCTACTAAATTTTATTGAACTTTTTGTAAAGTGGAATTTAAAATAGGTTTGCTAAAATCAGCAAACAAATAAATACTAAATATTATTAATATTACACTCACCAAAAAAAGTCTGTAATGGCAACTGAAAATTTTGCTGTTATTACGGGAAATTCTGCTAATTTGAGCCCAGCGGTATTTTTTGCTAATCTTAGCAACACATGTCTGCTGACGTGTAGTACAATGAAATTAGTAGAAAAATTAGTAGCCGCTACTAAATTTTAGTAGACTTTTTGTAAAGTGGAATTAAAGTCTGTTTGCTAAAATCAGCAAAAAAATTAGTAAAAATATTAGTACAAAGTTTTAGATTTTTTTTTTTTATCGAGCATCAAAAATTTTGATATTTTTTAAAAGATGTTTTATACAAAATGAAAAAAAATCAAAGGCTAACATAAACGAATTTATCATTTTGTTTTAATATGGTAATTTTTGTTTTGAAAAATATTTTAGTAAATTTTTTTTTTACTTTTAAGGTTAAATTTAATTGTTTTTAGGGCTGATTTTTAGAACTAAAAAACCTTTTTAGTGCTATTTTAAGTGGATGTCCTCTTTTTAGACATGAGTCGGTATCTTCACTTCCGATCCCTTTTCTAATGTATAAGTTTAAATTATAAGAAATAACATTTCCTTCAATATCGACTTTTTTAAAATTAGTAATTTTTTTTTGCTAATTTTAGCAAATCGGTTTTCAAAAATTTGTAAAATGATTTCTAAAAATAGCAACGAAAGTTTGTAGATATTCTGTAAAAATTCTGTAATTTGAAAAATGTAAATAGCAAAGAGATTTGCTAAATAATAATTTTTTTACTAAAAATCAGTACAAAAACAGTAAATTTTTCTACAAACTTTTTTTTCTGAGTGTAGTACAAAATTTTAAATTTATTTTTTATTTTTTTTTTTCAAAAAATATTTAAAACAAAATTTAAAAAAAATATCAAAGGCTTAAAAATTGTAAAAACATAGACAAATTTATCATTTCGTTTTAATTTGGTAATTTATTTATTAAAAAATATTTCAATAATTTTTTTTTAATTTTAAGGTAAAATTTTAATTGTTTTAGGGCTAATTTTTAGAAGTAAAAAACCTTTTAGTGCTATTTGAAGTGGATGTTCTATTTTTAGACAATAGTGGATATCTTCACTTCCGATCCCTTTTTTTAATCTATGTAACATTTTAAGGCAACTTAAGTTTGTAGGTGTTAGTTTTAATTAGAAATAACATTTCCTTCAATATTCACTTTTTAAAATTAGTACAGTTATTTTTGTGCTAATTTTAGCAAACGGTTTTCAAAAATTTGTAAAATGGTTTCTGAAATTAGCAACAAAAATTTGTAAATATTCTGTGAAAATTCTTTATTTTGTAAAATGTAAATAGCAAAAAGATTTGCTAAATAATAATTTTTTTTAATAAAAATCAGTACAAAATTAGTAAAGTGTTATTGAAAACCGTTTACAAATTTTTCTACAAACTTTTTTTCTGAGTTCAGTGCTTAGTGTTTCAATTTCATTCGTTCCCAATGTTTAAACATTACCATTAAATCAATAAAAATTATTTCCTTGCAATTGTTTTCCATGAAATGCTAATGAAATCATCAATTAATTAGTGCCATGTATGAAGAGTACCACCCAAAAAATCTTTTATAAAAAGTTTTAATAGAATTCTAGCATTTTTTAAATATTAATTCGCCATTTAAATGTGCAATATTACCTCGTACTTAACGACCCCGTGAACTCCTGGGCTTTGTAATGTAAAACGGATCTGATTACTTTTCAAAAATCACGATATTGTCCTCTCTACGCTAATGCTAACTCCTACAGGGTGGCACAGAATGAGCTATATAGTTTTAACTGTATATAACTTTTTTTTATTAAAGCAATTATTATTGATTTTTTTTAAATACAGTTTGTTACTGGGGATTTTTTATTTATTTTTTATTAACTGTGATAAATTATATTCCAAAAGCGGTGGACATTTTCTACTTCCTGTTAAATCCAGTAAACATGGAGGTCAGTTAAAATCGCTTGTGTGCGAAATAATGCATTCGCTGAATATGTCCTTAATTTTAAAAGCAAAATTTTCTAAGTACGTTGTTCGATAGTGTAGTGTTCCATGTTATATTCCCCAAGTTTTCTTAAAAAAGCTGGAAAAAAATAGTTAAACAAGTTATAAAGAATTTCAACCACATAGCTCATTCTGCCGCACCCTGTCCTCTCATTTTCTAACAAAATCCCATATGTGCGGCGCCATATTACAATACAATGTTATATTAATTAGAAATTTAACAAGTCAACTTGAATCCCTTTACATTTAGAACCATGTGTTTGTTTAAAATATCATTTGACTTTAAAGTAAAACAATAATTTGCGTTGGTCATTTAGAAGTAGGAGCATACAAAAATCAACAATTTATTGAAAAAGTATCAGCAAGAGGTTATATTTACATATGACTATAAAATTAACTTCAAGTAGGTTTTTTTCTACTTTTTTTCAATTCGTAATGATCTTTACATAAAAACAAGTAAATTCGGTTTTACCGAATTTTTTCATACCCTTCCAAGCGATTTTGTTACAGATTAAAAAATAAATTTAGAAAACACTGATTTTGTGGAGAAAAAATGTTTAAGGTGAAAACACAAATTTGTGGTGATAAAAAATTATTGAGGTGAATATAACATATTATTCACCACTAGGCATCAAAATGTTTTATTCACCAGACGCTAATATGAAACTGTATTGTATTAAAATCAAGGTTGGCAGCCAAAAGAAATGACGGTTTCGATATCGATTTTTTGTTTGTTTTATTATTGTTATCACTAACATTCGTTTATTTGTATCGTTATAACCGATATCAAATATCGGTATTACTAAAATTGCATTTTTACAATAAATTATATGCTGTTACAACAAATTCACAATATTTCCAACTCAAATCAAAAATTGTTGATCGTACGTCAAGTTAGAAATACCAATTTTTGTTAACAAAATTAAAGAAATTAAAATTGATAATTTTAGATCTTTTCAATCATAAACATTTTTTTTTTTTTTTTGCTAAAAACGTAAAAAAATTTTTTGATAAGGGGTTAAGTGGGTTCCGAAGGCTCAAAAAAGCGTAATTTTACTGATTTTTTTTAAAAATATATCAAATGAAATATTTATTCAAGTATTTAAAAATTTTGGAAATTTAGCCGTTGGAACTTTATTTCCCTTAACCTCTCAAAAAAAGTTCTCTCGGTGTAGTCAGGATAGCTCATCACTGGTTCATCGGAAATTAAAAAAAAAATTTTTTTGTTAGTAGATGTATAAAACTCGTCCTTGAACAAAGGAAAAAAAAAATAGAAATTGACATTAAAATATGAACAAAAAGTCCCATTTTTTGGTAACATTTTCACCAAAGAAAATCCTTCGTTCAAGCACTAGATAATGATATTTTGAAGAAATGAGCAAAATTTTAACAAGATCGGTTGATAACTTCTTGAGTAATCATAACTACCGACTTTAAAGGGATTGAAGTTTTGCAAAACAAAAACAAAATTTGTTTAAACTTTCATAGAATCATCGTTTCCAGCACCATAAGGTCAAGAACCTGCTGCAGCGGCAACATCCAGGCCATCCTTTTGCTCTTGCCTGTGACGAATACGAATTTTTAAACACACCTAACCTCTTAAAACCCGTTTAAATATCGCTACGATACCGGTATTAAGGAAAAATGTTTTTGAATACCAGTACTTTTAAAATCAAGAGTTTCGGTATTGGTATCGGTTATCAATTTAAAAAAGGGTTTGAATTGGATAACGATATAAAAAAGATATGGGTTGCCAACTTGTTTTAAAAAACACAAATTTGTATGGAAAATTTAGAATTACCTTTACATTTTCATAATACCGCTCTACCTTTCAATACGAAACTTCTTGGGACTTAGCTAGATCGGCTTAGGATCATGACTATATTATATATTTCTATGTATTACAAACGAAATGACTAACTGATATATACCCTCCTTACCCTACATCTGGGGTATAACAACTATCGATATAACCATCATCCATAGAGTGTCCTTGTAATTTGAAATGCCTGCTACTTTAAATATGTTTTCGATTTATTTACGTTGATGTTATTGTTGTATTTTAAAATACCGCGTTAAAAATGTACACAATAATATGCCTACAAGGCGCATGTGTAAATGTTGTTGTTTTTTTTTATTCAAACGGCTGCAACAATATTGCACATATGTGCAACATGCGTCAACTAAGTAACGAAGCAGCCAACCATTGAACAACTTTGTCATCATTATTATCCCCTAGTGTTCTTTCTTTGTAAATGTGTAATGTTAGTAATTTTTTTCTTTTTTAGTTTTGAAATAAATAAAAATAATTTCTTAAGGCGTATGTGTTGTCGCTGTGGTATGCTAAAGTGACACATGCGTAAAAGTGTGAAGAAATATTGATGCCAAAAATCTTCTATAACATTACTTTTAATATTATTTGTTAAAATCCTCATTTAAAACAAATAATTTTAATGTATTTTCCTGTTGATTTATGAAATTTTTATAGTTTTTGGTGAATAATGGAAGGAAAGACGGAAACACAATTAAAGAATTTACAATTTTTATGAATGTACTACTAAAATTGTCTTTCGTTTTTTTGCTTGAAATTCTACAGGTAGGTTGAAAAGTTCCTGCGCTCGAAATGAGAGAATACTGTTTTTGTTACGAAATATATTTTTTTATTCAATATAATCTCCTAGAAGCTCAATACACTTGTTCAAATTATCTTCCAATAATTTTATCCCATCCTTATAATGGTTTTCCGGAAGCTCTGCAAAATAACCGTCTACGGCTGCTATGGCCTCTTCATTCGACGAAAAATGCTTTCCACGAAGGAATTGTTTGAGATTTCTCAAGAGATAGTAGTCACTGGGGAGCCAAATCTGGTGAATACGGCAATTCGTACTTTAATTCTTTGAATTTAGCCATCGTCAAAACAGGTACATTGTCTTGATGAAAAATGATTTTTTTCATCTTTAAACCAGGTCTTTTCTCACGAATTTTTTCATCCAGCTGATCCAAAAGGCTGCAATAATATTCAGAGTTGATTGTTTTGCCTTTCTGAAGATAATCAATCAACAAAATTCCTTTTGCATCCCAAAAAACTGATGCCATAATCTTCTTTGCTGATCGTTGTGACTTCACCTGCTTTGGAGCAGAACAACCAGCTTCAGTCCACTGTAAACGTTCTTGTTTCAATTTAGGATCATGGTGGTAGATCCAAGTCTCATCCATAGTTATAAAACGACGCAAGAAGTCGGTTTTATTCGGCTTAAAACGCTCCAAATTACGCTAAGAAATTTGTTTTCGATCCAGTTTTTGTTGAATTGTTAATGTGTGTGGCACTAACTTTCCAAACAGGTTTTTCATACGTAATTCTTCATGTAAAATATGGAGTACTCGTTCGTCTGAGATGCCTATGGCATTAGCAATTTCACGCTTAGTTAAACTTGGATCTTCACTAACCACATTATGTACCTACTCAATGATTTCTGCTGTGGTTGCAGTTTTTGGTCGTCGTTCGCGTGGATCGTCTTTAAGGCTGATACGACCACGTTTAAATTCACCAGTCCAAAATTCAACGGTGCGTTTTGAAGGTGAGGACTCCTTATACACTTCTAACAATTGTTCATAAATTTCCTTTGCTTTTAAACCCTTCAAAGCAAAGCATCTAATGACTGCACGATATTCAATTTTTTTCATATTAAAAAAAATCAATGACACGTCAACTTCAAAAGGCTTGTAAGCAAAGAAATAATTGACAGAATGACTTGCAACTTTGCATATGTTCTCAGGACAGTTATACCAACTTGAGAAAAAAAAGTTTGGAGCTAGCATTGCCATCTCTTGGTGAGCGCAGGAACTTTATAACCAACCTGTACTTAAATCTTTTCAAAGTTATTTCTAATTAAATAATTATTAATTCTCTTAAACATCTTTAAAAAAAAAAATAGATACAATTTTAACATGAATTTGAATTAATGAATTTGTCTTTTCTCATAAGGATATCGAAAATGTTTTTTATACCCATCGCCATACACGGTGTATAGGTCTAAGTGCCAAAATGTATTGGGACCTTGATTTCATAACGACCTTTTCACACAAGAGTGCTTCACTATGTTAGTATATGAGCCAATATTCCATTTTCCAATTGTCTTGCCGCTAAAACCTGTTGTGAATGAGCGTCTTTGGCAGCTTGTGTCATTTGGTTGAAACGTAAATATTGCCTTGAACAAGTCGAATTTCATACCATATAAATTATTTTTGCGGAGAATTCTTCTTCATTACTTTAATATATGAAGAAGAAATTGGTTAAGGGTCATCGAATCTAAGAGGAAGTTTAAGGCGGGCATGCTCTATCTAAACAATTGTGTCGGAGTGTTTTTGAGCTCTAAGACAAAGAGCGTTGGGGTCCACCCAAAAAGTTTGAACATGAAGAATTGGAATCATTTCTCTATGTGGACGAATGCCAAACTCTGCAGCAGTTGTCAGAATCATTGGGAGTGGATGACTCGACGGTTATCAAACATATTAAAACCATGGGATTGATTAAAAAGCAATGAAACTGGGCGCCATACGATTTCAAGCCGCGCGACGTCGAAAGTCGGTTTTTCGCTTGTGAACAGCCTTCGAGGGCCAAAAAAGAGGAAGGATTTTTGGTGGATTCATTACGACAATCCCAAGCGCAAAAAGTCATGGTTTTTGCGTTGACAGCCATGAGCATACTTCGCAAAGGCAAATATTCTTGGTATGAAACTTATGCTCTGTATTTGGTGTGACCAGCGCGGCAAGCAAAACGGCCGAAATACGAAGAAAGGCACAACAAAGTGATTTTGCAGCATGACAACGCTCGGCCATATGTTGCAAGATTGGTCAAGACCTTTTTGAAAACGTTGAATTGGAAAGTCCTACTCCACCCGCCGTATTCTCCAAACATCGCTCCCTCGGACTACTTCTTGTTGCAGTCGATGACACATGGCTTGTTTCAGCAGAAGTTCACTTCATAAAAAAAATGAGAAAAATGGGTAAATTATTGGATTGCCTCAAAAGACGAGTCGTTCTTCGAAGCTGGTATCCGAAAAATGCAAAAAAATAGAAAAAAGTTGTGGCCAGCGATGGACAATACTTGGTAATTTCTGTTTTTGCTGGGATACAACATATCCTGATTAAATGAGCATAAATCAAATTTTTTTAAGCAGATTAATATTAAACTGTTCTGGTCATAAGCTCTTAAGAAGGGGTTCGGGTTGGGGTAAAGTTTTAAAGACGAAAAAAGACGTATTTCCATGACTTTTTTTTTGGAGGTATGAATAATGTTGTTTTATATATTTTATATATACGTTATAGTACCACATCTGAAGTATCTTTGGAAAAAATTTTAATTAAAATTATCCAAAAATAAGTCCGTAACAGCAAATCTCCAGGGGAGCCTCGGAAAACAGTTGTTGTGCCGCGAAACTACATAATTCGTAACCGGATCATCTGAAACAAAAACATCGAAATACGTTTAAAATGTGATATGTTTACCTAGGTCAGTGGTTCCCACTGTCTTTCACTTTACGGACCCCTTGAGGCATTTTTACTGCTGACGGACCCCCAAATTTTAACATTTTTTTATATTTAAATAAAAACATTTGAATCCGAAGATTTTCAGAAAAAATCGTAGTGTTAAAAAATACTACAGATGGAATTGTAGAATTTTCACAATTTAAGAGATTTACCAGATAAAATTTTTGGAAGAATCTTTCAATTTAATTACCCTAAAAAAACTTAATAACTCTAGGATTTTGAGGTGTTTTCTATAAAAAAGCTTCTTAGTATCTGTGAGTTTTTAATTGGAAAAGTTGATTCTTAAGCACATTATTTTTTTTTAACAACTTAGAACGTGTTCCAAGAATAAAGAAAAAATATAAATTAAAAAAAAAAACATAAAACCACAACTTTTATCAGTTTCCTTTTTTTGATTTAATTCAATTATGGCAACCGACAGTTTATTACTAATTATTACCGTCTTATATTTAAATTTTTTCCAAACTCTTCCCGGAACCCCTTAGATGCAGATACGGACCGCCAGGGTGTTGGGACCTCCCATTTGGGAACCGTTGACCTAGGTAGGCAGAAGGAGTTTTTCAATTATTTTTATTTCTGGTGAATTATAAATAAAAAAAAAATTGTAAAAAATACTTCTTGATTTATGTGTATAAATAGCGTTTAAAATTTCCAAAGGATCGCTAAAGTAGATTTTGAGTTATAATGTTCACGAACATTAAAAATTACGTTTGCGAGAATATCGAAAATTTACACAGAATCATCTTACATACTTACAAGGACCCATAAAAGTAGAAAGTAATTGCGGACTTGAAGCAGCTTTCAGGTAGGCACGTCGCGCAGCTGACTAGCACGATGTTTCTTCGTTAGATTTGCTGCGATTTACTTCAAATTTTGACACAATACTATCGACATATTGTACATTCAGAAATAATAAAAAAAAACGTAAATTTTTAAACCTTACCTTCCTTAAATTAAGGGGATAAAAGAAAATTCTACAACACTTAGTCAGAAAAATACAGGACACTTTAACAGTACACTCAGAAAAAGAGTTAGTTGAAAAATTTTTAAACGATTTTCAATCTCACTTTACTATTTTTGTACTGAGTTTTAATAAAAAAAATATTATTTAGCAAATCTTTTTGCTATTTACATCTTACGCCCCGGTAGGCGCCCCGGTAGGCTAGTTGCTAGCGTGCTAGCTTATCAGTGCGGGGGTCGTGGGTTCGATTCCCACCAGAGGCTCTGGTCTGTTTTCGCTACAACGAGCCAAAAGCCTTCATTGCTAGTGCTTGGTTATTAGGGTATTAAGATATTATTTGTAATTAAATGTTTAATTACATTACAAATTAGAAATTTTTAAAATTTTTTAAAACCGATTTGCTTAAATCAGCAAAAAAAAATGTACTCATTTTAAAAAAGTAGTTATTGAAGGAAATTTTATTTCTAATTAAACTCATGTCTAAAAATAGTACTCCACTTAAAATACCACTAAAAAGTTTTTTTAGTTTGACCTTAAAAGTAAAAAAATTAACTAAAAATATTTTTTAAAACAGAAAATACCAAATTTAAACAAAATTATAAATTTGTTTATGTTTTTACAATTTTTATGCCTTTGTTTTTGTCTAAAATATTTTTTTAAAAAAAATAAATAAAATAAAAAAAATTGAAATTTTGTACTATTAATAATGTTTAGTATTTTTTTTTTTTGCTGATTTTAGCAAACAGATTTTAAATTTCACTTTGCAAACAGTTTACTAAAATTTAGTAGCGGCAGCTAATTTTTTTGTACAAAATAAATTGTACTACACGTCAGCAGACTTGTTTTGCTAAGATTATAAAAAAAAACCGCTGGGCTCAAATTTGCAAAATGTTCCGTAATAAAAGCAACAGTTTCAGTTGTTATTACAATCGTTATTTGGTGAGTGTAGCTACAAGTGCTGGCAAAAAAGGCTTTCCCAAACTAAAAATGATAACATTAGTTAAAAGTGCCGGCTGTTCAAAAAGCGTCTGCTATACACTGGGATTTTAAAATTTACAGTATTGGCAAAACGATGGTAAAATCAAAAATTAGGTGGTTTAAAAATTTAATAACGTTTTTTTTTTGTCATACCGGGATTTGAACCTATGCCGTCAGATTATTCGACGAGAGCTCTTCCCACTAAGCTAATGAGACATATAATACTTGACAGCTAAAAACGTAAATGAATGATAACTGCCAGCATTGGGGAAAACAAAAAATAAATTAAGATTTTCTACAAACAAAAAAAATAATTTTTATATATTAAAAAATATTAAAAAACCTAAATAAAAATTATGATTATAACCGGGCTCGATCTTGTAACCTTCCATTGATTCTCAGTGGTTTGCCAGTAATTGACTTTTGCACCACTGCCAATTTCGTGCATCGTCGTTGTTGGTTTTGAATTTTATGACAAACAAAAATTCGTAAAGTAGAGCGTTAATATCATGAAAGTTAGTCTATTCATTATGGATGTTTGATATGACACCGAACTATACTAAAAGAATCAGCTCAGAAAGGTCCCTTTATATAAAGCGACCAGTTCTATGACAGGTCGTATATATTTTTCGTATAACGGGTCCAAAATGAGTAGATCTTCCGGAAAATAAAAAATTAAATACATATGGTGAGTTTTATTAAACATTAGAAGCACAGGCTATACAGGCTACCAATGACACGTGTCAAAAAAGTTTAGATTTTTGTTTACAATGTAGTGATTTGCAGAGTGGGATAGCAAAATTAAACTCCATTTTTGTATATCTATCCCTTTCAGTATATCATAAAAATTTTAAAATTTCCTTTTACTAATTTTCTAGCCGCTATATTGATTTAATCAGCTGTTTCTGTTATAAGAGGGTTAAAGAAATATCTGATTAGTGTAATTCTCTTTGGCCCAACTCATTTCTTACAACCACAAACAGTTTTCTTAATATTTTTTTTTTGTATGAATAATTAAACGTGGTTTTATTTTTTCCACAAAATGAGCAATTGTTTTATTTAAGTTTAAGAAGAAAAAAAAATCTCATGATTTATTGTGGTCTTCTTCCACACAGAAACGCAGTAATCTAATGGACCTCATTCCGTAGTTTGTGGTACAAAGTATAAGAAAATAATTATAATTGTTTTAGTTATTAATTTACAATACATTTAATTAGTCACAATAATACAAATTTCATAATAATATTTTTTTTTTTTTGAAATAGCAAATACAAGAAGGAAAAATAATGAAATCCTTACAATCTTCAATTGTGTCCACCATAAAGAACAATCTATTCATCAATTTAATTTATTTAAAGATGTTTTAACTTGTTTTGAATAACTTATTTTTATAACATAAACAATTAATAAATTATACTAATAAGATAAAATTTAACTGACAAAACTGTGGACAGAAAACATCTTCTTCTTATAACCTTTTGTTTACCGTTTTAGTATCAACATCCCCTCCTTCTTCACATGAACCCAACCAACAATACCAGTGCTAATTGTGATGACAATTGAGCGGTTTTTAAAGTTCACTTTAAATTTCATATGATTCTAATTAGAAAAATAATCCTCTTAATCTAATGGAATTTCTATTAGAAAATTAAATTTGTAGAATTAGAATTGTAAAACGCCATAACTCCCTTAGTTTTTTTTTATTAAAAAAAAATTAAAAATGAGTGCCGTTATTTGTTTGGTTTCAGATCATCTTATCACAAATTCCAAATAGAATTTGCAATTAATTTATACAAAAAAATAAAGAAAAAAAGTCTCCTATGCAGTAACCATAAAGAATATTTGAGCAAACGGGGCACCCATCTTGCCAATAGCTTTTTCATACCCAAATTTGCGTATAAAATAAAAAATCACTGAACCATGTTCTATGCCTGTGGCCTCTAATAGTTCACACACTAAAATTGTTCGGTCATTTAAAACTATATCGTGGATTTTATCGACAATTTCCGAAGGAACTGCCTCAAGTGTATGTCCTCAACGAGGTTCATCATTTGTGGCTATACGGCCATGTTCAAATTCATCTTACGCAATTACAGATGTGCCATGGACTTCGTCTAATACATCTTTTATTTTTCACGGTATTTTGCCTTCAAGTAAAAGTGTTTGATTAAGGACCCTATAAACCAGGATGACTACCAAATTTTTAGCCACCCATGATGCCATGATACCAAATGGTGCGACTACAAACAAATTCTTAGTCGAGACCACGAAATTCTTAGCCGATTTACAGAAAAACTTAGCCTCTAACAAGGGTTGTACCAACTCAAACATGTATTCATTGACATCACAATCACTATACTTGCGCTACAGCCCTTGCTAGCGGCTGAATCGGCCCTTTATGATTTAAGAAAAATCTCATTGTGTCCCTTGGTTATTTAACACCACCCCTGATATATGCTATCTATTATTTAAGATATAATAATATATGGTCCCAAATATTTTTTAATATGTTATGAGATATAATTATATAATATTCAATTTATCGTCAAATATTAGAAATATTGTTTGATATTATATCTTATATAATTATATATTAGATATTCCCGAGTAAAAAAAAAATTATCTGGCGCAATAT
Source organism: Eustalomyia histrio (assembly GCA_949748255.1). NCBI lineage: Eukaryota > Metazoa > Arthropoda > Insecta > Diptera > Anthomyiidae > Eustalomyia > Eustalomyia histrio. The sequence goes on from OX456527.1 coordinate 36,228,549, forward strand.
ATAATCATATCCAATTTAATATTCTTAAAGTGTCTGATCAAATTATATCAACTGAGATCCAAAAATGTAATAATGCGGATTCTAGTTTATTTTTATTTGCACTTTCTGTTTTTGGCTAGAATTACAATTCTTATTGTAAATTTATATAAAATATTATTTTACTTAATCCAGAGAAATAAAATATAAAAATTACTTAAAATCGCGTCCATTGTTTACTTGAAAAGTTGGCATCACTTTAATTAAATCGCTTCTATATTAAGAGTCTGTTATTGTTATACCATTTTAAGGCTCTTACGAAAAATTGTAAAAACGTAAACTCTTCAGTTTGGTTATATAAGAAAGAACAACAATACATATAAATTGCAAAAGCAAATCTATATCCTTTCCTCTACAATTATATACACTATCGGACAAAATAAATATAAAATCGTAAAAAAGTTTTATTTTTAGCAAAACGTAAACTATTTAAATTTTTTTTAATCATTTAAAAATACTAAACAGACACCATTTATTAATCACATATCCAAAAAAAAAAAATTAACTAGAATTTAGAAAAATTAACTTATTTGGAGGAAATACACTTTGTTCCAATATTTAATAAAAATTTCCTTGAAATTAAGAAACAAATTTTACTTAAAATTTGTTCAAAATTTCTAAATTATGGAAAAATTCTACTACTGAGAAGTAAATTTTTATTAGAAAACAGTAAAATTTCCTCCTAATTAGTTCAAATATCATCTAAAATTTTAGTGTTAGGAAATGTTTCCTTGGATTTAAAAAAAAAATTAATTTTATTTAAGCTCATTAGATAATTTTTTTTACTAAAATCTAGGACTCAACTCCCTAAAAATGATAAAATATTTTCTAACATCTAGTTAAATAACACTTCTTTTAAGTGAACATTATCCTTAAATTTGATTAAAATTTCCTAATAAATATAAAACTGTTTCTATGGAAAAGGTAATATATTTTATTTTATATTTTCTTAAAGTACTTTTCACTCATTGCGTAAGTATTTTCCCAATTTCGGAGGACTTTCGCTTTGTGAGGACACTGCTCTTAAGAAGCCTTTTGCAAAACATTTTTGTCTTTAAATTAAATTGAATTATAATAAACTCATGTATTAAAAATATAAATTAAATTTCATTAGCAAAAAAGGTAAACAAATTAAAAAAATGTACTGCAGGATATCCTGAAATGTAATTGTGACAAATTCAGATCCTTTTCGTAGTTAATTAACGGTTCTGCTTGAGAGAACTACAAAAAGGGACGCCATAAGTGACACACGGCATTTATGGCTAAGGAATACCGGGGTCTTTTGTCTTCTGAAATTAACTAATTTATAGACATAGTTAAAAAATACAAAATATCACAGTAATATTTTTTGTTATTATTGGAAAATGGAAAAAGGTATTCGAAAAGAATATTGAAAATAATCTAAACGTTTTCCAACAAAAAAAAAATCATATCCCTAAGTTTATTATTTTTCAAAAATAAGAAAACTTTTAGTTGAAAAAAATAATATTGTATTAAAATTTATTTGAACTAAGTTGCATGAAAATTTTCCTTAGTAATAGTTCATCAGTTTCTAAAACCAAGTAAATTATTATTATTACTACATAGGAAAAAATTTATTGTTTTTTGTTTTTTATTTTTAATCGCTTGAACTAATTTTTAGAAAACAATTCTTAAAAATTAGAAGTTGATAGACTTAAAAACTGAATTTAGAAATGACTTTCTAAAATTTTGTTAATTTTACTACTAGCGAAAAAAAATGAACACACATTTAGTTCAAGTACTTTCTCATTTAAAGTTAGACACATTTTTTGAACTAAATGGGAGTGAATTATGTTCTAATTTTTTTTTTTTAATTTAACTTAGTTTTATTACATTTAAGTATGCAAATTTCTTTCAACTGAGATGTTTTACTTAAAAATTCACAAATTTTTTAATTAATTTTTTTTCTAAAATCAAGAAATATTACTTAAAAAAGTATGAACTATTTCTGAGTATTTTGTTTTTACCCAAACATAGAATTTTTTTTTATTAATTTTAAGAAAATTTTTCTTAAAAATACCTTTTGTACATTTTAGAAAATATTGATCACATCTTTAAGTAATGTACTCGTAAAGATGGAAAATATCTTATAAAATTTCCTTTTTGATTTCTCGTGTATACATCATTTTTAAATCTGATCAATATTTTGCTATTCTGTAGACGAATTTCCATTAGCAGTCAGTTTTTATATTAAACTAGCGGATTCCGGCGTTCATGAATATTAACATTGAATCAAATTTATTGGTTCATTGGTTTCTCGATGAGTTCTATAAAAATTATCACTCACTGACAGCTGTCAATGTGTATGCGTGTATGCGCTACAACGTGTATTTGCCGTGTGTATGAAGTCAGCACACAGTATACATACCGCACACGCTCATGGGCGCCTACGTATTTGTTGTTGTTGTTTTATATGGACAAAATCACTTGTTGACATGAAAAGTCATAACTCACGAACGCGTTGACCGATTTCGTGTAAACTTTAGATAAACCATCTACCCAACCATACGAACAAACCCTAACAAAGTCACAACTAACTTGCAACAATTTGTCCACTAGGAAAATATTACACTTTTAATTTTAGGGCTTCTTTAATTAATAAATGGTTACATTTACATGTTTTCAGATCAATTTGACAAATTTTAATGTTTCTATTATGCTTGGTTTTTAATTTATTTTTACAGTTTTATACATTATTTTGTCCGATAGTGTATATAAATATATATAAACAAGTTTTATGCTGTGGCATAAGACAATGTAGTTGGTACTCCTAGGCATTAAAAATAATTCAATCATCTTATTTTCCCAGCAACCGTTTGTGTTTTTGCTCTTTTTGCTGCTTTTTTTAAATATCCCTTTTTCTGCCCATTATCCTGTGTTGTAATACTAATAAAATCAATTAGTTAGAAGTACTCAGAGTATTGTTATCTTAATGATGAGACTGGAAATAATAATTCGTTGTAATGGATTGACAAAGTGTGTTCATAAATTCGAATAGAAAGAAAATTATAAAGGATGATTTTTTTAATGTTTAGGTTTTGAAAATTAAAAAAAAAAACAGAAAATTTGCAAAGTGAATGAAATATTTATTTATTTATAAAAAATAGTTTAGTGGGATAGAATCGCGTGATCTTGGCGGCCAATGGACTACTTCAAAACGTGAGATTAATTGCTTACCTAACTCGACTCTCAAAAGGTTCATTAAATCGCGTGCCGTGTGGCACCGTCTTATCTAAATCACATGTCAGCCAAGGCCAATTCTTCCATTTTGGGCAAAAAAAAAAGGTCGGTAATCATCGCACGTACCCATTGAGCCAAAAATGAGCTTCACCGCTGGAGACAATTTTTCAATAGAAAAATGGATCTTATGGATTCAATGATTTGCAAGCGTTGTTCGTTTGATAGTCTGTTGTTGGTGAAATGGCAAACCTTACTGAACATTTTTTCGCATTGCCACATGTCATGAATCTTTCGGTTTTACACTGAAAAACCAAATAGGAAAAAAATCACCCTTTTTAAGCACAAGGATATTTAGGAAATGAGTGTAGAGGAAGTTGATGATGGTTTTCATAGGTTTTGCTTAGGTTGTTTTGTTCTATAAACAATTGGACTTAATTTTTTTTACGTTATACCTGGAAGATGATATAATTTTTACACAACCTGATATAGAGGCACCTACATTTTTTTTACTCAGCCCATTTTTTTAATTTCAACCAACTGGGAGGATGCCCCTACAAATGCATGAGGAAGTTAGCTTAGAGAAAAGTGGGAGTTGTCTCTGCGGACATTTGATTTAAATTTTCCTAAATTGTAAATTACAGAAAAGACCTAGAGTAGAGTATTGAACGTATGGATATAACGACTAATTAACTCATTTTTTCTGTAATGCATTGTGCGATCCACTAGCCAATCAACAACAAACGAATGTGATCTTTTGATAACCGAGTATTTCAAACAAAAGACCGGACACCAAGTATATGTTCACTTATCTCGGCAAGATAATATCGGAAAACAAGTGTAACACACTTCGACAATGCATCAATGAGATAATTGAGTTGTTTACCACACTGGCATAAGCTTCGACTTCTTGGGTAGAACATGGTCCAGAAGCTTCAAAATTGACTTTGAAGCCCCAGACCATATATTGGAGTTTTATAACATTTTTTGCCGAATACAGATGGTATAGATAATGAGAAGATAAGATGAAGTTAAATAGTTCTTGCTTCAGGTAAAAAAAACCTTTACATTTGAATGCTTCTTTTCGACAGTGGAATAATGTGATTTTTACAGGGGATATCACATTGAATTCTCATGACCAAGAACATCGGATCTCTCAATATCGACAGCCCCATGTATGTATACAGATGGAATTGCTATACTCACTGCTCATCTATAGGTCAACAGAGAATACTGAGTCTTTCGTAAATTAAAATCAACGCTATTTGCACGACCTCACACGGAGATTATCGAAATGTCCTTGTTATTCATTTTTTGGCTCATGCCCCCAAACCTCCTTAGCGCATGGTCTATGATCAAAGGAATATGAATAGTAATTTGTTAGTTTAGTTTTTTATTATTAGTTTATTTGTTTTTTTCTACATTTTTAGAACCTTAAGAATAAAATTCTTTTGTGGTTCAAATGGGATTACATAATTAAAGTGATTATTGTTGCTGCCATCTGCAATGGAATGGATAGGGATTTGAATTTTGATATGTAAAAAGTGAGGGAGAAAAATGGAACCTTGCGGTAGTCCTGATTTCAGCTGAAACTCTTTGGATTTGAGATAACAACTATTATATCAGATCACTGAAAATGCAGAATTTATATCGAAGGAGATCATCACCGACAATAAACTTTAACACGAGTGCTTTATGTAACTTTGTTTTCCCAAATCGGTGAATAAGCCAACCCCAAAGCAGCGAAAGGAACGCCATCAGGTCTCCCATGCAATGATTTTTGCGAAAGCTCTACTGACGGTCGTTGGATTCTAGATAATTTACCAAATGGAAATTAACGACGCAATTGGGCGGTTACTAGTCAAAGTTCGGGGTTGGCTGAACATAGCCAACATTTCGGTAGATAAAAATAAACCCATACGGTACGATGTGCCAAAGAGCACTGTTTCAGCACTAGTGGTGGTATGAATTGTTTAACCGTTAATCGAGCTTTGTATCAAAAATGATACATTTCGTTTTTTATGTCAGCATAACTTTATTTCAAAAAATGTTGAATGCCACATTTATTGAGACTTTGTTAACATTGTTATTGTCGTTATTTTAAGCAACATTTTCAAAAAAAATTCTAAGTAGGCTATGAGAAATTGAAAAAATTCATAATTCAGGCTATGTATCATTTTTGATACATACGGCATTTCAATTGTGTCTCTACTGTTGTGCGTGTAATTCGAAACAAAGTTTACTGATTTTTGCAACATTTTTTCTTGTTATTTCGTTGCGCGATATTATTAATTGAAAATTTAAACCTAAAAATAATTTAACGAAAAGTGTACTATGTCTTATCCGCGGTATTTGACCTTGGACGAACTTGTGAATGAAGTGATGGATGAGAGTGAAGAGGATCGAGATGTTTCTGATCTTGAAGTTTCTGATTGTGAAGAAGAAGAGGAAAGCAGCTCGTGCTCAGATAATGAGGACAGTGCTAGCAATAGCACACAAGGTGACCCGTTGTTTATTGCCAAAGATGGCACTACTTGGCGTAGCAATCCTTACCCCATTGATCGGCTGGAAAGTGAAAATATTATCAATTTGCGCCTAGGTTACTAGTGATTGTTTATTGAAATGTCGTAGAATTAAGATTATTGTCTATTAGGTGTTACACGATTTGCATCAAGCCGCGTAAATAGCATTAGAGAATCATTCTTACTATTTTTCTCACCACAACTAACGAAAATTATAATTGATAACTCCAACAAATACGGAAAGCATTTACATGGTACCAATCATATTGAAATCGATGAGGAATTACTTCATGCTTATTTGGCAGTATTATTATTGGCCGAAGTGTTCAAGTAAGTAGCACTACAGACAAAATTTTCGAAAAATATATGTATATTTTTACGCCTGCCAGATCTAAAAATGAGACTTTGCATTATTTGTTCGATCAATATTACGGACGGCCAATATTTCGGTCAATCATGTCTGAAAGAACATTTTTATATATCCACAAAATCATTCGCTTTGATGATGTGCTAACAAGACGTGCCCAGAGAAGTAATGACAAATTCGCTCCTATTAGAAACCTCTGGGATAAATGGTCTGAAACACTTTCAACTTTCTATAATCCTAACGACTGTGTCACTGTTGATGTACAATTACTGGGATTTCATGGTCGTTGTAAATTTCGTCAATATATTCCATCGAAACCGGGGAGATATGGTTTGAAGTTTTTAGCTGCTTGTTGATGCACGTAGTTGCTATGTATGGAAAATACAGCCATATTTGGGCAAAGATGTATCCGGAAATCCAGACCGGAATCAGGGAGAACGGGTTGTTCTTGATTTAGTCGATGGACTAAAAGGGCATAATGTCACCATGGATAACTTTTTTCATCTCACGGCCTTGGTCAAAAACTTTTACAACGAAATATGACAATGGTAGGAACCATGCGTAAAAATAAAAGATCAATTCCTCCAAAGCTGTTAAAATGCAAGAAAATTCCACGGTACGAATCAACTTTCGCCTTTACCCCTGAAACTACTCTCGTTTCATACATAAGTCACAAAGGCAATTGCACAATTGTTATGAGCACAATGCATCACGAACCTAATGTTGCGGAAGGTTTGAAAAAGTTACCAGAAATAATTTCCTTTTATAATTCTACAAAAGGAGGAGTTGATACTGTTGACAAAATGCTGAGTTGCTATAGTTGCAAACGTAAAAATAATCGATGGACTATGGCTGTATTTTCCAACATTATCGACATATCTGCATTAAATGCTTATATAATATACAATGAAATCGATCCCAATTGGATGCAAACTAGAAAACACACAAAACGTAAATGTTTCCTTCATGAGCTGGCAATATCGTTGGCAACGCCCTATATGGAAAAACGGAAAAAACGTCCCAGAAATGAACTATCTTTGGCATTTCTTTCAAAATTATCAACTCAGAATATTGCCGACCCTAGTGATAATGAAGCTGGCCCATCTAAAAAACAGAAAGCCGATAATTCTCCGAAAAAGAACCGTGCTAGATGTCAAAAATGCTACCATTTGGGAGAAAACAAGAATAAATGGACATCGTCATTCTGTTTCTTATGTAAAAAGCCATGCTGTAATGAAAAGCATGCCAAAAATATTTGTATAGATTGCATAAACAGCACTTAGAAATGTAAGAACTTATCAACATAAATAAATATATTAAAACTTTTGAAAAAATTGTCTTAATTAGTCCACTATTTCACTGAACTGTAGTATGTATCAAAAATGATACATAGCCTGAATTATGAAGTTTTTTTAAAGCTTGATCTACGGTTAAGGTGAGATTTGAAAGAATATCTTGGCCATAGTACAGGTTGGTTGAAAAGTTCCTGGGCTAGAAATGAAAGAATACTGTTTTTGTTACGAAATATATTTTTTTATTCAATATAATCTCCTAGAAGCTCAATACTTATAATGGTTTTCCCGAAGCTCTGCAAAATAACCGTCTACGGCTGCTATGGCCTCTTAATTCGACGAAAAATGCTTTCCCAAAGGAATTGTTTGCGATTTCTGAAGAGATAGTAGTCACTGGGAGCCAAATCTGGTGAATACGGTGGATGTTCAAGCAATTCGTAATTTAATTCTTTAAATTTAACCATCGTCAAAACACTTTTGTGAGCAGGTGTATTGTCTTGTTGAAAAATGATTTTTTTCTTCTTTAAACCAGGTCTTTTCTCACGAATTTTTTCATCCAGTTGATCCAAAAGGCTGCGATAATATTCAGAGTTGATTGTTTTACCTTTCTGAAGATAATCGACTTCACCTGCTTTGGAGCAGAACAACCAGCTTCAGTCCACTGTAAACGTTCTTGTTTCAATTTAGGATCATGGTGGTAGATCCAAGTCTCATCCATAGTTATAAAACGACGCAAGAAGTCGGTTTTATTCGGCTTAAAACGCTCCAAATTACGCTGAGAAATTTATTTTTGATCCAGTTTTTGTTGAATTGTTTATGTGTGCGGCACTAACTTTCCAAACAGTTTTGTCATACGTTATGTAAAATATGGAGTACTCGTTCGTCTGAGATGCCTATGGCATTAGCAATTTCACGCTTAGTCAAACTTGGATCTTCACTAACCATATTATGTACCTGCTCAATGATTTCTGCTGTGGTTGCAGTTTTTGGTCGTCCTTTGCGTGGATCGTCTTTAAGGCTGGTACGACCACGTTAAAATTCACCAGCCCAAAATTCAACGGTGCGTTTTGAAGGTGAGGACTCCTTATTCACTTCTAACAATTGTTCACAAATTTCCTTTACTTTTAAACCCTTCAAAATAAAGAATCTAATGACTGCACGATATTCAATTTTTTCCATATTAAAAAAAATCAATGACACGTCAACTTCAAAAGGCTTGTAAACAAAGAAAGAATTGACAGAATGACTTGAAACTTTGCATGTGTTCTCAGGACAGTTATACCAACTTGAGAAAAAAAAAAGTTTGGAGCTAGCAGTGCCATCTATTGGTGAGCGCAGGAACTTTTCAACCAACCTGTATATGAGATTCCTTATTCAACTGGGGCACTGGTTGATTACTTTACGGAAAGAACTATTTCTAGCGAATCATTCATGTGAATCATGTAAATATTTAAATCATGCCTTATAACAGTTGGGATCGAGGAACTTAAGTTTTTACAAATTGTATTTTTGTCTCTATGCCAATTACTTAATTCCTAAAAAGAAAATAAGTAAAAATACTTGTTTTGAACCTGCAAAGCCCCTTGAGATTTCAATGAAATTTGGATATTTATATTTAGGGATTTAATATTTATTTTTGAAGTTATTCGAAACTATTTTAAAATATGTACCTTTTATTCGTATATATTTTTTTTAAACATTAAACGATAAATTGGGCGGATAAAAAATAAAAATTTAATTCGAAATTCTAAGAGTGAACCATACAGCATATCATCTCCCTTATTAAGTTACCCAAATAACATGATGAAAGTTGGATCTTACAATTAGATTTTTTCTCCAACGTATCTAAGTTCTATCAAAATCGGAATGTTTAGCTTAGAATACATTTATTGGACAATTTTTTTTACAATTAAAAAAAACATCAGTATTAGTCCATAATACCCGTGGTGACTGACACATATCTTCTGAGAAGACTCTTATTTGGAAAGAAATCACATCTTATTAAAGCCCAAAAAAGGCTTTTCTCTTTTAGTCAAAATAAAATCCTTTTAACAACTGCACAAAGGAAATTATCATTATCCATATTTTCCCTGAAAACATAAAAAAGCAAAAATTTGAAAACAAAAAACAATTCAAAGCAACAAACTGTTGCTTTATTTTCTCGAATGACGTCGAGAGACAGAGAATGAGGAGTTAGCAAACGTATATAGATAAAAAAAGATGTTTCCTAATTTTCCGGTTTTTCGTTGGAAAAGGAGTAGCCGACACACACCAAAACACAAATTATTGTAGGAAATTTGTGTTGGATGAAAAATACCTTTGCGTAGGTTGACAAATGGAATACTGAAGAAATTATTTGGTACTCAGTTGTGTATTTTTTGTCAACCAGAGGGTGAAACGGAAAGATGAATGAATGAATCTGTATTCGGTAAAAATATGTGAATTTGTGTTTTTCTCGAATTTGTGAGTGGCAATAACAAAAATCATATGGTTGTCATTCATATTATTTAGTTTTTTTTTTTTTTGTTCTGAATTTTGTATACAAACTTTTGCTTTCAGCTGGTATATACACATTAAATCTGAAAACCGACTATTGAGTTTTAAAACATTTTATATTGAGTGCTTTTCTAAAGCGCAAACGTGAGACTTTGTAAATATGATGATTGTGTTGTGCAATGTAGGTGTTTTGAGTTAATTCCTTTTTATTTTGAGTTTTTTTTTATACGAAGAGAGTTAAGATATTTGATTTCAAATGAATTTTTCCGAATGTTAAACATACATGTATTTGTGTGAGAGAAAGTTGTTTGTAAAAGGTACTTTGAGAAGAAATATTTTAAATCCCAATAATGGGGAAAAAAACTCCTATCAACTTTTCTGACCTTCCACCTCCCACTAAGTACCAAAGAACTACAATTTGTAAGACTGGATACTCAAATGCAAAGAATTTAATCTCTAGGACCGAATTGCTATTTATAAAAAATTATAAAAATATAAAAAATTTATAAAACGAAAGTTATGGGTGCTAATTTTTCAATTTAAAAAAAAATAATAAAATTTGCAAAACGCCAGAAAAAATATCTGGACCCGAAAGGCTAAATCTTCTAGAGTTAAGGAAGCACCGTTGGTGGGGTTCCCTTCGATTGCAATGAAAAAATAAATAAGCAAGGGTACTTGTTTAGCGCCTAATCTCATGTTTAACGGTTAAAGTGTAGATTCAGAAATTAAAAATTTTGACGACATTTGAGGTACTAAAACAAATAAATAGTTTAGAAACAAAAAGTTAAAAAAAACTTCGTAAATCATATTTACCCCATAACTAGTATGTGATTGGGCTGATATGTTTCTTATAATTTTTTTTTTTAACTTTTGTCTCCAAATGAGATTGAAATCTGGAGGAACCTCCCAACAGATCTCTTTAAAAAGAAAAAGAATCTAAGGCAATGTGTCTTAAGTCAATCGCGAAATGTTAAAAATTAGAAAGCATACAATTTAAAACATTTATATTGCGACCCTCAAGGAAAAATGGGTGTTTTGTTCGAATTTTACGGATTTATTGTGCAAAAGTGGTTACAAATTTATTTTTCAAAATATTGTCCATCGCTGGCCACAACTTCGGCTGGGTCAGGCGGTATAAGTAGTAGTCGAAGCGAGGTTTTGATCGGTCTTTAAACATGTGGCCGAGCGTTGTCATGGTGAAAAATCGTGCCTTTCATCGTATTCCTGCCGATTTTGCTTTAGCGCGTGGCTCAAACGCATGATTTGAGTCCAATAGAGTTCCCTCGTGTTCGTTTAACTTGATTAGATCACGCCCTCTGGTCCCACCAAGCTTAATGCCATAAATATTCGGCTTTGCGAAAGATGTTAATGGCTAACTTATGACTTTTTGCGGCTGGAGGTCGTTGTTATGGATTCACTTTTCATCGTCAATTACAATGCGGTGCAAAAAGACATTTTTTTTTGGCATTAGAGGAGCTGTTTATTCACTAGCGAAAAATCTTTTTTCGGCGTCGCCCAGCTTCGAATCATATGGCACCCAATTTTTCAATCATTCCCATGTATTTTAGGCATTTGCTGACGGTCGACTCATCCACTCACAATGATTCTGACAACTCTTAAAGCATTTGGCATTCGTCCACATAGAACAATGATTGTATTTTTTTTCAGCACAAACAAATTTTTTTTCACCTCAAATAATTTTTTTCACCACATAATTTTTTTCCCCAAAAAATGTGTTTTCACATCCAAAAAAGTTTTTAACCTCAAAAAATTTTTTTCACCTCCATAATTTTACTTAAAAGTTTTTTACATTATTTGTATCAAACCCAGTAGAGAACATTTTTTGGATATTGGTGGAGGGTATTCAAAGATTCGGCTCAGCCTAATTCGAGCCTGTTTTTACTTGTTTTTATTAAAAAAATACAAATTTTGTTGAAAGATTTTATAAAGGTCATAGCAAGTTTTATGAAAATGGAAAATATTAAAAATTAGAAAAATTAGAGTTAGATTTTTTAAATTTTATTTTTTACTATAATTTCCTGAAATTTCAATACTCTTAGTCCAATGCTTTTTTTTTAGCAATTTTAGGCATTGTTTAAAATAATTTTTCTGATGCTCTGCAATTGGATCTTTTGTATAAAGAAAGAAGCAACACTCAGAAAAATCTTCCTACTAATTGTTTTCTTTGGAAAGGAGATAACTAGAGGAGATATGATAGGTGGTGAAAGCACGGCATGATAAATCTTATAATAGTTGTTGCCCGCCATTTGGTCGAGTGTCTTCATTAGAGGTAAACGGAAGGATTAAGGAACAGGTAGAAGTCACATGGAGCTAAATCAGTAGAATAAGGTGGGTGATTTTTTCCATTGCGTTGTTTTGAAGAAAAAATATTTTTTGTGTTGTAAATTAGGTCGTTTTTCTAGAATTTTCACATTCAATTGATCCAAAAGGTTACAATAATATTATAAATTTATTGTTTTATCTTTTTGATAATAGTCGATCAATAAAATACCTTTGTAATCCCATAAAATCGTTGTCATAATCTTACCAGCCGAGTGAATTATTTTTACCTTTTTTGGTGCACTTGCACCAGCTTCAGTATATTATTTTGATTTTTTTTTGGTCTCTGGTGTATACTGATGTATTTATGTTTCATCTTTATTTCGCTTAAATTTTCCTTTGAATGAGTGCATGATCAACTGTTAACAAATGCTGCACCCATCTTGCCGAAAGATTTTTTCATCTGTAATTTTTGATGCAAATTAAAATGAACTTAATTATTTGAGAAGTCTTTCTTCCGTCGATCACCTAGTACCACATCTCGTGTGTGGGTACATATAGTTTTAAAGTTTGCAATTTATTTCTTTTGTTTGTTTTAAATTTAATTTTTATTTTGCGAATGTATGCAATTAAGTGCACATTATGCAAATAAAATATAAAATATGCACGTAAAGCCTTAATATGCATTTATAATTAAATACGAAAATCGATGTCATTTTGTTGCACATTCTCTAACTCGAAATAGTATTTGGTCAAAATTGGTTTTGGGCTACTGACTACAAACATGTATTTTCCTGAAAGTTTCAGGGTCTGTCTTAAAGGCTGTAGCTTCTTCCCAGTATTTTTTCTTTTTGATGGAAACAGCAAATGTTAGACAGAAATAGAAACATTATTTGACATCATAATCAAGCAACTTTTATTTGACATTAACTCTAGCAGTTTATGTTAATTTAAAGTTGAAAATTTGTGAATTGAAAAACACGTTTTCCTTCCATCAATAAAAAGATAAATAAATTTTATAATTTTAAATTTCTAATTTTTTACACTCAGTAAAGTTTGTCTTTAAAAAGCCGTAAAAAAAGCTTGTGCCATACGATCTTAAGCGAGTTCGTATTAACAAATCTTTTTTGTATCAAAATTGTTGCCAAAAGGTCTGTATCAGAACTTCGAAAATTGAATTCTATTAAGAATGAATTCCCTGAAAATCGTATTCACATCTAACGAATTCAATCAATTATTGTATTGAATCATTAAAAATTTATTCGATTTCTTACTCATTTGATTTACAATTTGAGAATTCAATCAATAATTCGTTAGAAATTCAATCGATTTGTACTTAAGCGATTTACAAATTTGGGATTTATTGTTCATTTGATATTGTTTGAGCAATATGCAAATGACATTCGGTTTTAAAAATTGGAAAAATAACTTTAACGCTTTCTTTCAAATACAAGAAGAAAATATCAAAAAGCAATTATTGAATTCACAGCTATAAATTAAATTAATCGCCAAAAAATGAAAAAAAAATCGACCAAATATAAAAAAAAATAGGAAAATTCGCCTAATTTAGACCTCTCTCTCTTTCGAGATCTAAACGCGATCTAAAATATTGGTGTAAAAACTTTTTCTAAGCACGTTTAATTTTCGAGATATGGACGATTTAAATTGTATCTAAGCGATTCAATTCGATTAATATTTTTTTTTATTTTGTCCAATTTTTTTTTTTAATTTGCAACTTTTTTAATTCTAGCGTTTTTCGCTATTGGCGACGTTTTTAAATTTTGGCGTTTTTTTTCAATGCAACAATTTTTAGTGATTTAGTGATATTTTCCATTTTGACGGGTTTTATAATTTTTAGCAATTTTAACGATTTTTCCAATTTTGGCGATTTTTTTAACTTTGGAGATTTTTTCAATTTGAGTGACTTTTTTAATAGTAAGTCTTTTATTTTTGGGGTATTCTTTAATATTGGTTATTTTTTTTTTTAAATTTAGATCATTTTTTCGATTTTGGTGATTTTAATTTTTTTTTTCTTGATTTTGTAAAAAAAAATCTATCTTCAAAAACTATGGTTTGTATTATCCGAAAATTCGTTTTATCCGAGTAGGCCTTAAACAAGTTTTACTGTATATAAATAGATCTAAAAACCCTAGTTTACGGTAAAAAAAAAGTGTAAAAATTTTCGACAAAGAATAGTCTTCCAGGGTTAAGTACCATAGGGGATGGAAAAGGTACATTTTCTTTAATAATTGATCATCCCTGCTGCTAAATATGTGCGTGATAACATATGCTCTCATTTATTATAAGTTCCTTTTTGTATGAGAATTTGTTTCTTTCTTTTTTTGTAGATACCGTTATTAACCTAACAAAAATGGGAGATTAACGGTAATAATATTTTGTTTTGTTTACAGCTACACTTGAAATGATAACAATATATGAGTATGTATAAGTTAAGGAAATCTCTGAGCAAAAGAGAATTTCGTAGATTTTTGTTATTACGTTCATATTTGTTTAAGGGTCTGGTTGGATTTTTGCTTGCCGTGTTTTCAGTATCTTAACAATACACGCACTGTTTGTTAGTTTGTTGACTAAAGTTAATCGCTGCCTCGCTCTGGGTTTCCCAAACGAAAGTTGTCCGAAGAGCTTTGTTGTGGTTGTTGACGTTTACGCTTTTTATACTTTCTTCTTTTTAATGTAGAATCAACCGTGTATTCTTGAATATTCACCGCTAAATGTTCTCGCAATTGCTTTAATTGTTGGTGCTCTTTTATTTTTTTTAAACCTAAAATTCTCACTGTGCATATGTGTGTATTTGTTGTGTGGTGTGGCTCCTACACGGTAAGGGGTTCAATTTGTATCGGTATTTCGTTTGTTTGCTTATTTCTTGCCTTTTCGTATATTTCTGTTTTTTTTCGTAAAACTGCATCCAAACATTAAAAAAAAAATACAACAACACTGAAAAAAAGAACAAGAAAAATCTGTATATTTTGAGTTAAATTTATAAAAATTTTCGTAACACAACAATACAGTTTCATTCGAGTACTGAACTCTTTTCGAGACGTGACGCGCAAAATTTTTATATAAAAAAGCACACAAAAAATATATAAAATAAATAAACTCAATTATTTTTATTATTTTTTTTTTGTTTAATAAGACGCGTGTTTGTTTTAAAAATAATCTGCTCAATCGAGTTTTTAGAAAAAAAAAATAAAAATCAAACAATCAATTAAAAATAATAATAAAATTAAAAATAAAATTCTTAAAATAAAAATTCAATGCTATTTTTTGATTTAACCAAAATCTAGACTTTTAAAAATATATTTGTTTTAAGTTAAAAATAAAATGTTTTTAAGAAATTTATAAAAAATATTTTAAAAACAAAAATAGACAAAAATATTTATAAATATAACACAAACAACTACAACAACAGAAATAATTACAAATAAATTATGTGAAATATTTAAACAGTTTTTATATCAAATTATTGATAAAACAAAATAAGTTAAGTAAATATTTATTTATTTTTTATTATAAACAAAAACAAATGAAAAAAAACAACCAAATACTACAAATTGTGTTTTTAATAAAATTTTAAAAACAAAAAATAAAGAATTTTATGTAAATGTATAAAATAATTAGTGAAAAAATATTGAAATATTTTGAAAAAAAAGATAATTTAAAATTAAAAGCAACAGCATTTATTAAAAAAAAATAAAAATCTACCGTCTGTCAACATATCACAGTTATTATGGGATTAAGTGAAATATTATTTTCTTTTTAAATTTAACAAATGTTAAAAAAAGGAAATATTTTGGAAAGTTATATCAATTAATATCAGTGTAAGTTTTTAAAAAAATTAATTATTTCTTAAACAAAATAAGTGTATTTTTATAACAAAAATATATTTATATATTTTTTAAGAAATCTAAAAAATTTAATTTTTCCCAAAATAAATACTTTAAAATATCCGCCGGCATTTAAAATTTAATGAGAATTTACATACATTCAAATCAAACCTTCTTTATCAAAATCAACAATTTTTGATAAAAACTATAAATTTTTACTTAGCCGTATTCATTTTCCCTGATAGGGATTTTTAATAATTCAGCTCAAATTACATTAAATTGTGGCTATACATTAGACTTACCCCGGCATAAAGTGTCAACAAATTTTGTTATGTAGTGCTTATTATGGTAAAAATATTTATAACTTATTTTAGAATAGTTTCAGTTCGGCGTTGATACAAAAAATTGAATCTTTAACCATTTTACCCCTCTGAGAATTTTGTAATAAAACTTTAAAGTTTTTTAGTCTGATGCTTCATTAAGAAATAATATTTAAAATGTCCGCTTTTACCTTCATTTACGACCGAAGTCGGACCAGCCGATCGTTTATCGAAGTGCGAACCATATCTATAAAAAAAATTACACTGACCGGATAAATGCGCGCTTTAGGGTTATTTGACGAGTAGTACAAACCTGAGTTTTGAAAATTGAAAAAAAACAGAAAATTTGGAAAAGTGTATGAAATATTTATTTAGGATGATAAATGAAACCCTGCTATTTACTTTTAAACGAATTTTTCATACGGCTACGCCGTAGTAGGCATACTTTTTTCAGCATTTCGGCCGGTATCTCACCAATGGCAGCTGTAATGTTGTCTTCCAGGGCTGGAATTGTGGCTGGCTTGTCCCTGTACACGAGAGATGTCACGTATACCCACAAAAAAGTGTCTAGTGGGGTCAAATCGCATGATCTTGGCGGCAAATAGACTGCTCCAAAACGTGAGGATAAATTTCTCACCAAACTCGCCTCTCAATAGGATCATGGTATCGCGTGCCGTGTGGCATGTAATACCGTCTGTTGAAACCACATGTCAACCATGTCCAATTATTTTATTTGGGCAAAAAAAAAGTCAGTAATCTTAGTAGTACCTTGCTCCATTGTTCTTCAATAAGTACCGTATAATGATGCCACCGGCCCACAAACCCCACCAAACAGTGCATATTTCAGGGTGCATTGGCAGCTCTTGAACTGCCTCTGGTTACTCTTTACACAAAATTCGGTAATTCTGTTTGTTGACGTGCCCATTGAGCCAAAAAATAATCTTCGTCGCTAAAAACAATTCTTCGATAGAAAAATGGATCTTCATCCAACTTTCCTAAGGCCCATTTACCAAACAAATGACTTTGTGGCACGTCACCTGGCTTCAGTACTTGCATTAACATTCCCAGAAAAACCACACATTACCAAATAATGTGTATCCATAGGGGCTCATGGATTACTTTACACCTTACTTCACTGATGAATTTTACAGGCGATGAACCTCAAAGTAATGTATATACCCATTACCTTAGGGGTGATAATGTAATGGGTTATTTATATGGTTACGAGAATGGAAAAAGTAAAATTGATTTTTAAAAAAGAGGAATTTTTATTACAAATATTTTAAACGTTATTAAAAATAATGTGGTCATGATGGGAATCGAACCAGGTAACTCTGGTTGCCAGCCAAGAACTCTACTCACTGAGCTATCGACGCATATAGTATTTGATTGCTTTAAACTTAATTTTTTTTTTCGCTAGTGTTATCAAAACAAACATACATTACTCGTTTGCTTACAAAAAAACACAAACTAATGTATCTAAAAATAGATTTTCAAAAATATTTCAATTATTACTTTACATTTATAAATCATATATTACGTAATCAATAATGAGTAACTTATTACTTTATGCTTGCAAAGAATGAAAAAGGTAACGAGCTATTATTACAAGGTAATGCATGAGAATATCGCACCCATTACCAAAGTTTTGCTGGGTTGGTAAAATTGAAGGATTTAAAGTACGAATTTATTGTCTACCCACACCTTATTTTCCTGATTTATCTCTCTGTGACTTCTACCTGTTCCCAAATCTAAAAAAATTCTTGCTGGCGTTTTAGAAGTAAAATATGCAATTGCAGCTGCAAGGGATTATTTTGCAGAGTATATGGAAAATTATTTTAATCAAGGGATAAAATTATAAGTGTATTGAAGTTTTAGAAGATTATATTGAAAAATAAACACAATTTTAAAAATTCTACTCTTGATTTTTTTTATTGTTAGGCTAAGAACATTCAGAACTGCCAGTATCAGTTGTAGCCACCGAATTTGTTGCCAAACAAATTGTAACGGCTACCACAATATGTTGCTGATGGGTGATCATCTATTGCAGATACTTTGCTACTGCTCAACAACTGCACAGTTTACTTTTTAGAACGTTTTGCAAAATATAAAAATATGTTCACCACAATAAAATTAACAAATATTATTGAAAATCTTGATGGTAAAATAAAAACTTTTTCTTAACTTATAATAAAAAAAAAAGAATTAATAGAAAGGTGAAACAACTTTTGATTATGCGAAATCAATTAAAATGAAAATGAAGACTGATTTTCAAATATTGCATCTGAAACTTTAATGATGCCATAGTTGCAAAAATTTGTGGCAGCACTGTCAATTGTTTGCATAAAAAAACGTTTGACGTAAATCAGTGCTGTCAAGTGATGCTTTTTTGAACGTTTTACTTTTATTATGCTGCAGTGATGCGTAACTACTGCATTTACGAACGTTCCCTATATTCCCCATAAATATTATAAAAATGTTTTTTTCAAGAAAAATATTATTTTTTAATTTTTTTTTCATAGTTCACAATTTTACTCTCCGCACCACTTTCCTTTGCTTTATTTGCTATTTAAACTTTAGATATTTTATTTTTATTTAAAAAATTTGTTTTTTTTGGTCCCCTTATTTTGAGATTTAAACTCGAAAAACGAAATACTAAATTTTAATAAATTTTGAAGGCTAATTTTATAAATTTCGTTTACTATTACTAATCATTAGTGGCGTCTATAATCAAAACAATTCACAATTCGAATGGATCTGCTGAAACCCAAATTAAATGATATATGCATCAGATTAACCGTATTTGTAGTTACAACTTTTTAATATCGAGATTTTTTTTAATAAATTTAATAGATTGTATTAATTTTCTAATACATTCTCTTAATAAATGGTTAATTATACTGTACACATATACTTAATTTTTAAAGTTGATTGGCAACACCAAAAATTGGATAATACGATTGTTTTCCCCCCCCTTTTTTTTAATACCCAATACAATATTTTTGCTTGATTAATGAATTATAGGTTATTCCAAATAAAATATGATACTTATAAATAAATGTTAATGGTTTTGATCGAGTTGCAACCAATATTCTCTTTGGGTACACGAAAATGTTTATTTTAACTAGAATAATAATTAATTTAATAAGATTCATACTTAAATAAAATCTCGTAAAATTTGATGTTAATTCAAATATGATATAGTAATTGATTTAACAATGATTTTTTTTCTCTTGATGTACAAGTTATTGCATTTTTCTCTGAAATGTTTCAACAGCAAAAATGATTTTTCTGCATAATTATTCAAAAGTTTTAAAGATAAAATTATGATCCATATGAAAACGTCTTGGCGATATGTTTAACATTTTATTATCAGTTAAATGTACATAATGCGTGTAAAACAGGGAAAACAAAAATATACAATAAAAAAATGTAGAAATATTATACGAAACCAGTGATAAAATTTACACATTTTCTATATAATATTATTTCATGTGGATGTAAAAGAGTGTAAAAAAACTAGCAATAACAGATAAATTCTTAAATTGAGTTTATTCATGAAATTTCTTGATTTAATAAAAAAAATTGTTTAAAATTCATTTGTATATAAAAAAGTTAAAATATTTTTATTTTACGATATATCGGGGTCTTCCGATTTTAAATATCTACAATTTTGTTCATTTTGTTTTTTAATTAAAAATATGCCAGAACTACTTAAATTTCAATAACCCTTGTTTTTTTTTTTTTTTTTTATTAAATCTTCATTTACATAACCGAGCCATTAGGGCCTTATGTGGTTAATTAAAGCTACTATCTTAATAACAAACTTCTAGATATGAAGGAACAAAATAAAACATTTGCAATTGAATGGTACACATCACTTCATTTATATTGTCCAACACTTCAAATAGTTTGTAGTTTGAATTAACTGAAAATTTATTTAAAATAAACGAAAATTCGTCAAAAACCGAACTTTTAACTTTTCATTTAAATTAAAAAAAAAATAGTTAAGTGAATAGTATAGTAGGATTTAAGATCATATCATATTCTTTTTATTAATTATTTTTATTGTAAAGAAATATAAAAATTTGTATTTGTAAGTAATAGAGAATAAAAATTGAGAAATTCCACAGAGCTAGCAAGATAGAATACTTAGTATTTTCGGTTGGCGCTACCCAATCTTGTCAATATCCATGCTCTTCTTCTCCCTTTGCAGTCATTGCTTGTTGATGATTGTCTATTTTAATTATGTATGGAACAAAATATCGTCGGCATGCCTCCATCCATTGGTCCAAATTTTCGATGACGCTGAGCCATAATTGAGGTTCTATGCCGTTAATGTGCCGAATTATCTCATCCTTTAGCTCTTGAATTGATGCTGGCTTATCGACGTACACCTTTTTTTTAAATAACCCCAAAGAAAGAAGTCCAACGGTGTCTAATCACATGATCTTGGCGGCCAATTGACATTGTCGCGCAAAAGAGCCATTGTTTCGTTAGCTGTGTGGCAAGTGGCACCGTCCTGTTGGAACCACATATCGTCCAGGGTCATATCCTCAATTCAATAAGTTCGTTATTATCTCGCGATAGCGAACACCATTCACGGTGAATGCTTGGCCGAACTCATGACACAATATCGCGAACAACACCAATGTTTTCCGCAGAACGAACTGGGCGAGCATGCACATGTATTTTCACAGACCCGGTTTGCTGAAATTTGCCCACAATTCTCCCGATTGTGGACACATTAGGTCGATTATGCTGACCAAAAAAAATCACGAAGTGCACGAAATGCATTTTGATTTGAACGCCCATTTTCATAATAAGCCTGAATAACTTTAACGCGTTGCTCGATTGTGTATCTTTCCATGGTTCAAATTGAGTTAGTCTGAATTTGAGAAATGACAAATGAAATGCAGAAAAAAACTTGACGTTTAGGTGTGGTTCACATTCAACATCGGCCCTTAAAATTTAACCACTTATTTGGCAGTTTAAATATATTTTTGGTTTTGTTATTTAATTTTTTTTCATACTGTTAACAAAAATCAGTTTTAATTCTATGAATTGTAACCAGTTATTATTATCTTACCTATAACTAGTTATTTTACTTCCTAATCGTAAGCTTAGAGGTAACTATTGTAGCTACCACCAATAGCATACCTGTGTTAAAATAATGAGCTTATCAGGCAAACTTCAATAATTTACTGCTCATTCTATAACTCATTATTTAGTGAGGTCTTTTTTCCTAGGTTATGTTGATTTCTTCGAATTTCGAAAAATTTCCCTATGATATCCATTTAAAAAAATTATCATAAAATGGAATTTTTCCTACTTCCCTTTTTACCTCCTAAAAATATCAGATCTGTCTGATTTGAGATTTGCCTTATACTTATATAATCCAAAGGTTTTCTTAAGAAATTTTAGGCTTTGAAGTCAGACAGTCGTAAATCCGGACAAAATGGCGATTTTTAAAAAGAAATGGTCGATACTTAATAAAATTTGAACCTACTTGAGAGCGCAGAACAATCAGACTTTCAGACTTAAACGTGTGTGTTATATTTTTGAACATAAATTGGTTGTGAATAGTTTTTTCACTACCATCGGCATGTAAGCGTTTAGGTGTTTGCCTTGTTAGTTTCTTTTAAGAGATCATCCCTAGCAAATTGAAATTTTTTCATGCAAATAATTTGGTTTTCACAGATAGAGAAAAACTTTGAAAAAAGTATATGAAGTTTACACGAAGCTTAAATTTTTTATGAAAATGAAAACTTAAGCTGTTACCAAAAATTTTATATATCTTCCAAAAAGCTGGATTTGATTTGATTTGCTTAAAATTAATATTGATTTCAAAATTATTTATTTAATTTACTGTTGAGATTTTCCAGCATTAAAAGGGAAAATAAATACTATGCAAATCACAAAAAAAAAAAAAAAAGAATAATATTTGAAATAAAGAGTAATAGAAAAAAAGAATTGATACATAAAAAACAAGACTACTTCTAGCTTCCTTTAAGTACTTAACTCGTACTGTTTATTTTTGTTCACGAATAGGTTTCCTTATGAGTTTTTATCTGCAAATATATCGATAGTTAGCAAATATATCGAGAGACCCATGAGAAACAAAATCTTTCTAAAATAAATTTTCTTTCGTAAATCCTTGATTGCACGCATACTCATACATTACCTTGTAATGATAACTCGTTATCTTTTACGTTATTTTAAAACATAAAGTAAGCAGTTATCTATCATTAAATCGATATTACACGATTTATAAACCTAAAGTAATAATTGCAGTATTTTTGAAAAAACTTTTATTAGATACATTACTTTGTTTTCTTTTGTAAGCCAGAGGGTAAAGTATATATGTTTTAACGGGTAAATACTTTTTTTTGTCCTCGTGACAAAAACATTGATATATAAAATTTAAAATCCGACTCTAAATGCCGAAATTTTTTTTTTTTTTGAAACTGCCTTGCAAAATTTTTTTTAGATTCGAAGGTATAGGGCGAACTTTTTTTCTGGTACGGTCTAGTGACCATGGTATTTATTTCTATATGCAATAAAAATTAATTTTTAATAAATTTTTATTTTTTTTTTAAATTAAATTCCCACATACTTTTTCACCTCTGTAAAATTTATCAGTGAAGTAAGGTGTAAAGTAATGCATGGACTCCTAAGACTATGTATTACTTTACAAATCATTTGGTAGTATTTGGTTTTGTTGGGTAAGAAATAATTACAAATAAGAACAATTTATTAGAAATTTGTTCTAATTTTCGGCTGAAAATACAACTTTTTCGTATAACATTTTTCAGTGTATAGTTAATGTTAAATTAGACCTCAAACGAAATAACTTATCACAAAATAATCTAAAACCTATATAAACTCAACAAAAAAATATACACAACAATTTTAATAATTTATGCTGTAAAAAAAAACAACTTGTAGTATTTAATTAATATACACCTCAAACAAAAATCCAAGATGGACCACAATTATTAAGAAAAAAAATTTTTTTTAAATATAAAATACTTTTTATCGGGATAAATACTTAGATTCAGTCGTTATTACTATGACCACAATCTGATTTGTTAATAACAAATGTTAACATATAAAGAGATGAGGTTTTTAGTAAAAATTCCAAACCACCACTTAACCCTTTAAAGAGTTTAACATTTTCAACACTGCCATAATCAAAATGGCCCAACCTTACTATAATTGCCAATTATTCAGCATTATTAACACAGCTGAAAAATTTTAAATTCTTATAAAAATATATATAAAAAGCAATTAGTTAGAAACTTACAAGAAATAAGAATAAAAATTCCTATGTTGCCGATAAAATTATAATTTTTTGCATAAGACAGAATTTAAAAAGTTCACAGTTCAATAATCCTTTTTAATTTTTTAACATTTTTATCATTTTAATAACTGAAGTAAATTGTTAATAAACATCATCATACTAAAGTAATTGTTTTATTGATTTTGGTATTTTGTTATTTTTTTTTTGTAAAACAAAATACAAAATATTTTCCAACAGGTGCTGAACCAGATCTTTTTTTATGAAAAAAAAATTTGTCTGCTGTATAGATGTTTAAAAAACATTTGGTTTTATAATTTTTGTATGAATATGCATGCATTTTTTTTTAAATAATTAAAAACAAAAAATAAATATTAAACATAATTTCTTCATTAATTAGAAATTGATAAGTAAAACAATGTTTGGCGGCTCTCTCTTCTCTTTTAAAAACCAAGGTCTTTTGCTACAACTCTTTACTTAATAACACTAGTTTACAAAATAATTAAATTTGTCTGCGCCTTAAGTGCGAATATTTTGTTCTTATACATTTTGAGCAGCTGAATTCGAAAATCTGAAATATTAAATGGATCATATAATAGATAAATCATATAATTATATTATTTTTTACAAATTAATTTTTATTGCAAAAAAACATCAAAATTTTTATTAGTAAATTATAGAGAATAAAAATTAAAAAAAAAATCCACAGAGCCAGCTGGATAGAATACTTAGTATTTTCGATTGCCGCCACACAACCCTCTTCAGTATCCACGCCCTTGTTGGGTCAATGCGTTGATGTTTGTCTATTTTATATTGAGTGTTTGGAAACAAATTAAAAAACCCGAAAACAACACACAATTAGACTAACATCAACGAAATTTAACAAATTATATATATATATATTTTTTTTTAGTAAAAACAATTTATAAAAAAAAGTATATGATTATACATATGATCTAAAATCCTATTATACCATTAATTTACCAAAATAGCAGATCAACAATACATAAAAAAATCTTTAATAATTTTTTATATTATTTTTTATATCACTTGATAAAACAAACATTTTTTGGTGAAAAAAATAGTTCTTTCGTAGTTAATTTTTCTTTTCGTAGATAATACGAAACTTTCGTATATTTTACGCAAATCAGTTTAGTCAAGATTTAACGAGCATTGCAAGTACGAGAATTCCTCCCTCTCCTATAAACTCAGAACTGTTGCAATTAAAATTGCTGTGTGTGAACCGGGATATGAATATGAGCAGATTTTTTTAATTTCAAATAGTTATAATATTAATAATAATCTCTGAAACAAAAAAAGTTTGTTTCTCAAATGTAGAAAAAGTAAATATTTTAAATAAAATTCTTTTAAAAAGTTTTTTTTTCATAAAAAAAAATTTTTCAACTTAGAAATTTTTTTCTACCACAAAATTTATTTTCGCACCCAAAAAAAGTTTTGCACCTTAAAAATTTGTTTTCACTTCTAAAGTTGCTTAAATTATTTGTGTCAATAACAGTAGAGAATTAAGCCTTTTTTACTTGGTGGGCAAAAACCATCATCTGATTTTCTTTCACTATAACTTTTGTTTAAAGTGGAAAAACTCTATTGCCCAGCAAAACTTTGGTAATGGGTGCGATATTCTCATGCGTTACCTTGTAATGATAGCTCGTTACCTTTTTCATTATTTGCAAGCATAAAGTAATAAGTTACTCATTATTGATTACGTAATATATGATTTATAAATGTAAAGTAATAATTGAAATATTTTTTAAAATCTATTTTAAGATACATTATTTTGTGTTTTTTGTAAGCAAAAGAGTAATGTATGTTTGTTTTGATAACACTAGCGAAAAAACAAAGCGCAACAATTCATTTAAGTTTAAAGCAGTCTAATACTATATGCGTCGATAGCTTAGTGGGTAGAGTTCTTGGCTGGCAACCAGATTTCCCTGGTTCGATTCCCATCTTGACCACATTATTTTTAATTACAAAAATTTTAAATAAAATATTTGTAATAATTTTTTTTAATAAAAATTCCTCTTTTTTCCATTCTCGTCACCATATAAGTAACCCCTTACATTATCACCTCTAAAGTAATGGGTATATACATTACTTTGAGGCTCATCGCCTGTAAAATTCATTATACATTACTTTACCCATTATTTGGTAATGTGTGATTATTGTTATTCGCACTTCTAAATTTTTTTTTTAAAGTAATCATGAAAAATTATCTTTGACAAATGGCCGCTGTCGGCGTTGATGCAATTTTGTTCTTTAACTCCTCCAAATTAAGAAGCTTGTTAGCGTACACCAACAGCTTCAACTATCCCCACAGGAAGAAGTCCGGTACTGTCATATAGAGAGTTATAGCTGGCTAAGATAAATCCCCGAAATAAGACGAGATTATTTATTTCAAACTACATATATTAATGATGCTGTGGTGGATCAAATTACTTTATAGAGTATTTTTTTGAATATGCTCAGCACTACCAAGCCTTTAAGTTCCGAAATTTTGGAAAGAATTTCATTAAAATATCCCAGCAAAAATAGGGTTTCAACTACATACCAGCCTATTTACTCGCTTAATTACTTTTGTTCGCGATGTCCAAAAAGTAATGAGTGGTCATTATCTTCTCACTTACAAAAAAACACAAAGTAATTGGTGGTCATTACCCTCTCGTTTACGAACAGCCAAATATTAATGGGTACCCATTACTTTTTGGACATCGCGAACAAAAGTAATTAAGCGAGTAAATAGCCTCGTAAGTAGTTGATATAATGTTTTTGCTGGAACACTACCCAAAACGCATCATTTGATTTTTACAACGTAAAATTTTCAAAAAATTTTAAAATTTTGATGAACTGACTAATAACTTAAATTTCATTTATATTAACAATTTTTTATTGACTATATTTTGAACTATAATTATTGTAAAAATTATTTTGATATACAATTATATATCTAAATATAAGCATTTAAATGCTTACAAAAATTAAAAAAAAAAATTATATAATTAACTAATTAAAAAATTTAGGTTTTAGTTTAAATTATAAATTTTTATAAAAAGGTCTTATTAGTCTTTTCAATGATATATCAAATGTCTACCTAGCACATCACTAAGGCTGGCAATTATGCGCTTAAAAGTAGTGTCTCATGCAAAAAGACATTTATCTGAAAGTGCTTAACAGGAATACATGCAACATATTTACATTAAGTTCACAAATTGGCTGTAAACTAGTGTTACCCATTATTGATGAAACATTTTGAAATGTATTTAATTCATTTTCATTAAATGTGCAATAAAATTACAAAGTATTATTTTTTTAAAAAATATTTAATATGTTTTTGGTAGTATTGTATCATACATGGGCATTATTTGATGCCAATGGTAATGCAATTGTTAGAGATGGTATTATGGTGGCGCACAAGACTGAATAAAATAAAAAATAAAATAAAGAATTAAAATTTTACATTTCTTACAAATTTTTTATAAACAATGATGTTTTTGACAATTAAATTCAATCAAACAATTTTTTTTTAACATTGGCATTGATTACAAAAAATGCCAGTTAAAACTTCCCAAGTATGTTTTCTATGAGTAACTCAAGTATGTTCTCATCCTCAACATTTTTGTTCTCTCATACACCATCGTATTTCTTATCTTATCATAAGTTATGAAAATGAATTGAATCGTATTCATATATAAACAACAATAATATTATTTTTTTTTTGCTATATTGATAACGCAGTCTAATGACAAAAAAAAAAGTGAAATGAAATTATTTAAAAAAATAAATATATGTATTATAAAACAGTGGAATTGAAGTGAAAAAAGTAAAACAAAATGTTATTATTCGAAGAAATATTGAAATGTATAAAAAGCTTTATAAGTTTTTAAAAAAAATTCCACCACTTTTTGTACAATTATAAGTTTCATAATTATAATTAAATTTTTTAATTGGGCAAAAAGTTTTTACATTTTACTTGATTACTCTGGTTCACAAATTCGTAAATGGTTGTTATCTCTAGCATCAATTTGGCATTGAATTCCAATTTGCTTTTCGATCAGGCTTAATTTTTGAGAAATTCGAGATTACAAATTAAAAAAAGCAGGAATTGGATTACTTCTTAAAATCCACAATTTTTAGTTTTAAATCGATAAACTGCATATGAAAATTTCATAAATTATATGAAGGATCATACTTTTTTTATATTACAAAAATATAGTATCGATGACCTAGTGTAGAAAGGTCTTAACTATGTTTTTTTTTTATTTTTTTCGGGGCCTTGAAGGCCTTATATTACAAATGAAACAAATAAATAATTAAATAAATAATATAATTATATTACAAATGAAACAAATAAATAAATAAATAAATAAATAAATAAACTTAAATGGTATTACCAAATCAAAGCGATTTTAAGCGATTTCTTTCACGGGATCTACAATATAATTTCATTCATCAATCGAATAGTCATTATTCCCTGTTCCAACATCAGCTCAGTGTTTTAAAGAACGAAAATTTGAAGAAATTACAAAAATTGTATTGCTCCTTCGTGGTTCTTCCATTTTTCAGAATTCACGATCGCCGTTTTAAATTAAATTCTAGATTCAGTTAAAATGTACTTTTGTTTCAAATCAATTAAATATAGTAGATACCTTCCTTAAATTATCACTCAACCAAAAACTTAATATAAAGTGTTTTTCAATAAGAACGCTACAAAAGTTTTTTTTAAATAAAACAAAAACGGTTTTCAAGCATAAATCGGCCGATACTGCAATTTCACGTTCGATATTCGTACGAAGTTCATCAATCGTCGCTGGCTTGCCCTCATAGACCATAGGCTTGACGTAGCCCCACAGGAAACAGCCTAACGGCGTCAAATCGCCAAGATCTTTTCGCAAAATTCGCCACAACGACGTCACGGAGATTCCCAACGCTTGAGAACGACGTGTGAGAGACACATTTGGGCTTTCTTCAACTAAAGCCTCAGGGGCAGCAATATTCTCGACACTACGGGCACTTCTTTGTCTCACTGTCACGGGAACATTTTGTACTGTGCCTGTGGGTTCAAATTTTTCCACTAGACGCTCAATTGTTGATCTGCTAGGACGATTATGACGACCATAAATTGGACGTAGCGCTCTTAACGTTGAGGCCACTGACTTCGAATTTCTGTAGTTAATTTTAATAATTTCAACTCGTTGTTGGCTCTTATATCTTTCCATCATGAAATGGCAAACCTTACTTAAGAGAAATGTCAAAAGAGCGGCAAGAAATATGACGTCGTTTGTTGAAAAACCGGTTATATTGCCTTAGGACTGGAGCGGAGAATGTAAAAATTTTAAGGTACATGGCCATATATGGTCATATATGATCATATAAGAATATAGGATTATATATGATAATATATAACCATATAAGACCATATATGGTCATATATGAGTTCTCATATGGTCATAAAGGATTATATATGATAATATATAACCATATACGGTCATATATGAGTTCTTGTATGGTCATATTTTGGACCATGCATATGCGTATGACCATGTCTGATAAAGTACAAGTCCATATATGATCATGTAAGTTCATATATATTTTTATATTTTTACAACTTTATTCAAATTTGTCCACCAAACCAACAGTATTGAGTATTCAAAAGTATTGACATTTTACAATTCAAGTGTACTCTTCTGGTTTCTCCCGCTATTTTCACCCACCAACCACGAGAAAACAATGCGGGTCTCTTAATTTTGTCTCCACTACATATTTCATCGAAATCAGAATTCTCACTAAAGAGAGTTCTCTTGTTAGAAGCCATTTAATTATTGGTAATCTATTATAGATCTTTAAATATGCATTATAGACCCTTTAATAGAGCTTTGTACTTTTACTTGAAGTTTCGTTAAAATAATTGATATGCCTAGAGCATGCTAGGAAGTTATGTTTTTTGTAGAGCTCAGTAACTTTATTTAAGACAGCTCTGTGATATGCCATAAAGGGTTAATTTTATTTTAATTAAATGTATTTTTATTTTATTCTATGAATGTAAATAGAACAACTTATTTTTTAATCGGCTTAAATAGTTAGATCAATTTGATTCAGTCGCCTGTAGTTCATACTCTGTTTGGATGATTTTTGGTACTGTCGCGCGTCATTTGAAACTAAAATTTTTATAATTCTTACACTGTGTTTTTTATACGATTTCAACTTTTTTTCATGAAATGATCAACATACAATCAAAATTCATTTAAATTTGATATATAACTAAAGGGTGTCCCAAGAAGAACGCAATTTTTAAATTTTAAATAAAACACAGATATTTAAAAAAAAATCGTGAAACTTTATAATATCGTAAAGTAGACAGAATGAGGTTATGTATGGAACAATATATCGTGCAGATGGCCGCCGCGGCTTTGCTGGCATGCACGCGATCTTTTAATGAAATTTTCAATGCGGTATTTCATTAATGCAGCGTCCAATTTCCTCTTTTAAGGCTTGAGTCGTCGTCGGCTTATTCGCGTAAACCATCGACTTTAAAAAACCCCAAAGAAAAAAATCTAATGGTGTTAAATCGCACGATCTAGGCGGCCAATTCTGATCTCCAAAACGTGAAATAACACGACCGGGAAATGGCTGATGCAGCAATTGAATTGTTTCTCTGGCTGTATGACATGTGGCGCCGTCTTGTTGGAACCACATGCCCTCCACATTCATTTCTTCAATTCTAGGCAAGAAAAAACTGGTTATCATTTCACGATACCGAACACCATTGACTGTTTGCGCTTGACCTGCCTCATTTTCATAAAAAAAAGGTCCAATGATTCCTCCAGCCCAAAAACCACACCACACAGTGACACGTTGAGGATACATTTGCTTCTCGTGAATCACTCGAGGATTTTCCTCACCCCAAATGCGACAATTCTGCCTATTGACGAAGCCATCAAGATGAAAATGGGCCTCGTCACTGAAGATGATTTTATCGGCAAAATCAGCATTTTCATGTTGTCTCTCCAATACCCAATTAACGAACTCCCTTCGCTGTCCATGGTCAGCTGGCTTCAGTTCCTGAGTCAATTGAACTTTGTATGCATGAAGATGCAAATCTTTCGTCAAAATTCGCTACAAAGTGGATTTGGAGACACCAATTTGCTGAGCTCGGTGTCGAATTGAGGTGGAGTTTGAGCGACATCATCACGTACAGCTGCGACATTTTCGGTCGATCGACCTGGTCGATGGCGCGTTGTTGTCTTTACATCACAAACAGACCCAGTTTCGGCAAATTTATCCATTAATCTCTTTACAGTTGACTCTTTTGGAGCATTATTGTGACCCCAAATTGATCGCAATTTGCGAACTGTAGCCGCAAAACTTTCACCATTTTGGTAAAACAATTTCACAATGAGAATGCGTTGTTCATTCGTGTAGCGCTCCATTTTTACTAACCTCGTACCTTCTACTAGCAAACAATAACAATTGTTCAAATGTCAAACAATGACACTTCGAATGTTGCCAGATTTAAAAATTGCGTTCTTCTTGGGACACCCTTTATTATAATAGAAATTGAGAGAAAAAATATTTATAAAATATTCCCTTTCCTGAACATTGCTATATTTTTTTTTTTTTTTTATTCTTCCCAAATCTATCACCCATTTCACTTATTATTTTATATCAACTAAAAACCTACTCCCGAAACACTGTGCATATTCATATTGTTTATGATATAATGTGTTCGGTGCCACAATCGTATTTACACAAACAATACGGGAAGTACAAGCGTGAGTACTTTAAGTAAATAAAGTAAATAATACAATAAAAACACTAATAACGAACTGCAAATATTAACAAAGTTTTTTATATATTAAAAAAATATAAATTCTTATAAAGCGATTCAAATTAAAACTGTTAAAAATTTTGTTAAAAATAACAATTTTATTAAATAATAACAAACAAAAATTTACATAGGGCGCAAAAAAAAAAGAACACCTTTTGGTGGCTATGAAAAAACGCTTAAAAGTTTACCACCACTGAACATACCAGAGACAGAGACTAATCACAATTAGATCGACAAAATCATAGATTTTGTATTAGCTTTAACAATTTTTTCTACTTCTATGACCACACATACGCAAATTATTTGTCAAATTGTTGCCATATTTTTACTTGAATTTTTAGTTGCATTCCGATACAGAGGAAAAATTAATAAAAAAAAAAACTGAAAATCTTTAAAATTGTTAGTCAAATTGAACTTTTTTTTTTCAAATAATAAGATATAATTTGCTCTATTAAAATTTATGGAACAAAATTCTCGTTTTGCTTTCATTTTTTTTTTTTCTAAACATTAAAAAATGTCTGTCGACTGGCACTGAAATTTATTATTACTTATTAGAGATTCTACAACTTTTGTTGTCGTTAGACGACACAATTGTGATTAAAATCTAATTGTCGAATCAAGTACTCAAGACTCTCTCTCCCTCTCTTCCTTATTTGAGATATGATAGTATAATAGTTAAGTACATAATTATGAACAAACATAAATGATTAAAAAAAAAGTAATTATATATATGTAATTGTACAAGGAAGATAGTGCAGTTTTCAAACTAAAGAACTACAATTAAATAATTAAAATTAAAAACATAAGTTTTGCATTATTTGTACAACTAAAATAGAAATTGTATTAAAAAAATTATGTTTCAAAATTAAAAAAAAAAAGAAAATTAGAGTAAACGAAAAATAAAATATTTAAAAAAAAAAATCAAAATAAGCTTGGTGGCGTTAAACTGTTGCGGATTCGAGCCCCAGCGATGGCAACATAAATTTAAAAAACTAATATGTATGAGTTTTCTATCCCTCATACATATCGTAACATCCTTCTTCGGTGTTCCCATAGTTTGCAAAGAATTCATTTCTTCATTCGATTTTTAATTCCGATTGACTATGGAATAATTAAATTCTCAAACTTCATCTTTTGAATGGAAATGAATTCTTAATTGGTCTCAATCTTCTTAATTTTAAAAGACCTCATTGGTTTTTCATCACTCGATTTGTCAATTACTGAACTCAATCGTTGGGAATTCAATCGATTAGCAAATTTAGGATTTATTGTTCATTGTATTTTGCTTCAATCGATTGAGTAATTTGGGAATGACATTCGACTTCATTCGATTTAAAAATAAAAATAAATAACTACGTTGAGTTTTTATTAAAGGCAATTGAAGATTTTTTTA
The DNA here is from genome assembly GCA_949748255.1 of Eustalomyia histrio. Lineage (NCBI taxonomy): Eukaryota > Metazoa > Arthropoda > Insecta > Diptera > Anthomyiidae > Eustalomyia > Eustalomyia histrio. Next base: position 36,261,438 of record OX456527.1, read on the forward strand.
CAAATACAAGAAAAAAATTAAAAAAGTCAACAAAATCAGAAAAATTACTATGATTAAAAAAATCGCCAAAATTAAAGAATCCCCAAGATAAAAAAATTCTAAAACTGAAAAAATCGCTCAAATGAAAAAACCCACAAAATTAACAGAATCGTTAAAAATAGAAAAATCGCTTCAAATTGTAAAACTCGCCAAATTGGAAAAAGTCAAAACTAAAAAATTGCTGCAATTTGAAAAATAAAAATCAAAAAAACGCCCAATTTTAAAATTAAAAACGCTAGAATTTAAAAAATTCCAAAATAAAAGAATCGCTATTTGAAAAAAAAAATATTCCAAAATTAAAAATAATAGCAATAATTAAAAAAAAAATAATCGAATAATCGCTTAGGCAAAATTTTCTCGAATTTCTTAGATGTGAGTTCGATTGAATGAATTCTAAAAATTAAATTCTCGCCATTGTTTCAAAAGGAATTCACTCGATTAAAAAGTATTCATTCAAAATAGAATTTAATCAAACTTCAATAACAGGATTATGAACTAAAAAACCTTAACAATTTTGTCAATTCTTCATTAGTAATCAGCAGTCGTTATTTTTAACTGTAATTACAATTGTTGTTCTATAGAAAAATACAAAACAACTATTAACACAGTTATTTAAAAAAAAACTACTACAAATTACTGTGTTTCTTAGCAGAAATTGAAGCAGTTATATATAATATTATAATAATCAACTATCAAAACAGTAGTTTTACAGTGAACAGTAAATTTTATTAAAACAAAATGAAAAAAAAAATTCCGTTGAGTTTTTGTAAATTCTGGTTTATTTTATACATTTGTAATTATTGATGATCTAATTACCTTTAAAACAACTTAAAATGTAGTTTTTTAAACTATTAAAAATAACTAACAATATCGTAAAAATAACTGAAAACTGTTTACAACTGAAGTCTTGAGAAACTGACAAAAAATTGGTAAAATTACAGTTTTTACGGTTAGTTTTTCGGTATTAAAAAAATACAGTTTTTTTTCGTTTAACTCCACAAATATGTGCAATTGCTTCGTCGAACTTAATATTCATAATTTAAAATTCAAGACCGTACTCTAGTTATTAGGTTTTTATGCATTGGGGATACAATAATAATGATTTTAATTTGCAAATTAAGAATATAGTAATAATAAATTAAATAAACTTAACAGGAATTTTTCAAAAACTAAAAAGAATTTTAGTTTTTAAATAACTGTAAAAATTAACTGCTTACTACAAAATTACTTTTGTGGCAGTTGCTTATAATATTTAAAATAACTGCTTTTATCAGTTTTGGTTAGTTGTTTTTTAATAACTGCTTAATAATAAAGCATGTAAACGAAAAATTTTTTACATTTTTATTTTTTAATAAAATTTAAACTTAAAATAACAAAATTCAAATTATTATTACAAATTAAGTACAATACTTCAAAGTTTTTAAAACTAGTAAAAAGTTTACGATTCGCGACGAGATAATGCGTAGGTGCGTATTTTACCTTTTAACCCACTCATAAGTTTTTGGACACCTTTTCTACCAATTTTATTAACTGCTTTATTCCATCTGAAGTGCAAATTTCTCTCAGTTTTAGCTACCTTGGATGTTTTTCGCAGTATTAATTTTATATGAGCCCAAAAGTTGAGGGCAGTTTGGTGGATTGCACTCTTTTTCGACAAATTGTATGTTATTATTTCTAAGCCATTCTACAGTTTCTCTAGAATAATGAATTGTTGCTAAATCAGGCCTGAATATTGGTGGAGTAGAATGGAGTTTATACAAAGGCAATAAACGTTTTTTTAAACACTGTTTTATGTACGTTTGCCTGTTCAATATGCCTCGTGTGACAAAAGGCTTAGTGAATTTCCCACAGCTGCAAATTGCTTGCCATACTAAGAACTTTTTTTGCAAATTTGTCAACTTTTTTGTATTTAAATAATTTCTTTACACCTCCCCTCATATATGCAGTATAGTATTGGGAACCAGGAATTTGCTTGAAATCCTCTTTGACATATGTTTCGTCATCCATCAATATACAGCCTTTAAAATTGTTCAGAACTGTCTTTAATAGTTTTCTGGCCCGTTTTTTTGCTCTTAAATCAACTTCATCTGTTCTGTTTGGCACTTTTATTACTTTGTATGATCTAAGCTTATATTTTTTTTTTAACTTTTTGAACATACATATGAGACACTTTAAACTTTTTTGCTAAATCTCGAACCGACATGTTTGGTTTAGACACCAGTGCATTCCTCACTTTTAACGCCAATTTTTTATTAACAAAACCAGGAATTCGCCCAGATCCAGGTTTTCTTTCAGTTGAGTGGGTCCCCCTGAACCGGTTTATGACGTTCCTTGCAGTTGCTCGGGATGTACCAGTTAGCCTAGCTATAGCTGCAAATGAGGCATTAGGGTTAATTAAAAAAGTGTCGACAATATTTTTTCTCTGTTTTTCTAATTTTGATGTTGACGCCATAATCGTTTATTTAAAACTGAAAACTTTGTATGCATTTTGTTGTTTACACATCACAGAATTTAAAAACTAACGGTTTTTTTTTTGTATTGTTTGTTTTCATCTCGAAATTCGCATTAGAATTTGTAAAAAATTTTTCGTTTACATGCTTTAGTTCTGTATTTTTTTATATATAAACATCTGTAATTACAGTAAAAAACAACTTCTAATTATTGCACAAATATTTGTCATGTAGTACCTTTCAAACGTTTTTGAGTGTATTTGGAGTGCATAAAAATGTCAGAACTGAAGATCGTTTGGAATTATTAAATAATTACAATATTTTTGTAGTCAAAGGAAAAATATAATTCTTTTAAGATTTTTTTAACATATATTTTTGAAAAAGTTAACTGAGAAAACAGTAGTTTTTTACCAATTATTTTAGTTATTTAAAAAAATGTATACTAAAAACTTGTCAATGATTTTAGCAACATTTTCAGTTATTTTTACGGCATTTAGTTGTTAGTTACTTTTTAACAGCACAAATTTAACTACATTTTTATGTTTAATGTCATTAGCAATAGATTCTACTGACAAACTTTTTTTAATTGTAAAAGTAGTTCTAATAGAAACATTTCTTCTTGAAGTAGTTTGCGGTTAATTAGGTCTTTAATCTTGTGTTTTCCAGAATGGTTTGAGAAATTTTGCATTAAAAAAAAGGTTTATTTTTTTTTGTTGGCTTATTTTGATTCGTCTTATATGTTTTGAAATTAAAAACATTTATAATTTTTTTATATCAATTTTTTATATATTTTATAATCTCAAACTGATCAGGACCACCTAAGTAGAGCATGTATGTAGTCTATTAAATAAGTGGTAAAAATATTGTTATCTAGACAATTGAATTTATTTTTTTTTTTTTGTCAAAAACTTCAAGCACCCAAGATTTTAATCTTGTATCGAAACATTATTTATTGTTTGTTTAATTTGCAATCTATTTTTTCCTTCTTTTGTTCATTATCAAATTAAAGAATGAAAAAATCTTTACAAAGTTTAAGCTCCATAATGTGATTCGGGAAAATTTCTGGAGTAAAAATCAAATATTTTTAAATTTTCTGACCTCTAGGCAATCAATTTTTTTAAATTTAGTCTCTGTTTTGAGGTGAAAAAAGTGTTTAAACCGAAAGAATTATATGTTAGAATGGTCCTTAACAATCTCAAATGCTTGGTGTAGCAGATATATATTTTATATATACTAAGTTTAGTTAAAAAAAAAAAAAATAGAACATAATTTACTCCCATTTAGTTAAAAAATGTTCCAAAATGAGAAAGTACTTGAATTTAATTTGTGTTAATTTTTTCGCGAATAGTAATATTAACTAAACTTTAGACAGCCATTTATAAATTCAGTTTTTAAGTCTACGACTTCCTAATTTTTAAGAATTGTTTTCTAAAAATTAGTTCAGGCAATTAAAAACTAAAAGTAATATATTTTTTCCTATGTAGTAATAAAAATTTATATGGAAACAATTTTTATGCAACTTAGTTCAAATACATTTTCAAAACTATATTTTTTTTTCAGTTACTGATAAAAAAAAGTCAATATTTTTATATGTTAATGAAAGTTTTAGCTAAAGATGTTTTAAAATAAACTTATTTTTAAATATACGGAGGTTGAAAGCTCACTATAACCTAGAAATAATAAACTTTTGACCTTTTTCTATTTTCCAATAATAACAAGAAATGTAACTGTGATATTTTGTATTTTCGCAACAATTTTCTTAAATTAGTTAATTTAAGAAGACAAAGGACCACCAGTGTTTCTTAGCCATAGATACCGTGCATCACTAAGAGCGTCGCTTTTTGTAGTTCTCTCAAGGAGAATCATTAATTAACTACGAAAAGGATCAGACTCTGTCACAATTTATTACGTTTCAGGATATCCTGCAGTACATTTTCTTAATTTGCCTACCTTTTTGCTAATGAAATTTTATTTATATTTTTAGTTTAGTATGATTCAATTTAATTTCACAAAGCGGAAGCCCTCCTAAAGTGGGAAAATACTTATAATTAAATATATTACCGTCATCATAGAAACAGTTTCCTATTTATTAGAAAATTTAAGAATTATTTTCCCTTAAAATAATAATATTTTACTTGATGTTAGAAAATCTCTTCTCATTTTTAGGGAGTTAAATCCTAGCTTTTAGTTTTTAATGAACTTCAATAAAATAAAATTATTGTTAAAACCAAGGAAACATTTCCTAACTAAAAGTAAAATTTAAAATGATATATAAACTAATTAAGAGGAAATTTTTCTATGTTTTTTTATAAAAATTAAGTTTTCAATAGTAAAATTTTTCTATAAATTAGAATTTTTTTTTACCAAATTTTAAGTTAAATTTGTTTCTTAATTTCAAGGAAAATTTTATTAAATTTTGGCAAAAATTGGCTTTGGCGAACTTTTCATTTCAATTTTTCCTTTAAATAAGTTAATTTTTGTAAATTTTAGTTCAATTTTTTTGGGTTGAATACGAGTACAAATAATTATAATGCTTGTTTAATATTATTTTGATCTAAATTAAATCCCTTCAGAGTATTAGGATACATTCTCTGTAAATTCTTATGTATGAAAAATTTTATTTTTTTCACATATTCCTATATTTTGCCTTGATTATTTCAATAATTAATTTCTTGTTGTAAAATATTTCAACCATTAATATATCATTCCGAAATAATTACATCATATCTACAATATATATGAATGAATTCTTCAAATATTTATATATGCGAATTTTTTTTTATTATTATTTCAATATTCAATTAGCTTAACATTTCTTTCCTTCCTTATTGATTACACATAAATTTAAACCATATTTTATTCTCCATATTAACTCTTTTATTATTATGTATATACATCTTTTTTTTTTTTTTGAAGAAGAAGAAGTTTATTAAATACATACTAATGAAATTCATTTAATTTAAATATCTGGCAAATACACAAATGTTTTAAACAAATTTAATATTTTAATGACTTACACGGGTTAAAAATGTAACAAACATATTTACAAAAACAAAAATCTTTTAACAGGTTTTTCAAAATAAATTGAAAGTTTAACTAAATGTTAAATTAACAAATAATAAAAAAAACAGAAAAAGTTCATTAAACCAGTAAATTTTTCTTAATAAAACAGGAAATTGATTTGTAATCAATTAAAGAACTTTATATATTTATTACCAAATACAAACAAAAAATAATAATAATAATTTAATATATAACAAAAACAGGCTTTACTAAATGTTACTTAATGTAATATGTTACGTTTTAATTTAAATGTAATATCAAGAAAATTTTAATTACATTTCAATTGAATTTTACGTTTTATCAGAACTATTACAAAAGATTTTTATTTAGAAATAATTATTAATTCAATTTTTATTTCTTTTTTTCATTACAGAAATTTAAAACTATAAATACATTTTTTATTAACAACTATAACAGAAAGGTAAGCAAAAATTAAGAAAATTGGTTCTTTGTATTTATTCAGATTGTAACTTTAAGACCTCGCAATATATTTAAAACAATTATTTTTTTTAATCTAAAATATATTAAAATATTAAGTATATTAAAACTTAAAATATCCGACATATTTACCTTTGACTCTGATTTTGAAGGTTTTATCGTTTGATCTTATAATATTTATTGTGTTTTTCCTTTGGTGATTTTAATTCCTCAGGCCCCGATAATATTTATTAAAAATAGCTGTGTTTATGCCCACAGTAAATTTGTTAAAATCTAACGTTTAGTGTTAACGCCTACATAACCTATGTCAAATTTGTATGGGAATGACACAAGCCAATGTTAATAGCTTGCCGCATAAACACAGTTTAGAGTGGCAAAGAAGTCCTTATTAGGGCTCTTCATCCCGTTTTTTCCTGCCCAGTTTTGCTGTCTCATTCCAGTGTAAAATAAAGATGGTTTCAATTTTCGAAACTACACAGAGAAAAATAAAGTGCCATTCAAATAGAAAATTGTATTTTACTACACCCAATAAATTACCCAACAAACAATACGTTCCGTTTAAGCACCGTTTTCGGTCCGTCATATACGGAATCCAACTCTATTTACGTACCGTTTTCTGGATCCGTATACGGACCAAAAAACGAATTTTAAGGAACATCGAAACTGATTCGAATCCGTTTAAAAACCTTCAATGACGGACCATTTACGGACCGGATATATCGGATGAAAAACGGAGTTGTCCGTTGAAAGTTCGTCAATAGCGGACCGTTTACGGATCCGTATTTTTACCGTTTTTTCAACAAAAAACGGATTTGTGTTAATGCCAAAATTTTTTAATTTTGAATAACAAATTATAGTATTTTTTCTTTAAATTTATTTATATAGATATGTAACATGGCCCATTAAATATCATGAAAAAATAAAACAAAATCTATTATGAATTGGTAGACAATATTTTTATTTGCAAAATTGCATAAATTTGCGCACTTCACCGTAAAACTTCTTTTAAATTTCATAAATATTTACCTCAAATTAAATTTATTTTCGGTGTATCTGTTTTTGTAAAGCTTAGCGCGTGACCCGTATAATGATCACGCACATGTTTCAATTATTCGTTTTTGACACCAAAACGAATTCAAAAGCAACGGATGCACCAAAACGGAGTCAAAACGTACTGTTTTCGAAAATTGAATTATACATTCCGTTAATGTTCCGTTTACGTACATACTTTACGGATACGTATTTACGGTCCGTAAAAGTGTAGTAGAACCGGATTCATGAATCCGTACGTCTGTACGTGTTGGAGAGTCAGTAAAAATGTTTCTTGCGTATGTTTAGAAACTTCTTCAAATGCGCACAATGCAAAACAATGTTCCAAAAATGTTGTTTCCTTGGACAATACTATTTCCCGTTCTATTCCTTTTCGTTCGTAAAAAATTGCTGTTTTATAAAAATTGATCCCTCGGTATTCCTCCCGGACCTGGCATATTTTGTGTTTTTGGCCTGACTTGCTTTGTTTTCCCGATACTGGCCATTTTACAAAATGGATCAAAATAATGGGACCGATTTTTACACCCAAAAAATTAACTAAAATTTAGAAAAATTAACTTATTTGAAGGAAAAATTTAAATCAAAACGGTGCCAAAGACTCTTTTTTACCAAAACTCAATAAAATTTCCCTTAAAATTAAAAAACAAATTTTACTCAAAATTTGGTCAAAAATTTCCAAATCATAGAAAAATTTTACTAATGAGAAATAAGTTTTTATTATACAACATAGCAAAATTACCTATTAATTAGTTCATATATCATCTTAAATTTTACTGTCAAAAAATGTTTCCTTGGTTTTATTAAAAATTTTAATTTATATAAAAACTTTAAGTTCTAGTTTTTATATAAATTAAAAATAAGAAAGTATTTTCTAACATCAAGTTAAATAGCACATCTTTTAAGTAAAAATTATCCTTAAATTTGGTAAAAATAATTTTTAATAAATTACATATGGTAAATGTAATATATTTCACAATATATTTTAAAATACTTTACACTCATTGTGTAAGTATTTTCCCACTTTTGAAGGACTTCCGTTTTGTGAGGACTCTGCTTTTAACAAGCTTATTGCTATTTTTGTCTTTAAATTTAAATTAATTATAAGTCATGTATTTATAATATAAATTAAATTTCATTAGCAAAAAGTAAACAAATTAAAAAAATGTACTGCAGGATATCCTGAAACATAATAAATTGTGACAAAGTAAAGCTGTGTCCTCGAAAGAACTATAAAAAAGGACGCCCTGTGTCACAAACGGTATCTGCGGCTAAGGAAAACTAATGGCCCTTTGTCTTCTCAAATTAACTAATTAAAGAAAATTGTTGCAAAAATACAAAATATTACAGTTACATTCCTTATTATTATTATTATTGGAAAATGGAAAAAGGTCATAAGTTTATTTTATGGCATTTTTAGCTTAAACTTTAATTTTTGATTTTAATTTTTACTTGACATGTACAAATTTTGACTTTTTTATTATTAACTAAAAAAAAAATAGTTTTAAAGGCTTCGATAAATATAAAGTTTAATATGTGCAACGTCAATTATAGGAAAGTCATTATGTCGTAATGTACAAAATATCGCAAACAAAATTCGAAATTTTTTACCTTTTGCTAACAAAATTTTAAAATGTATTTTAAGCCACTTTACGTTCTCTCCTTAAACCTGTTAAGATTAGAAATGGGCACGTGAGCGATTTCGAACTCACGCAGGATTACAAACCAAAAATTACAATCATGCATGATAATTTATTTAATGAATACTTTAATTAGTTTTCTGAAATAATACATTAATCTTTATGATTTTTTTAATATTAGAAAAATTTACACAATTTTGTTTTTTAATTTATGTGAAGAAATTTTTAGGAAAAAAATCCTATACCTAAGTTTATTATTTCCCAAAAACTAGAAAAGTTTTCCTTTAAAAAAATAAATTATATATTATTAAAATTTTTAAAACTAAGAACATTTTTCATAGAAATATTTCATCCAATTCTAAAACCAAATAATTTTTGATTATTACATAGAAAAAAATGTATTACTTTTTCTTTTTAATCGCCTGAACTAATTTTTAGAAAACAATTCTTAAAAATTAGAAAGTGGTCAACTTAAAAACTGAATTTTGAAATGGCTTTCTAAAATTTTGTTAATTATATAGCTCGCAAAAAAAAATTAATACACATTTAGTTCAAGGACATTTTTTGAACTAAATGGGAGTAAATTATGTCCTAATTTTTTTTTAACTAAAAAGCTTTATTATATATTTTAGTATGTAAATTTCTTAGAACTAAGGTTTTTTTTTTCTTAAAAATTGATAAATTTTTATTCAATATACTTGTTTTTTTCTAAAATAAAGAAATATTACTTAGGAAAGATTAACTATTTCTGAGCATATAAAATATTTCGGTTTTACTCAAACGTAGGTATTTTTTCTTTTTAAGAAAATTTTTTAAAGTTTTAATAAAATTTGACCTAAATTGAGGACATTTTTTAATCCATTTTAAAGGAAACTTTGGATTAATTTTTAGTTCGTATTTTTTTTTTTGAGTGTATGAAATAGTCATGGCCAATTTAAGTGATAAACAAATTAACTCACACCGATAATGTAAATTGTGTTTCCATCCACTTCGCTATCAGTGCTTAGTGTTCCAATTTCACTCGTTCCCTGTTTCATTCCATTTTATTCTATTTTACCTTTCTCGTTCTTAAAAGCAGTGAAAATCAATATTTATTAATATTGTTATTATATATGTATTTATATGAGTTCTAGCGAGCATTTTCTATACCTAATTTAAGAAATGTATCTACATTTTAATGATTAAGAATTAATGTGGATTTCTTAGACGAAAAATATCTGAGAATCTAAAATTATGAAATAGTCTTAAAAAAATCTGTCAAAATGAATTTTTTTAAAGTGTATAGTTTATGGTCCTTCTTGACCGCCTATAAATATCTTGTTTTGTTTGTACTTTATGTGGGAGCATTCATTTTTTCTTTAGTCTATTATTGGAATTTGTTATTTACTGAAAAACATTTTTTACGCATCACATTTTTGTTTATCTCAATCAGGATATTTTAAAATCATTATAAAATTCCTGGGAAATTTCCACAATTAAAAACACCATTATAACTTAATATCAATTGCACATATCGTAGAATATTATTTATACTTGAAAAACATGATGAATTATTAATTGCAAAATTAAAATCTGTTTCAACATTAATTTCATCCTTAAATTAAGCAGTATTTTCTATTATATTTTTAATGCCTAAAAGTAGGCATTGATTTAAAATTATAATTTTTTATTTTGTTAAAGTTTATAAAAAGGGTCATGCACAGTTACAATTTAAATATTTTTCTTTGAATATTAAAAATATTTAGAATATCTTAAGGATGATAATGAATTTTTTTTGTAATCTTATGAATAATTTCTCATATTTTTTTCTTTCTTTTAAACATAAGTTTGTTACTTAAAAAAATGTTCATTGTAAAAATGATTCTTTATAAATCTTACATATTTTAATTTCTTTATTAAAACGTTGAATTTATGTATTAAATATTTAAAACCTTAATAATAACCAAAAATATGTATTTAAAGACATATGTAAAAAAAACCCAAAAAAGGCGTAAAAATTTATAATAATAAGAATTTATGGTAAATACATTTACATTTGTCATAATACAACAAACAAGTATCAAACCAACAGGACATATTAACCTTCACCTTGAAAGAAAATTAACGTGTGTTCGTATTAAATGTTATAGTATTTAAATAAAGGAATATAACAAGGAAAGTAAGCCAAGCTAAATTCTCCAAAATGTAATAGAAAAAAATTAAAAACCATCTTATCTTTTCGGTAACCTCGGGGATTAAGGAGATGAAATCGGAGGAACAAAATTTATAATTTTTGGTACTTTTTTGTTCGAGATGATGTCAAAAGAATCTAAATTTTTAATTAAAAACTCTAAAAATAAATATATTCTTCAAAAAAAAAAAAAGAATTTTGATACAGGTTGGTTGAAAAGTTCCTGCGCTCACCAAGAGATGGCACTGCTAGCTCCAAACTTTTTTTTTCAAGTTGGTTTAACTGTCTTGAGAACGCATGCAAAGTTGCAAGTCATTCTGTCAATTCTTTCTTTGTTTACAAGCCATTTGAAGTTGACGTGTCATTGATTTTTTTTTCAATATGGAAAAAATTTAATTTCGTGCAGTCATTGGATTCTTTGTTTTGAAGGGTTTAAAAGCAAAGGAAATTTATGAACAATTTTTAGAAGTGTATAAGGAGTCCTCACCTTCAAAATGCACCGTTGAATTTTAGGCTGGTGATTTTAAACGTGGTCGTACCAGCCTTAAAGACGATCCACGCGAAGGACGACCAAAAACTGCAACCACAGCAAAAATCATTGAGCAGGTGCATAATATGGTTAGTGAAGATCCAAGTTTGACTAAGCATGAATTTGCTAATGCCGTAGGCATCTCAGACGAACGAGTACTCCATATTTTACATGAAGAATTACGTATGAAAAAACTGTTTGGAAAGTTAGTGCCGCACGCATTAACAATTCAACAAAAACTGGATCGAAAACAAATTTCTCAGCGTAATTTGGAGCGTTTTAAGCGGAATAAAACCGACTTCTTGCGCCGTTTTATAACTATGGATGAGACTGGGATCTACCACCATGATCCTAAATTGAAACAAGAACGTTTACAGTGGACTAAAGCTGGTTGTTCAGCTCCAAAGCAGGTGAAGTCACAACGATCAGCAAAGAAGGTTATGGCATCAGTTTTTTGGGATGCAAAAGGAATTTTGTTGATTGATTATCTTCAGAAAGGTAAAACAATCAACACTGAATATTATTGCAGCCTTTTGGATCAGCAGGATGAAAAAATTCGTGAGAAAAGACCTGGTTTAAAGAAGACTAAAATCATTTTTCATCAAGACAATGCACCTGCTCACAAAAGTGATTTGAAGATGGCTAAATTCAAAGAATCAAAGTACGAATTGCTTGAACATTAGCCGTATTCACCAGATTTGGCTCCCAGTGACTACTATCTCTTTAGAAATCTCAAACAATTCCTTCGTGAAAAGCATTTTTCGTCCAATGAAGAGGCCATAGCAGCCGTAGACGGTTATTTTGCAGAGCTTCCGGAAAACCATTATAAGGATGGGATAAAATTATTAGAAGATCATTGGAACAAGTGTATTGAGCTTCTAGGAGATTATATTGAATAAAAAAATATATTTCGTAACATCAACAGTTTTCTTTCATTTCGAGCGCAGAAACTTTTCAACCAACCTGTATACATAATATATACATATATATTTGGACAGGTTTTCTAAGTTGTTCTAAAAAGTAACAAAAAAGTGATTTCAGAAAAATAGCATGAATATCAAAAAACAAAAAGTGTCCGCTTTAATTAAAAAGGGTATAAAATATGTCAATTTGGAAGTCTGATTTTTCCAAAATAAACTGATTTTTAGCAGTATTAATTAAACGTTTATCAAGCAAAATCAGTGATTGGTAAAATTGGATAAAAATAAATGTTTTTCAAAAATCAGTACCAATAATCAACCTTAAGTATACTTCTTCTTATTTTTAACAACATCTTAAAAAACTACCAAGAAAAAAAGTACCACGAATAGCCTTTTAAAATCATTTTCCAACGATACCATATTTACCTATAGTTCCTTTGTGTAAAATGCCATAAAAGGCAAAAAACCAAAAAAAAAAAGCGCAAATTTTTAATACCATTTCAAACAAAAACTCGAATACAAGAATAATCTAAGGTGTGATTCACTTCGATTTTGATAAAATTTGGATATATTGTAGAGGAGGCAAACTTAATAAACTTTAATATTTTTATCGGTCCAATATCATATATTCACCCTTATTCTAGTTGTCGTCATCGACACAAGACAATGTTGTCTTGGGATTTTTTTTTTTTAAATTGGTATTCCCGTTGTCGTTAACGAAAATAATCGATAACTGTCGACAAGTATTTGGTATTCTGTAAGAAAATGTGAAGCCAATATTGTCTTGAAACGACTCTGATTTTGTCGACACAATTTTTAGTAACGACTTGAGGAAAAAATGGGAAGAAATATCAAATTTATTAAATGCACTTGGCCCACCGAGAATAATGTGAGATGAATGGCAGAAGGTAAAGAAAGCATGATCATATAAAGTGCATTATAAAAATATAACAAAATTTATTTATAGGTTTGGCGAGACCTTAAATTTGAAGTTAAAAAGAAAATGGTAGCCAACAAAGCCGAGTGTAATGCTACAGGTGGCGGAAGATTCAAGCAATTTATATTGAGCCCGCTGGAGGAAACAGCTGAACCCTAAGTTAAAGTCGTTTCCAACACTGAGCTGGTACGACCCCTGGGGTAAAAATCTTAATGTAGCTGCCAACTTTATTGTTTTGGAAATAAACCGGAATCAAGGTTTACAAATTAGGTGCTATTGTTTTAAAAAAATTAGAAGATTAACATTCTTTAAAGTAACAGACTTTGATTTTGCTACTCACTTGTTATCCGGCAGATTAAAGATATTGGATTTCTGTATGAGAAGTCTTCTTTCCAATACTAGATTTTCTTTATTTTCTTCATCACTGGTATCAGAATTTAAATTACACATAAAAAACATTTTTTCGCAAAAATAATAAACAAAATAAATCTGCCGACTTAATTTTTAGAGATGTGTTTTTGTTTAAATCGATAAACTGTCGACGTCGTTACAACACTGTTTTAGAATACCAATTTGGTGTCGAAGTGATGTTGACTCAAAAACGACGACGACATTGATAACGACAACTAGAATAAGGGTGATTATCTAGCGAGTAAAACGTAGGGGTACAAAATGGAAAGATTTTTGTATTGGGGCAGGTCGGGAATGTAAGAAATTCAAAAGTTTTTGTATACACACTAATAATAATTCATGCATAATAACCCTGCACGAAAAAGGGGATCAGTTGGAAATTGGGACCTGTCAAGTGATAGCTGAAAACAGGACCGGTTCCGAAAATAGAAAATAGATAGGTGAAAAGAAGGGTGTACCTGAAGTACCAACCACGTAAATGGTTTAGAAGTCTATCATCACGTCATGGGTCTGAAAGTACTCGTACCTAAGATAGGTGAAAACTGGATCGGTTTCTAAATTATAAAAATTATCTATCGCGTATTGTCGAATGAAAACAGAACCGGTTCTCAAAAAACTTACCACATGCATGGTTAAAAGCCTCAATCATGTCATGAGTTTGAATGTACAAGTCCTGTGATATGTTCTTTGGAGTTAGTTGTGTGACATGCTCTTTTAGGCCAATCCTGTGACATGTCACAGAGGGCAATTGACTCCTTCGAAAGGAACGGTCGCGTGACATGTCCTGGTGTAGGTCCTTTTCCGCAGGGTAAGTAATGAAATTATACGGTTTGAGTCATATTCCGCGAAGCCAGCTGATTCTTACTATATAAGTGGAAAAATTAATGGTGCTTTAAATATAGTAAATCCTAACGAAGTTGTTGGAAAAGTGCATTTAGGCAAATACTGGGGACTAGGTTCAAATTCATTCGGATTTCCGATTAATTTGGCAATTACGTCTGAATATGGACCTATTCTTAGGCCGAGAAAAGGCAATTTTGATTTAAATATCTTTAATTTGCGACCAGTAGTGATTTTGATAGTAATTCGGAGTCGATTGGTATCAGAGCTGTAAAAGATTGCAATCGATTTTATTGTAATCACATGATTTGGCGTTAATGATTGCTAATTTTTTTAATGCATTCAAAATCGTAAATTGATTTAAGAAATTTTATTTGAAATCATGAAAACAATTTAATCAACTTTTTAAATCAATTCATATATTACTTGATTGCAACAAAATTTGATTGCAATCGGTTTGATTGCAGTTACTTCAATTGGAATCAAATCCAGTAATTGCAATCAAAATTAAATCAAAATCTTCGTGTTCATTAAATGGAACTACTTCTTCTAGAAAAAAGCAGACTCTGGTACTTTTGAATAGTCAACAATGTCAATTTTTGTTTACATAGTTTTGTAAAATTAGTAATCATAATTTTTAATTGCAATTTGTTTTTAAATATTTGGAGGTTTCCACTAGATTCCAAGTTTATATTATTTTGTTGGACTTTCCCTTTAGTTACGATTTAAGAGGAATTTATTGAAATCGCATGATTTCAACAAAAATTTTATTACAATCGAATTGATTACTATCGAATTAATTGCAATTTAATTAAATTCATTCAATATTTTCTAATTTTTGCAATAACAAAATATTGCAATTTTGACAAAATTTCATTTTGAAATCAAAGAATGTAATGGGTTTTGCAGAAATCACTTTGTTCTCAATGCCAATTGATTGCACCTTTTTACATCACTTATTGCTGTATACCAATAAGTGATGTAAGGTGGATCTCTAAGTCTAATATATTTGGTAGCTACAAACATCAGCACAAACTTATTATATCCCCTGCGGAAAAAAAAGGGTTAGTTGGGAATCGGCACCTGTCCCGGGATAGGTGAAAACTGAACCGGTTCCGAAAAAACATATCACGAGATAGGTGAAAAGAGCACCGGTTTCTAAAGTACCTATCACGTGACCGGTTTAAAAGTCACGACATGTCCTTTTAGGCCAGTCCTGTGACATGTCACAGAGAGCAATTGACCCCCTTGTAGGACAAGCCCATGTTAAAGTGATCGGTCCCGTGACCGGTCCCTATCACTATAAAGCGGTCATGTGACGTGTCCAGGGATATTTTTCTTTTTGATATTTTTATGCATGGATTATAATCAGTGTAGCTTTAAAGTACACTCACAATATATTTTCCGTTACCGATTGTAGTTTATGTAAAAAGTAATACGTAAAGTTTGTTTTTAAATGACGAATCAATTGAAGTTCATAGAAATATATTTTTTAACTATTTTAATCAGTCATTCAAAAAGCAAACTATAAAAATTTAAAGACATTACGTAGGAGTTGTTATTTTCAGCTAAATGTAAAATTGTATGTTTTCTGTTTCAAAAAATAGAAACTAATATAATTCCTTTTTGTTTTTTTACCAAAATAGTTTGTATATATACAAAACTATTTCAATAAAAATTACAAGAAATTACTCAAATATACATACACACAAAGCCAATAAAAATATATACATCTGCATGTGTTGTGTTCTGTTTTGTAATTACATACTAATAAAAAAAACTTTCAATTTGTAAAACAAACCACAAAAGTAGTTTTTTCTAACTTTTTGTTAGTAAAAATTTCATAGTTATTTTAAACGACTTTCTATTGTTTTTACTTTGTCGATTATTAAACAATAATTGAAAATAAACAACAAAATGGGTTGAATATAATGAAAAATCAGTAGTCCTCTTTTTGACTGTATTTTCGATTAATTTAATATGTATTTTAAGTTGTTCATAAAGAAATAATATTGTGAGTGTACCGTCTCGTAAAAATGTCTTCGCAGTGGGGATGGACCTTTAAGCCTTTACCATTTATTTTTGGAAATTTATATCGATCAAGTGTGGGCGCCATCATTTTGCATCGGTTTGGAGAGACTTCAAAATGTCCATTGTCTGTCACGTGTCTTTCAGTCTCACTTCATTAATTTTCTGCAATAAAAACTCGTTTATTATAGTTCTCTTCCGCTCATCAGTCACAATAGCCATGTTACACATGTGTTATCCATCATGTGGATTATAAGTGCCCCCAGTGCACAAATTTCGTATTGTTTTCGTATCCGTTCAGATAAGAATCGGGCGGATTAATTACTGAAGAATTATTCCGTAAAAATAGCGAGTATTCCGCGTACTTGTGGGGTGTAGCCTTTTATGGTTTCTAGACGTGTATTATGTAACTATTACTAGTTTAATCAAAGTCATACAGTTGAATTCATAACCAATATTTAGCATGTTCTTAACATGTGTGTTATTTATAATGCACTTGCTAATGCACTTGTTAAATTTCTTCTAAGAAACTTTCAAACACTTGCTAAACAGCTGTTTTGTGTCAAAGTGGTGTTGTAAACAAATGCAAAAATATAACATCAACATTTTTTATACGAAAAAATAATTTTTATTTACATATTATGGAAACTCTTGACAATTTAGACTCATTAGAGTTTTTAAGAGGAGGAGCCCGTTTTAGAGCGACTAAAACTTATCAAAAAAGAAAAAACCCTTTTTTGATATATACCGACATTCAATTTCGTAAAAAATACAGATTTTCGAAGAAAAAACGCGAAAATGTTAATTAATTTGGTGAAAGATGACCTTAAAGGAAAAGGAAAAAAGAATGGAGGAAAAATTCCAGCGTTTTTACACGTTTTAGCAGCACTAAGGTGTTGGGGCCGTAACAATGTACAGAAAGATTGTGGAGAGTTTCATGGTTTTAGTCAATCAACAATGCACCGAATCTGTCAAAATGTATCCAGGGCATTCGTTTTTGCCACTTTATTAAAAAGATCAACCACGGTGTTCCAAGCCTCCTTTTTCTTCCTATTTGAATTAGTGTCAATTTTTGCATTTTCTATAATGTTAATTTTATCGAGCACGAGATTTGAAAGTAAATCCTGTAAACACATTTATTAATAACAAAAGAACATTTAAAAATAAATTATACTTTACCTTTTCAGCCTGTTCCCAATTTGCGGATCTTTTAACAATTTTTTTTCTTGCTCCATCATTTTTTCTTCTTTACTAATCGCTTTCAAATTGAGGGAAAAAAGACAAAATGATATGTCAACATGAAGTGAAATGCCAATCTATTGGCATAAAAATAGATGGCATCACAAAGTGCAGAGTTGATATTTTAACTTTTAGTTGACAGAATAAAATTGGTTATGAATAAACTCTATGCTAAATTGCTGCTTGGCCTAATCGGATTCTAGTAAGCAGCTCGTTAAGTGTGATGTATATGCAGCTGCTAAATATTGGTTATGAATACAGCAGATAGTATTTAGCTTGGAATACCTTCCTTGTAATTTAGTGTGTATGTATGTATATTTACTAGGAAGTTTTTTTTTTTAATTTATTCACGACCATTGACTCCACTGCTACTTTGTATTTTGTTTTTTGTTCTTCCCCTTTAAGTTTTAGACCTAAATGAAGTTGTTTTACTCGTAGTTTGTGGGTAAAAAGAATATGAACAAAGTACATTATGACGGTGTTTTTTGGTGTTTCCTTTAAATTAAAAGAAAATTATAGCATTTCAAGGTTGATGTTTTTTTCTTTCAAATAGGTTTTTCCTATGCGGTAATACTTGTAGCAAAAACATAGACAACAAGTTTCCACACAATATACACAGGAAAGCAAAAAAAATTTGAGATTTGATTAAATTATTATTTTTTTTTTTAATAATGGACAATCAGAAAATTATTATCTGTTGGTCCGTTATTGAAGGTTTTACCGTAATTTTTTGTAATTGGAATTTTTTATTATTTCAATTAGATATTTAATTACAAAATTTTTCAAAATTTCAATTAAAACTTTTGTTTAATGTACAAATTAATAGAAAGATTTTAAATATTTTTTTTATATAAATAAATTTAATTTAATTATATTAAGTCAAATTCTAATTGAAAAGAAATTCGCTCAAATAGTTTATTAAACTTATTGTTGATACAGTTAAAAAATTAATAAAATTTTTAATCGAATTAATTTTATTTTTTTTTTTAATAATTTAATAAAAAGTTTAATTAGTCAAAACGGAAATGCAGTATTTGGTTCAGAAAGCTATATTAGGTCAAAACCCAAAGCGAATGCGAAACTTTTTATAAGTTTTTGCTTTTAATATTTTTGTTATAATTTTTTCTTATAACACAAGTTTACAAATAACCGTCAACTTTTAGAGCAGAGCCGATGAGTACAAATAAAAAAGTTGAATTCGAATCCGCTGAATTCGAATTCGTATTTTGGGACGAGGTCATGAAGAGCGATTATTGAACGACTACTGTTTGACTCTTATGCGTTAAACAGATCCCAAACATTACAAACGACTAAGTTAGACTGCTCTTCATTTCTATATTTTCATTATTTTTTTTCAAGAAAATAGACAAAATCGTAAAAAATTAAAAAAAAATATTTTATTCAACATCTTGAAAACTAGAACACTTAAAAAAGTTTGTAAGTTAAAATAACTGAAAATATCATATAAAAGAAATGATATTTCATTTAAAAACCGGTCTACTTAATTTTCATTTAAATTAAATGCCATTTGATATTTATTTTTAAAAGCTGATTAATCAACTGACACATCCGTAAGAAACAACTGATATAATCAGTTAAAATAAATGTCTAAATTTTACCTACCAATCCTTAAAAAATAAATGTTTTTTTCATTTATTTGAAATTATTTCCGTTTTTGTATTTTTTGTTTTTTTTTTAATATACTCGTACAATACAAAATGTATGTATGCATATGAAATTATAAACACTTTTTGTGTGAATGTATTGGTGTATGTATGTGTGTTAATGAAGTTCTTGTAATTTATATTGAAAAATTTTGTACATATACAACCAATTTAAATAAAAAAACAAATTGAAATTTTTTGAATACTTTTTTTTGAAACAGACAGCAAACAAAATTTAAATTTGTAATAACTGTTACGGACACAAATAAACCACAAGTTTCCGTTTTGTGGGTAATTTTTTATTAAATTTCAAACAAATGAAACTGAAAAGAATCGGTAAATGATAGTAAATTATTTCGAATAAATGTATAAAAAAGTTAATAGAGATATTTCTTTGAAAAATAAATGTATTTTCCTTTATTTTTAAATGGAACAGAAAACTTTTTTATTAAACTACAAACACTTAACTACATAATATTCTGAGTGAACCAGTCTTAAAAAATGGAGTTCATATTTTAATTCAGTGTATACTGGTGTAATTATGTATTAAAAAAATAGTGTGTACAAATTTTCAATTAATTATAAGTAATTGAAAATTTGTTTACATTCTTTTTCTCAGTGCAGCAATATAGTATGATTTATAAAATATTATAACATATTAGACATGACATAGGAACAAAAAAAAAGAAAATCAATAAGTATTTTAATTGCCTTTTTTACCTTCTTATGACTTGTTCTTTACACCTATAGAAAAAAAAAATACTAAAACCGTTTGTAACCCAACTTTGCAAGTTTTATAACAAATTTTTAGTTGAAATTGAGATTTTCGTTTTTTTTTTTCTTATTTTAGCTAAAGATATTTTTACAATACTTTTTTTTTTGCAAATCATAACTAAATATTTTATTTAATTATTAGCCAGCAGGAGGTATCATGTTGTTTTTTGGTACAAATTTTTATATTAAATAATAGACGGCGCTTTTTTTGTAAATTTTTCAGATTGTGTTGATAAAATTTAAGAATTAATCAATTAATTTTGAAATAAAATTTTTAAAATTATCTATGAAGGAATCAAATTTTCGCCTAATTAATTAAACTTTTTTAAGTGTTTTAATTGTACCAAAATAAACGTCGTATTTTTCAATAACACAGCCAATGAAAAAAATGCTGACATATTTGTCTCTGTCTTATATAAAAATTAGCTTTCTGCTAAAACTTAATTAAAATTTTGTAAAGTTTTTCCTTGTTATCTTACTAACAATTCACAAACAGGTTTTGCTAATTTTAGCAGATCCATTTTTAACTTAATTTTAGTGCATGTTTCTGCTTTTTAACAAATATATTTCAATGAGTTTACAATTGTAAAAACAATTTTAAAAAACAGTTTTGCCATAAGTTGACAATTCATAACTAACAATTTCTTTATTATACTCAAGTTATTTTAAATCCTTATCATCTCCAGTTATAATTATAACATCAGTAACCAGAGGTCAACTTATGACTATCAACACGTATTAACTATATTTCTAAGTAAGACAATCATACATATATTGTGTATTACATAAAATTTATTATAAATACAATTAATTGTGTTTATACAAAATCGTTCAATATGTTTGGATGTAAGTGAAAGTTATCGGTTTTCTTTTGTAACAAATAGATAAATAAATAAATATATTGTGTATTGATGAAAGCAATGAAAAGGAAATTTGTTAAAAATTCAATTACATTTTATTACAATGTTGTTACATCTTTGCAATCCTTAAAGTAGGCTTTACATTTATTTTTATTTAAATGCTTAAAAATATGTAACATAACTAGAAAGCAAAATCATGTCCGATCATTACCAAATTTTTTTGAATTCACTTCAGTGATTGTTTTTATAATGAAAAAATTAAAAAAAGGTTAAAAAAGGTTTATCGGTACAAGAAATTCATAATAATATGGAGAATTTGTTAGGAAGAGTGTTCCTTCATATGCAACAATAAAGGATTGGGTTGTTAAAGATGAACCACGAAGTGGACATGGAAAAACTACAACAACAGCAGAAATCATAGCTAAAGTATATGATATAGTATTAGACGATCGGCATCTCAAATGATCGCGTCCATTTTAATTTGCTTCAAGAAATACAGATGAAAAAGCTTTCTGCAACTATGCCGCATTCATTAAGATATCAAGAACGTATTCCAATGAAAAATTCTCAAACTTGTTTGGATCGGTTTAAACGATTTTATTTCGCGGGTTAACATTTGTATATTTAATATTTTGTTTTATTATTTTCTGTATAAAAAGCTACTTTAATAATTTTCAAATTGTATAAACTTTTTTGTAAACAAATGATTTTTTAATAAATTATAATTAGTTTTTTTATGCATTTCATTTCATTACCATTAAATGGTAATGAATTTTTTTCATTTGCATTAGTGTCAACTAATGGTAATGAAATTTCAATGGTAATGAAAAATTCCCAAGTATGGTATGAGCCCACTTTAGAGACTTTCTACTGGTCTTGTAGAATGACTTCTACGAAAGCCATACTGTGGATTGAACTCCATATATTTAACAAGATGGTTATAAATCACACTCTTCATCATCTTTGAGAGCGCATACAAAGTCCTCTCGATAGACAACAAAATAAAGAACAGAGGGGGAAGTCAATTTGTAGTTGAGTGGGTTTTAAAGAATTTAGGAGCAATGTAAACTTTTGCAATCTATACTGCATATATTGGAAAAAGTATTTTACAAGGAAACTCTGGTGAGAATTTCGATTTTGGCTCAATCTCATTTTTAGGTCGTGAAAAGGGTGGGGAATAATAGGGTTAGAAACTAGATATTGAAGAATTTTCACATTTATTTCAAATTAACATAGGCAATTGGAGTATCAAGTGAAAGGTATTTCAAAGGTCTATATTGTGGTATGCCAAACATGTACCTTTATGCTCAGATATTTTTGTTATTTTTGAAATGCTTAGATTTAAAAAAAGGGGATTAGCCATCGTTCTATTTCGCCTATATTTTTAAAGAGACATTTACAAGCGAGAGAATACTGCTAGAAATAGAGTAAAAAACACCTCTAAATTGCTCTATTGTATGTTATATAATTAAAGCTATTTAGAGGTGTTTTTGCTCTATTTGTAAATGTGTCTTAATATTCAAAATGGGTAGCATCTAGTGTTTCCAATTATTCGACCCTGCCGGTTAATCGAAAAATGAAGAAAACTGATTAATCGGTTATTCGGGTCGAACAATTTTTTCTGAAATATCAAGTTAAGTCTAATGCATAGGTTTTCAAAGTGTTTGTTTAGGACAATTCAAAGCAGTGTAGATATTGTTTTACCGAAGTGGAAAATTTTGTCGTTAAAGTTGGTTTTTATTTTTTTTATATGACACTGTCCAGAACAAAAAAAATGCCTAAATCAACAAGAGCTAACTTCAAAAAAAAAAAAAAACAAAAATCAACAACAACAACAACAACAACTTCTTAAAAATATGGAATGAATAGTTTTTTGCGAAATTCACAAACAAAGTTTGATAGAACTGCCACTGTTCCCTGACTCTTTCACTACCTGATTTAAGCTTTAGAGCTAAAGACGTTATCTATTAGAAAATATTTTAAAATTACGCATATATTTCTGACAAGTCTTCACCGATAAGAATAAGCGAATTCTTAAATATTTTTAAACAATTAACTTAATTCTACTAAAGTTGCTACTTCTTCAACATTTGTTGATAAATCAAATTAAAAACAAAATTCCATGTTATTTTTAAGTTTTTATAAGTTTATTCATATAATTTTAAATGAAACTGTTTTTTAGAAAATATATTTTTCAAATTTAAAGCAATTTTATATTATTACATAAGTACCGACATAGTGCTTGTTAGGAATATACCTAAGCACGTGTTTCATTGCTAATGAACAAAAAATATACTTTAATAAGCTCTGCTTAGAGGCTCGAGCTTTTCTAAAACTTTAAAGTCAGCCCGAAATACATATATACGGAGGTTTAATGATCTATTTGAATTTTTTGGAGATGAAAAAACATGAGATGATGTTTCAACAAAAATAAAAATTGGCTTATGTATCATATTTTCTAAAGCCTATTCAGTTGATTTGAAAATAATTTGATTGTATTTTAGTTGATGTTTTTTCTACGATTTTCTTGTCAAAGTTAAGAAAATTAGGAAGTTTTAAGAAAAAAAAAACAGACAAATTTAACCGGTTAATCGACCTATTTTAATCGATTATTCGGGTAGAGTAATTATTTGAGTTAAAATATATTTGTTTCGACATTAACCTAAATAGAGGCGAATAATCGAGTAATCGGTAAATCGATTAACCGAATTGGAAACACTAGTAGCAGCTCGAACCAAATCACAGGTATTATGGGTATCATAATTTTTCTTTTCTGGAGTAGTTTAACTAACTCTTTGTGCAAATTTCATCAAAATCGTTAGTCGACACAGAAGTAACTTTTCTTTTAAGCAGATGTGTAAAAAATATTTGTTGTGATACTACGAGTATCTACTATTTAATTAAATGTTGTATTAACTTTATGTACATCTTTATATATATAATTCTCCTGTACGTGTGTTAGTGACTGCACTCCTCCTTAACGGCTGGGCCGATTTCGATGAAATTTGTTGTGTCTGTTTTATTTGATCCCTGAATGGTTTAGATTCACAATTGACCTATATGGGTACAATGGGCGTGGCACCTCCCATACGAAGTAAAAATGTATTTTTGTATATCTGGAGTACTGTTACAGTGGGAGTCTTCAAACTTTGTGTGAGCTTTTTTTATAATAATACTCATAATCTCCCAAAAAAATGAGTGCCATCCAAGCAATGGGCGTGGCACCTCCCATACGAAGAAAACATTCATTATTGCATATCTGGGGTACTATTAAAGTGGGAGTCTTCAAACTTTGTGTGAGCTTCTTTGATAATAATATTCATAATCTTCCAAAAAATATGGGGGATCCAAGCAATGGGCGTGGCACCTCCCATACGAAGTACAAATTTATTATTGCATATCTGGGGTACTATTATTGTGAGAATATTCAAACTTTGTGCGAGCTACCTAGATAATAATGTAATCCTATTCCTAGGCAGAACAACGTTTGCCGGGTCAGCTAGTGTAATATATTTTTAGGATTATAACTCTGCTTAGATTACGTACGTCTGCAATAGGTATGATTTCTATATTTATTAGGGTTAAATAAAACTTAGTCATGTAGATATTTAGTTGCTCAAACAATGTGGTTTTTAAATATAAACCTATTGTGATTATTATTGTAATATTAAATTGGTTAATTAAATTTAAATATTTATTATTCGTGTGGTTATCGATTGAAAAGAACTGAAAACTAAAATTTCATAATAAAATAAAACAAAAATAAATTGATAATTACTTAAAAGAATTTAATTGATTTTAATTTGTATAAAAAACGCATAACTTAATTTTTAAACATATGGTGTTTTTTGTTTATTAAGCATTTTCATTGGCTGAACTCAAATCAACCAATTACAAAACTTTAAAGAAGGAAATCAAGTCAAGTTATAGTATTAGTAAGGTGTGTAGTAAGGTTGTTATAATTTTAAAGCGAATATAATTTTTTTAACTGTTTTTGCCCCTAAAAATATGCTTCAATTTAAATATATATTTTTAATTTTAATTGTGGAAAATTGTGTCCTCCGTAGGCGTTGATTTAAATTTGGGGTCTTTTTATTACATTTTGCATAATTGTGCGCAGTATTTGTGGTGTCACGTTGTCAATTTCGGCTCGAATGTTGTTTCTTTACACTCCTCCTAGTTCACGTACACCAACGACTTCAAATATACCTACAGGAAGAAGTCCAAGACAGTCAAATAGGAAGATCTGGCTCGCCAAGCCAAATCACAGAAACGCGAGATTGAACGCGCTAGGAAGACATTCCTACGCATTGTGTCGCATGTAGTATGACATACAGGTTGGTTGAAAAGTTCCTGCGCTCACCAAGAGATGGCACTGCTAGCTCCAAACTTTTTTTTTCTCAAATTGGAAAACTGTCCTGAGAACACATGCAAAGTTGCAAGTCATTTTGTCAATTCTTTCTTTGTTTACAAGCCATTTTAAGTTGACGTGTCATTGATTTTTTTTAATATGGAAAAAATTGAATATCGTGCAGTCATTAGATTCTTTGTTTTGAAGGGTTTAAAAGCAAAGGAAATTTATGAACAATTGTTAGCAGTGTATAAGGAGTCCTCACCTTCAAAACGCACCGTTGAATTTTGGGCTGGTGAATTTAAACGTGGTCGTACCAGCCTTGAAGACGATCCACGCGAAGGACGACCAAAAACTGCAACCACAGCAGAAATCATTGAGCAGGTACCTAATATGGTTAGTGAAGATCCAAGTTTGACCAAGCGTGAAATTGCTAATGCCATAGGCATCTCAGACGAACGAGTACTCCATATTTTACATGAAGAATTACGTATGAAAAAACTGGATCGAAAACAAATTTCTCAGCGTAACTTTTAAGCCGAATAAAACCGACTTCTTGCGTCGTTTTATAACTATGGATGAGACTTGGATCTACCACCATGATCCTTAATTGAAACAAGAACGTTTACAGTGGACTGAAGCTGGTTGTTCAGCTCCAAAGCCGGTGAAGTCACAACGATCAGCAAAGAAGGTTATGGCATCAGTTTTTGGGATGCAAAAGGAATTTTGTTGATTGATTATCTTCAGAAAGGTAAAACAATCAACTCTGAATATTATTGCAGCCTTTTGGATCAGCTGGATGAAAAAATTCGTGAGAAAAGACCTGTTTTAAAGAAGATAAAAATCATTTTTTATCAAAACAATGCACCTGCTCACAAGTGTTTTGACGATGGCTAAATTCAAAGAATTAAAGTACGAATTGCTTGAACATCCACCGTATTCACCAGATTTGGCTCCCAGTGACTACTATCTCTTCAGAAATCTCAAACAATTCCTTCGTGGAAAGCATTTTTCGTCGAAGCTTCCGGAAAACCATTATAAGGATGGGATAAAATTATTGGAAGATCATTGGAACACGTGTATTGAGCTTCTAGGAGATTATATTGAATAAAAAATATATTTTTCGTATCAAAAACAGTATTCTTTTATTTCGAGCGCAGGAACTTTTCAACCAACCTGTATAACAAGCGGCCCGTCCTGTTGTAACCACATGTCCTCCAAATTCAGATCGTGCACTTCGGGTAAGAAAAATTAAGGCTTCGGGTAAGAAAAATTAAAACGGTCGCCGCTGCTTCATTAATTATGCGTGGATTTTCCGTTCTCCGGAACCACCATTTTGCTTTTTGGCGTGACCGCTAAGATAAAAATAAGTCTCGTAGCTCACGATTAATTTGGATGGAAAATTATCCACTTCGTCGTTAAGTTTAAAAATCTTACGGACGACGCAGTGTGTTTGGCAAAACTGTTGCACCACCAGAATTTTATATGAAAGCATTTTTCAAGTCCAATATCAAAATTCGGCGCAGGGAACGCCGCGAACTGTGCAATGGGTGAGCACCTTTCGGATGTTTCGGCATCCTCCACCACATTTTCAACGGCCGGTTCTGGGTCTTTCGGTGCTTCCTCTTTCCCGTATTGTGCCGCATTGTTCAAATCAAGTCAGGATATTTTCACCGAAATTCATGTTGTGTTAAGATCAATGAGGAATTATTTCTCGCATTGTCACCATAATTGCACGTTCAAAACGCGTACAGCCATTCATTTTTATTCACTATAAATTTCGCACTTGCCTTCTACACGATTGTCAAAACAAAATTGACATACGATGGTATTTGCAAAAATGGCAACACTTTCCAATAGGGTGATATTTATTGCCCCACATTGTACGTCTTAATATTTATAAAGAAGTTTCTTCATATTTATGAAAAAAATATCATTAATATTTTTGTAATATGATGCAAGAGATGATGAGAAATCAGTCTATTTTGATGCAAGCTTTGTTAACTAAACCATGAACAGTTTGAAAATATGTTACTGGAATGCTAACGGCATATGCCAACATAAAGAAGAGCTCGAGTATTTTCTCAGGAATCAGCAAATTGACGTAATGCTTATTTCTGAGACCCATTTAACCCTGAGAAGTTCATTTTCAATTCGCGGGTACACAATGTATGATACTAAGGACCCAAGAGGCAGGTCATGTGGAGGATCAGCTATTCTCATTAAATCTAGATTAAAACATTTTCTTATGTGTGATCTTTGCGAAAATTATCTTCAGGCCACTACTATATGTTTTGAAGAATTCGATAGGGACTTGGTGATTTCGTCAATTTATTCTCCCCCCAGATTCTCCATAACGGAGGATCAGTACACAGTCTTTTTCGAATCATTAGGACCGCGTTTTCTGGCAGCTGGAGACTATAATGCCAAGCATACATTCTGGGGGTCACGGCTTGTTACCCCTAAGGGCCGTGTTTTGTTTAATACAATTTCTAAGCTGGGTATGGATGTGATCTCTAGTGGAGAACCCACGTACTGGCCAACGGATCGTCGAAAAATACCCGATCTGATAGACTTTGGAATAACAATGTCTATTGCGAGAGAATTGGTCCATGTAGAACCATTATTGGATCTCTCATCTGATCACACACCTACAGTTGTTACTATTTTAAACCCCCGAGGAATTGTACCCCCCTCTGGTGACTTAGCACTGACAGGCAAAACAACAGATTGGTTGAAGTATAAAAAATTTATCAGTACACATTGCTCGGAAAACATACCGCTAAGAACACCGGAAGATATCGACCTCTCGATTCAAAATTTTGAACTAAATCTCAAACTTGCTGCTCAACTTGCTACCAAACCCCCCCGACACAACAGACAAAATATTATTTTGTCTGCCGATGTCGAACGACTCTTAAATGAAAAAAGAAGAGCTCGAAGAGAGTGGCAACAGCACAGATCTCCTCAACTTAAGGAACGATTGAAAGAATGCACTAAAAAATTAAGAAAGCTACTTGAACATAAGAGAACTGCTTCATTAAACAGATATCTTGAAAATTTAGATCCAACATCAAGAACTGATTACTCATTATGGCGTGCAACGAAAAATTTAAAAAGACCTGTCTTATGTAAGCCTCCTTTGAGAAAATTAGACGGAGGTTGGGCTAGAAATGATACTGAAAAAGGAGATCTGTTTGTAGAACATTTAAGAAAAGTATTCACGCCAAATATAACAAGTTCTGTAACAGAGTTGCCACCGATTTTACCCCAGCACCGAGCAGCTACCCGATTAACGTTTGAGATGAGAGAGGTCGAAAAGGCTATTTTTGAACTAAACCCCAAAAAAGCTCCTGGTATCGATGGAATCGGTAACAGGATGCTCTTGGAGTTACCCCGTATAGCATTAAAGATAATTCTCTTTATTTTTAATGCTATTATACGCCTTGAATACTATCCCCCAGAATGGAAAGTTTCACTCGTTAAAATGATACCCAAGCCAGGCAAAGACTACACAAAAGTGGAATCGTATAGGCCTATAAGCCTATTATCCAATTTGTCAAAGCTGTTCGAGAAAATCCTAATGGAAAAGATAACTGTTTATGTGGAACAAAACAACTGTATTCCATCACACCAATTTGGCTTCAGGAGAAAACACAGCACCATTGAGCAAGCCCACAGGCTGGTTACTGTTGTCAGAAAAACGTTCGAGGAGAAAAAATACTGCTCTGCCCTTTTTATCGACGTTTCACAGGCTTTCGATAAGGTTTGGCATGAAGGTCTACTGTTTAAAATAAAACTTTTGTTACCAACAAATACTCACAAGCTACTCAAAAGCTATATAACAAATCGAAAATTCACTCTTGCTGAAAAAAGTTTTGTCAGCTCTCCTCAAGATATACAAGCCGGAGTTCCACAAGGTAGCATTTTGGGTCCTCTGTTATATATCATTTATACTTCAGACATGCCATTAGATATTAATACCCACACATCGACTTTCGCTGACGATACTGCAATCTTAAGCGTCCACGATGACTCAAAAATAGCGTCTAGAATGTTACAGACTCACATTTCACAATTGGAAGCTTGGTTGGATAAGTGGAGAATTAAGGTGAATGAACAGAAATGTATCCACATTACTTTCACTCTGAGAAAAGAGACGTGTCCACCCATTAAAATTAATAATCTGAATATACCCCAACACACATGTGTGAAATATCTAGGTATTCACCTTGACCGTCGACTCACGTGGAAAAATCATATAGATGCGAAAATAACTCAGATGAGGCTAAAAACTGCTCAGCTCGCTTGGCTTACTGGCAAAAACTCTAAACTAGGCCTGGACTGCAAATTACTCATTTACAATTCGATCATGAAACCCATATGGTGCTACGGAATTCAGCTCTGGGGTACTGCCTCTGCGTCCAATATAGGGAAAATTCAGAGAATGCAAAATAAATTCTTGAGGACGATCACGAACGCACCCTGGTATGTTAGGAATTACAACATACATAAAGACCTGAATGTACCCCTGGTCAAAGATGAAATTATTAGACACTGTCAACGCTATTTAACAAAACTGGAAACACACCCCAACATACTAGCCCGTAACTTAACTGATAATCACGGCCACCAGCGTCTTAGGAGGAGGGACACTGCGGATCTGGTCCGCTAATAATAAGGGGAAATAATGGTCCCAGTTGAACCACACAACATCAGTCTGGCACTGGCTGGACTTAACAGTTAATATTTAGTTTTAAGATTTGGATAATTATTGTTAGTTCACAGTTTTTAAAAGTGAAGAT
The DNA here is from genome assembly GCA_949748255.1 of Eustalomyia histrio. Taxonomy (NCBI): domain Eukaryota; kingdom Metazoa; phylum Arthropoda; class Insecta; order Diptera; family Anthomyiidae; genus Eustalomyia; species Eustalomyia histrio. The sequence continues at coordinate 36,291,643 of OX456527.1, forward strand.
TCAATAAATAATAAAAAATATGGAAAAAAAAAAAAAATATTTTTGTAGAAGTTTCCTCAGTATTTATGAAGAAGTTGATTCATGTTTACAAAAAAGTTGAGGAGTTGATGAAGTTTTTAAATTTTTATTAGATTTTTTTTTTTAATTACTTAAATAAATAATAATGACAACTTAAATAGAATTACAAACAGTTGCATTTTGTAACCGAATTATATAATTTGTAAGTTATTTATTAATTTTTTTTTATGAATTGAAGATTTCCCAAACATTTGAAATAACTTTTCAAAAAACATTTATATGATAAAACTTATTTTCCTAAGTGTAATCGATCTATGGCTATTTTATAACAATCCTTCGTGTTCCGTCCCGGACCTACCTTATCTGTACTATCGAAGTTTAAGCATTGACAAACTTGCAACTATTTTGCTCGAAATCTCTAATACTGTGAAATGAATATTTTAAAAATAGTCAGTTTCTCGAAAAGAGATAAAATTGTTGCATCCGCTGGATGCTTCAAATTGGCCAGATCAGAGAAATATTTCGAGGAATCCATTTTTATAAAATAGCCTATATAAAACAATTTTAACATCGTCTTTTTTGCTATTCTTCAAACTAGAGATTAATACGCCAATGAAAACCTCAAGTATGGACAAAAATTTATTAAACCAAATAACTATTTAAATTTTTTTTTATAAATATACAATACGCAGAAAACCCCAGAAAAGTTGTTAGAGTTGTTAGAGTTTGTAAGTTTTTCTATTTTCAATCAAAAAGTCTTATTGAAATTCCTTCTAAAAGTATGGCACTCTTTTTAGAAGCAATATAGCCCCTTAAAGTAGACAACTGTTTTTATAATATTGTCACAAAAGTATTTTTCCAATTATTATAAACAAACTACGTCATCAGCTTTATTTTTTGTTGCTGTTGTTATATTCATTGTTATTTATTTCCTTTACCTAAATTTTCTAACCCAAACAACATATGTATAATCAAAGCATATCCTGTAGTCATTCAAATTGTTATGCATGTGCTGGTGTTTTGTAACACTAAAATAAATACTATATATCCTCAACAACAGCAATTACGTATGTATGTATAGTTTTTCCAGTGTAGAAATATAACTGTATGTAAGATTAATTGTTGTATGATCGCCCAACAGATACAGACACAAAGTTACGATTATGTAAAGTTAAATAAGAATAAAACCAACACAGAAACAAACAACAAAAAAAGATTCCTTCCGTTTTGAATTGTCGGTGGTGTATATGAGTGTGTGTGCCTGTGTAATTGTGTCTTTCTGGGTTTGTTAGACAATTATTGTGAATATAACACATGTGCTTAAGTGGGCAAACACAACTGTAACAGTAAAACATCTCTTTATATGGATGTGCTTGTAGTAGCGGTAGCGTTGTAACTTGAAAAGATCTTATAAGTGTTAAAGATGAATGAATGAACGAATGAATGCATGCATTCAGGTGTTAGGTTTTTTTTTTTTTTGTAAATATAATGACATATAGAAACCAAGTCAAGTTATGACCGTAAGCTAAACAAAACTCTTGTGTGGTTTTGTATAGTTTATGCCCGAGTAATTAAAGGAAACAATATAAATATTTTTTATATAAACAAAAAATAGTTTTTGGATTTCTTTTATAAATATTTGCTAAAAAAATTGTCGGGGAAAGAGTTCAACTGAGATTTCTTTATTAAGTACATTCAAACCTAACAAAAAAAATGTTAGCCTTTAAAGCGAACGCCTCAAGCATCTTCAATGTTGGTACGACCACGTTCAAATTCCTTGACGAAAATATCTTAATATTTGTGGTATGTAGCGTGCGAAGCGGCTTAAAAATTCTATCAGTATACCAAAAAAAATGTTCATCACAAACCCGTACCCTGTCCACATAGTGGTGTAGGGTAATAAATAAGCATACGATCCGTTGGCATATTATGAGAAAACCGTAGTTACTCATTAACATCTACAAGTAAACCACAAGGTTTCGTTGTATCTCCCTGACTTTTTCTTATCTTTTGGGTTAAACTTCAAATCCTATCTATGCTTTCCCAGATGACAAAAACATTTGTCATTCATATTTATTTGATCATAAACCAAGTAATTTGGAGGTTGTGCGCATGAGGTTAATCCCATTTGTACACAAGTGGGGTTGATGAAGTCAGCCTTCTAGCTGAATGATTCGCAAGAAATTTGTTCTTGGTGAAAATTAATCAACCTGTGTTTTATCTAAATAGAAAATCTTATAATATGACTAAGATATTCTTTCGAAATGGGCCTTTAAAAGGTTTCTTGCAAATCTCAACTAAAACAATTCATACCACCACTAGTGATGAATCAGCGCTCTTTGACGTTATCGCGTTCAATGGCAATGCTCTTCGGAACATCATTCCGTACGGGTATATTTTTAACGTGCTGGAAGGTTGGCCAATCCTGAACTTTGCAATATGTTGTGCGCTCTGTACCGTGATGGAGAGCGTGGTTAATTAACATTTTGTAAATTATCTAGAATCAAACGATCGTCAATGTATCTTTCGTAGAAATCGTTGCATGGGAAACCTGATGCGTTCCTTTCACAGCTTTGGGGTTTGTCTTATTCACCGATTTGGGAAAACAAAGTAAAATAAAGCAATTGTGTTAAAGTTTATTGCTTTAGGTGTCGGTGATGACTTCCAGTGATCGCACTATAAGAGTTGTTATTAATAGCGTCTCACATTCAAAGAGTTTCAGCTGTAATCAGGGCCACCAATTAGGTTCCGTTCTTTCTCCCTCAGTTTTTATTATTTGTATATATGATCTTTTGAATCAAACTTTAAATCCTATACATTCCCTTGCAGATGGTAGCAAATTTTGTTATTCATATTCTTTCATTTAGAGGCCAATTTCTACACTCAGCAAAAAAGTCTGTAATGGCAATTTAAAATTTTGCTGTTATTACGGGAAATTTTGCTAATTTGAGCCCAGCGGTATTTTTTGCTCATCTTAGCAAGGAAAGTACAAGGAAATTTGTAGAAAAAATTAGCTGCCGCTACTAAATTTTAGTAAACTTTTTGTAAACTGGAATTTAAAATCTGTTTGCTAAAATCAGTAAAAAAAAAATTATTAAATATTATTAATATTAGTACAAAATTTCAAATTAATTTTTTTTATCGAGCATCAAAATTTTTTTATTTTATATATTTTTTTAGAAAAATATTTTAGAAAAAATCAAATGCTTAAAAATTTTAAAAATAAACGAATTAATCATTTTGTTTTAATTTGGTAATTTTTGTTTTGAAAAATATTTTGGTAAATTTTTTTTTATTTTTAAGGTAAAATTTTAATTGTTTTTAGTGCTATTTTAAGTGGATATCCTATTTTTAGGCATGAGTCCGTATATTCACTTACGATTCCTTTTTTTAATCTATGTAAAATTTTAAGGCAATTTAAGTTTGTAGGTGTAAGTTTTAATTAGAAAAACATTTCCTTGAATATCCACTTTTTTAAAATAAGTATTTTTTATAAAGATTTTGAAATTAGCAACAAAAATTTGTAAATATTGTGTAAAAATTCTGTAATTTGTAAAATGTAAATTGCAAAAAGATTTGCTAAATAATAATTTTTTTACTAAAAATTAGTACAAAAATAGTAAAGTGGGATTGAAAACCGTTTACAAATTCTTCTACTAACTTTTTCATGAGGCAAAAAATTAATAATGTGGATCTCCGAGTGAGGTGTGCGAATGGGGTTGATTTTAATGCACGCAAAATTCAGTGTTGTCGAAAAAAAAAGACATAAGAACGTGCTGATAACCTCAATTTTCTCAGCCAGATGGCAGGTAACTTATGGCTTTTTCTTCTCTTAAAATATATCCCTACCTCTTACCTTTCCAAAATGCCTTAAACAAAGCCCAGAGGTCAATCCAAAAATTTTCAAAACGCTGCCATTTCGCGCACTTACATTTTTGGGCATGGTCGTAATGGACATATTTTCATGAAATGAGCCAAGGAATACGCTGGTTAAATCGTGACTGAATCACCCTCTACACTCACCAAAAAAAAGTCTGTAATGGCAACTGAAAATTTTGCTGTTATTACGGGATATTCTGCTAGTTTGAGCCCAGCGGTATTTTTTGCTAATCTTAGCAACACATGTCTGCTGACGTGTAGTACAATGAAATTAGTAGAAAAATTAGTAGCCGCTACTAAATTTTAGTAGACTTTTTGTAAAGTGGAATTTAAAATCTGTTTGCCAAAATCAGCAAAAAAAATTACTAAATACTATTAATATTAGTACAAAGTTTTAGATTAATTTTTTTTATCGAGCATCAAAAATTTTGATTATATTTTTTAAAAGATGTTTTATACAAAATTAAAAAAAAATCAAAGGCTTAAAAATCTTAAAAATTGTTAAAACATAAACGAATTTATCATTTTGTTTTAATTTGGTAATTTCTGTTTTGAAAAGTATTTTATTCAATTTTTTTTTTTTACTCTTAAGGTTAAATTTAATTGTTTTTAGGGCTGATTCTAAAAACCCCTTTTTAGTGCTATTTTAAGTGGAGGTCCTCTTTTTAGACATGAGTCCTATGTAACATTTTAGGGCAATTTAAGTTTGTATGTTTAAGTTTAAATTATAAGAAATAACATTTTCTTCAATATCGACTTTTTTAAATTTAGTAATTTTTTTTTGCTAATTTTAGCAAATCGGTTTTCAAAAATTTGTAAAATGATTTCTGAAATTAGCAACAAAAATTTGTAGATATTCTGTAAAAATTCTGTAATTTGTAAAATGTAAATAGCAAACAGATTTGCTAAATAATAATTTTTTTACTAAAAATCAGTACAAAAATATTAAAGTGGGATTGAAAACCGTTTACAAATTTTTCTACTAACTTTTTTTTCTGAGTGTATCGTTACTGAATCACCCTGTATGTATACATAGAGCTATTGATCTTTAGGAATCAGATGCTCTTCTGGGTATGAGAATGCAATGTGATATCCGCTAGAAAAATCACATTATTCAGGTGTCGAAAGAAGCATTCAAATGTTTAAGTTTTCCTAACTGAAACAAGAAATATATAATTTACTCCGATCTTCTCATTATTTATACCACCTATATATGGTAACCAGTTCTATTGTCTTACAGGGGCATCGTTGGAACGTGAGTTGTTTTACACTGTTTTATCGATATTACTAGAGGAAGTGTTCTGCTGTAATAAGTGAAATAAACCCCGGCGCCCGGATTTTTGTTAGAAATACTCGAACTATTAGTATGTGGAATAAACTATCCGCATAGGTCTTTCCCGCGAAAGTCAAATGTCCATAGAAACTACTTTTCTAGACGTTAACCTAACTTTCTTTCACCAACGCAACGCAATGCACTGCAATAGTAGGGGAATACCCTCAGAGTTGGTTTAAGTAAAATTACATCGGTTTGTTGTCGTTTGGCCAGTAGATCGCACAGGGGTTTCTTTGGTCGTACTATTAGTATGTGGAATAAACTATCGGCAGAGGTCTTTTCCGTGAAAGTCAAATGTCCATAGAAACTACTCTTCTAGCCGTTAACCTAACTTTATTTCACCAACGCAATACAATGCACTGCATTAGTAGGGGAATACCCTGAGAGTTGGTTTAAGTAAAAAAGGGCAAACTTGATACCAAATTCCTTGTTACGAATGTCCTTATATAAGGACAGCGAGAAACCGCGGGTTAAACAATATATAATTTTCCTTTTTTTTTATTAGGGAAATAAACACGGGAAATAAATATATTTTATGTAATTTTTTTTTTAAGTTTTGCTACAACACAAAAAATATACAAATATTTTCCATCGATGTGTACACGACATTTATACAACATAAAACGTCAAATGACTGCAAGGAATTTTTTATGAATAAACAATTTGCCTCTGGTTAGGAAAATGGAGAATAAAAATTGATTTTGTTTCTAATATGATTTCCACGTGTTTTATTTCTTTTCTTTTGTTGTAGCATGTTTATGAGGGGGTTTCCTATGGTTATATGGTACGTGTATTACTTTATTGCCTGGTTATCAAATTGCCTACTGAATTAAATATTTGAGCATATACTGTTGGTTACGACCTACGCAATGAAATTTTCATTAAATTTCTGTTTTTTTTTTCTTTTTTTTTGTGTAATTTATTTCAGTTGCTTAGGAACAATATTTCTGCATTTTATATTTAATTTAAACAGATTGTTGAAAATCAGACCAAAAGTGGTCAAATTCTTGAAACTTTTGTAAGCCAATTTTATTAAATTATTTTTTTTTTTCATCAAAATAGAACAAGAAAGAAATAATTTAACTTTTGCTTCTAATTTAATTTATCATAAAAAGTTTATGTCATAACAATAGCATATTTAAAGATATTTTAGAAAAATATTAAAATAAACATAATGAAGGAATGAAAAACGTAATTTGTTTTCACTTTGAAAATTTATGTTTTATTTTTTAAGGTTTATAATAAATAGCACTCTCTATGTCCCCAAATTGCGCCGTTAGACAAAATAGATAGATCTCAAAATTGTTTCTTAAATTTGCAGATTCTGAGGACTTTTTTCCCTATATTTGAATCCGTGTTCGATTCTACGTTTGGAGAATTTTAATTATAGAAAACTTGTAATTATTTTATCTTTTACATATGACTCAAAATCCATGAACTTAATCACCATTCGGATCGACCATCTCCGATTTCAATGAAATTCACCATAACTGTCCTTCTATACTATAGTTCATGACGAAGCTCAAATTTCAAAGCCCAAAACCTTTCAGATTCCGAAATGTGACGTCATGAAAATGGCAAAAATCGTTAAAATTTGACTAAAGAATCGTCAAAAGGGACTATAACTTTTAAACTATACGAGATAAAAAATTCGTCTTGGCCTTATTTAGGAGGGAAAGATCACTTTAAAATGATATGCATATTTTTTTCACTGGAAGGGTCAAAGGTAATTTTTTGGGGACTAGGTTTCAAATCCATATTTCTTAAAATGCTCATCTTTTGTTTTTTCTTAAAAAAATGTACTACTCTAACCACCATGGATTCATACGGTCATTTTATATTCCAAGAATGATATTCAATTCAGTGTATCGCATTCAAAAATTAAGTTTTCCATGATATTTAGTTTTATTTTTTATAATAACAGTACTTAAATATACAACGAAGAAGTTAGTATGAATAAATTACCAAATATACCATATAGCAATCAAACTGCAATACAACTTGAGAATAAGCTTGTATTAATAGTGTGTTTTAAGCTTTTCTTAATTTCGCTTATTATAATGTTTATAAAATGAGAATTCACAAGCAGTATTTAACAATGCTTGAGAAAAGATTATTATACATAACTTTTTCTAAAGTATGCTATAAACAACATACACATATTGAACAACGCAATATGACGTTTAAAATAGAAAAATTTTTCAATACATTCCAGTCTTGTTGTCTTTGTTCTACGCTTATAATAAATACAACAAGTGCCATTACTATTTCTTTAAATTTGTCAAACGTGTTTTGTGTGTACATTTAGTTGAAAATTTTATATAGTGAACGTGCAATTGCATAATAAATTTAATTATTTTTATTTATGGTTAAAGTTAGTTATTATTTTTTATATTTAAAATGAGTTATTATAATTTATTTTTAAAATTAAAATAAAAAATAAATTAAATTAAAGAAAATAATTATGATTTCTCTTTTTCAACTATTAATAATATATTATTTTTGTAAGCTTATTCTACAATTGCAAGAATAAGCTTTTAGTAATCATACACACATAATATTTTCACAAGGGTTCCGTTTTGATTTTTCAATATATTCTCAAGTCTTTTTCAAGCTTAAGGCTTGTGTTTGTAAGCTTATAATAATATTTTTCTCAAGTCATTTGGTATGTTGGGTATTCTTTAATGCAGCCCAGTTTAAAAAAAAGTCCCTAAAAATGCAACATTTCCAACTTGACCATTTTTAATTCGTACGGTTTACAAAGTTCCGTTATTTCTGCTTCAATGATGATTTTTTTTTGTGATTTTTATTTAGTCGCGCATATTCTTTTTATAAAGTGTTGTCTATAACAAAAGAAAATTAAAATAAAAAAAAAATGTTGCGTGGGAAGCCCATATCAGCCGACATTTGTAATCTTATAATAAAAAAATTTAAAAATCGAAAAAGTTTTCAAGATATTGGCACAGATTTAAATTTCACTAAATCTAGTGTTTATTCAGTTGTTTATTTTTATAAAAAAATAATTCCATTACTTCTCATATTAAAAAAACGTGGAAATGTTTCTTCAATTAACCGACGCGACGTGCGGGTATTGCGAAAAACTGCTAGTTCTGAGAATATTTTTGATGCACTCACAATATTATTTCGGTAAAAACAACTTAAAATACAAATTAAATTAATCGAAAATACAGTTAAAAAGAGGACTACTGATTTTTCATTATAATCAACCCATTTTGTTGTTTATTTTCAAATCATTGTTTAATAACCAACAAAAGTAGTAAAAACAATAGAAAGTCGTTTAAAATAACCATAATTTTTTACTGACAAAAAGTTAAAAAAACTACTTTATGGTTTGTTTTTCAAATTGAAAGTTTTTTATTTGTATGTTATTACAAAACACACACAGATGTATATATTTTTATTAGCTTTATGTGTATGTATATTTAAATAATTTCTTGTAATTTTAATTGAAATAATTTTGTATATATACAAACTATTTTGGTAAAAAAACAAAAAAGAATTTCTATTTTTAAAAACAGAAAACATAAAATTTTACATTTAACTGAAAATATTTTTAATTTGATTTGACATTTTAATATCTTTTGTTACCACCACATTGGTAGTTTACAGTACTACGAGTATTTTTTTAATTTTTTTTTCGTTTGGATTTACCGATCACTTCCACGATTAATTTAATTGTTTCAGTATTGGTTGATTTAACTGATTTTTTAAGTATTATAATATATATATTTGTTTAGATTACAAATCCATTCATTGTAGAAATATTTTAACTCTTTTTTATGAAAACTATGTAATCGGTACTAAATTTCTTGTAAAGCAAATGATTTTTTTTTACTTTCAACCGATTTCCAACTAATTTATTTTCTGTGTGTATGTATATTTGTTTGAAGTCTACATGCATTTCTAAATTTATGCTGCCGTTGCTGGGAATCGAACTTGTAACCTTATGTGTAACAATCCAACGCGCTAACAAGCAATACAGGTCTTCGCCCACAATATTAAGATATTTTGATGATTTTTTCGTTGATGATTTGGTACACTGACAAATGTTGGCCGAAGAATTCCATAAATGGGCTTGTTCGCACGCTACTGTTGGCGAACTAAAAGATATATTGATGAAATTTGGTGCACTGAATACAGCGCCTTATTATCTTCTTTTAGACTAATATACATTTAATTGCCTGTGACTCACCCTATAGAAAGCAGGACAAGGTTGCGTTTTACATATTTTTTGCGAAAACTTTATCGATGCGAGAAATACAGAAACGAGGTGCTGGGCCAAACATCTGACTTTGCATGGTGATGGATATTTCCATCATACTGCTTTGTAATTATTTTTATTATCTAATTCATACTAGGATTTTTTGAAAATATATTCCCTTAATCTAGGGCATGAATTACATCACAATGATTTATTTCAGAAACAAAAAACATAATGCAAAGAAGGGTTAAAAGCAGATTTTTATCATATTTTTTTTTTTCAAACAAAACTAAGTTTTAATAGTAGTCTTTAGAAATAATTTCACTGCCTTTTGGAATTTTAAAAAGTGTAGGTGTTGAAAAACTTCCCACAAAAAACATAATATTTTTGAAGCAGCAGATTTTTGGGATTTTTTTTTAATTTCTGAATTTCTGTCTGAATTTGCTTGCCAGATTTTTAGCGTAGTTCATTTTCTTCATGATTTAGCACATATTTTTTGGGTGATTTAGCATATTCCTTAAGGAAGCTACTGGCAACCCTGAAAAAATTAATAAAATCATTAATAGATAATCTGGCATATTTTGTATTTCACTTTTAGGTAAAAATGATAATATCATAACTTTTTTTGCTCAATTTATTTGAGTTCTATTCAAAATTTAAGTGAATTATGTTTGTATGTATATGGGACATTAACTTAATAATAATTTAAATCGAATCAAATAAAACTTTAGAAGACAGTGTAATAATGTCAATTTGCACTCCGCATAAGTTTCATTCTGTTTTTAATTTTTTATTGCTTACTATTTTTACAATTTTTTCGTTCGAGTTGTTTTGCATATTTTTACAAGTTTTGGAATTCTTTCTATTTCTTTTTTTTACTAGTTTTATTAAAAATGTACACTTAAAATAGTTTGTAAGTTAAAATAAGAGAAATTGTCGTGTTCAAAAAATTATATTTCATTTAAAAACCGGTCTACTTAATTTTCATTTAAACCAAATGGCTTTTGTTATTTATTTTTAAATATTGTTTAAACAACTGACACCTCATTAAGAAACAAATGCCAAATCAGTAAAATAAATGTTAAAATTTTACCTACAAACTCCTTAAAAATAAATGATTTTAACATTTATTTGAAATTGTTTCCGTTTTTGTATTAGTTTTTTTTAATCTACACTTTTTGTGTGAATGTGTTTATGTGTGTATGTGTGTTTATGAAGTTCTTGTAATTGAATTGATATAATTTTTATATAAAAAACAAATTGGAATTTTTTGATTTTTTTTTTTAACTGACAACAAAAAAAATATAAATTTGAAACAACTGTAACGGACACAAACAAACCACGAAATGTATAAAAAAGTTAAAAAGATATTTCTTTTAAAAATAAATGTATGTTCCTTTATTATTATTTTTTATTAAACTACAAACAGTAAACTACATAATATTCTGAGTATATTCATGCACACCAAATAAATTTGTATAATTAAAAAAAAAAGTTAATATATCTTATTATTCATAATTTATAATTATGTATTCATAAAATACTTCAAAGGATCTACTTATCCAAAAAACAAACCTTTTAAGGTCATTTATTTTGTATGTGTACTCCCCTTTTTATCCTGTCAATATTATAAATAAATTAAATTTATATCGACAGCGAAAAAAAAGAGTAAAGGAAATAAAAAAAAAAAAAACAAAGTCCATTGAACTTGTTTACTCAACCATAAACCTTGAAAAAAAATCTTTAGATTTTCATAGACCATGTTAAGCTAAAACACATGTAAGTAGATACATATATAAGGCATTCTATACCAATTGTCCAGCTAAAGTATTCAATATTGACAAATTTAAGCACTACGAGGAGAGCGTATAAGTTTGTGCTGATATTTTGTAACTACCAATAATATTGGACCTAGACTCGCCTTATTTTGTAACCATCCACTCAGAATCACTTTCTCAGTCGATTTCGCGATTCAGGTATTTGGATGATATTTTGCAAATATAAAGATATTTTGATGAAATTTAATTGTCTGACAGTTTAAAGACTTAAAGACTTACAGACTTTAATCTGTATGTCATTTAGAAAAACGAAATAAACGAAATATCATTTATTTTTACGGATTTCGTAGTTAAGTTTTTAACAGTTAAAAAAACGAATTAAAGAAAACATTATTACTTTTTACGGATTTTAGCTGATAGTTGAAAGAAATAAATAAAGGAAATATAAGCCTCTCCAAAACCATGAATTTTTTGTGGGTTGGATGGTTCATAAGGAGGCTGACGATGACCTGGTCACTCGGGTCGAAAGTGTACACTCCCTTTTACTCCGATTCTCACAATTGTTTCCATTTATAAAAAAAATTAGTGTTTACTATTCGTTAGTAACATTTAATTATGATCTCGAGCATAATAAAATTTAAAGAAATATCATTTTATTTACGGATATTGTAAGTTAATTTATTAACAATTAAAAATAAATACTTTTATCCGGACTCACACTTGAAACCTCCACACTAGAAACCTTTTTTAACAAAGCATCATAATGTTTATGAATATAATGCTCTCTCAGTGCCTTGATTCTTGAAGCGTTGGTAAATTTTGACTGCGTAGTACTGGCAAAACGCAGACATAGCTCCTGAACATATTTTCGTTTTTTTTTCAATTATTCTGGTACGTTGGAGTCCGTCTTAAGGTTTTAGAAAATTTAAATTTCTACTGAATATTTGCGATATACAATATTCTTCCGATATACAATATTCTATCCGCTATCCCTTCTTCAAGGCGGAGCCGAATAACACTTTGAAACTGTCTGAAAAACATATGAAAGGGTTCATTAGATATAAAAATAGTCAAAAATATTGGTGAATTTTGAGATAAATTTAGTTTTCCGCTACACTTAAAATTCAGAACTAGTTCTGAAATTTTTTTTAAAATTTTGTATTTATTTTTTTTTTTTTAATTTTCCACACAGAGAGTTTTAATGAAATTTCCAGTAAACTAATGAAGTTTTTTTCACAAAGAAAATTTCTGAAATTTAATGAATCCAGGTTTTAATAAGAATTCTTCATTTATTTTATGAAATTTTTATTAAATAAAATTATTTTGTTTTTTTTTGATAAAATTATATCAAAAGCTGCATTTATTTAATGAAAAGTTTCAATGGACGATTTTCGGCGAAACTTCATCGATTTAATGGAAAATTTGATTAAAAAATGTTTCAAATTTCTATATTTTATTCGTATCATTGCAAGCATTGCTACTAAATATTTTTTCTGGAATGGAAAGCCTCATACACACCTTATATTTACTTCAAGAATAGCTTTTTCCCTAAAAAAAAACGACCTAAGGCAGTTTTAGGTTATTCATGTTATATTAATAGACAGGTGTCAATTTGACCTATAACACGTATACTATAACGATAACATATCATTATTGTCAGTTAACATGTCTATGTCTATTGAACATTTGAAATGTTTTAAATTTTTATAATTTTAATAAATATGTATCATCAATAACTAATTTTTCATTTTCTTTCTTTTTTCTCTCTTTACAGCATCAATTACCTTGAATTTTATAAAAACAAAAACTACAACCTTTTCGGGGAAATTCCTTTTTAATGGAATATTTGTACCGTCCACATTACCTTCATTCATATACATATGGTTCTTTTTTGACAGCAAAAACTTTAGTCAAAAATAGTCATAAAATATGCTACAAAGAGATTTTAATTTTTTGAACAAAATTTATATATAAACAATTATATAACCAACCTTAAACTGCAAAAAAGACTTTTCCCGATAGTTAGGGGGAAAAAAAGAAAATTTTTATTAATAGGTACCACTTTTTAATGGTATAAAATATATAGCATTTCGGTGTGCTGGAAAAGCTTTAATTTTAACATAGAAAACAAAAACTAGAAATCAATTGATTTGAAAAACAAACACCCAACCTTTTCTTAGCGAAATTGTAGCCAGAAAAAATTGCCAACATGGGTAGAAAGAAAATACAAATATCACGTATAACAGATGAAAGAAATCGTCAGGTAAGTTAAATTTTATTATTTTTATATAAATAATTTGTTATTCTTTTTAATTTTGTAATATTATTATAGACAGTTTAAGCGATTTGTGTTAAAATTTCTAAAAATCTGCAAAAATCTACCTTTTATATTAAATAAAAGTTTTAAAATAAAATGCAATTGAATTTATATTTAATTGCAATTATTTAAGTCACATCATTAAAATGTATTCTCTTGTATGGACCAGAGAACTGCAAAATCAACTTTTTTCTTGATTTAATCATACACAAAAATTCTTGTTCACTTTTAATAATTCAACAAAATTCACTGTAGAATAAAATCAGCATCATGTTACTGAACGCGTAATTGGAATCAGTGTGAATCATCTGTCGTTTATGTTTTATGCAAATGTAATCACTTAACAAAAAGTCAGCGTTGAATATATCAGAAAAAACAACAAACAACGCGTATGAGTTTATTCATAATTAAAACAAAATAGAAACACATTTTATAAGTTGGTGGTTTTGTAGAAAAACATTTTATAAATGTTATATGTATATTAGGGTGGGTCTAAAATCCGCTTTTTTAGAATTTTTATTAGTAATAAAAATATTCTTATTTGTGAAATATAAATATTTTTTTTGGAAAAAAAAAATTAGGTCGATATCTCAGGTTTGCCTAATCCGAAAAAATTTAAATATTGTCTAATTTTTTTTTTTTCATCTATTTTGATTGGAAAATTAGGCAATATTTAACTTTAACCGGATTGCGCGAGCCTGAGATGTCGACCTAAATTAAAAAAAAAAAAAAAAAAATTCACAAAGATCAATATTTTTGGTATTCCTAATGAAAATTATAAAAAAACATATTTTAGACCCACCCTAATATACATATAACATTTATGAAATGTTTCTACATAACCACCCCCTTTTTATAGATAAGAAACTATTTTGTTTTAATTATGATTACACTCATACACGTTGTTTGTTGTTTTTTCTGATTTATTCAACATCAAAATAATTATTGTTGGCTCGAATGAACAGAATAAAATCAATTTGCACGTCGTTTGATTGATTTAAAATCATCAACAAATATGTGTCTTCGAGTATATTCAGCGTTTGAACGAAACACATATTTATTCTTGTGTTGATTGCGTAGGAACGTTTTGCAATCAGCAAATGCAGTTCTCTGGTATGGACCAATTATGAGCAAAAGTTGTTAACATTTTTATATTTTTTAGACTGTACGTAAATGGCATAATTTTTTCTACTGCCCTAAATATTCAATACGAATAAACTGCCAAATGGTAGTAATTTTTTTTATGTATTCAGCATTATCTGAAAAATTATTAGAGAAAGATCATTTTATCATGATGGAAGAAATAAATTTTTGACTGTCACAATTAGCCGAACAAAATATCGAAAATTAGTCCTTCCGAATTTGACATGTGTCCAACATTGTTTTTTAATACTAAACGGCAAATAATAATAAAAATATGTTAAAATTAAAAAAAAAATCATTTCATTACTCTAAAAAAACACCCTTTATGTGATGAAAATCCAAAACGAAGACGATATTTCAAAAATAATTTTTTATTGCCTCAATTTAGAGTTCTAAGTTATACAAACGGAGATATAATTATTTGATGCTAATTTTATTTTCACGAAATTTTTTTATATTGAAAACCTGTTCGTTTTCATGTTCAATTTTTGTTTTTGTTCGTGTTAAGTTTTTGATTGTTCTCTAATTTAATGGTAATATTTACTAAAGCCCACATTTTTATGAAAAAACAAGTAAAAAAAGGCTTAAATTCTGCTGTGCCGAATCTTTGAATACCCTCCACCAATATCCTAAAATTTTTTGAAGTATAATTATGGAGGTGAAACAAATTTTTGAGGTGAAAAAAATTTTTTGTGGTGAAAAAAAAAAATTAGTGGTGATAAAAATTTTTTGAGGTGAATACAAAATATTATTAATTTCTAAGCGACTGATGAAAAAATATGAGAAAATATATTTTGTACCTCTCGCTTCTATGAAATTGTACTAAAATACACCAATTTGTATGGAAAATTTAGAGGTATCTTCACATTTTCACTCATAACTTTTTAACCGCTAGACGGATTTTGCTCATTTTCAATATCAAAGTGCTCGAGAGGATGTCCAACAATCCATGTAAAAATAGGCACCCCCGCTTGCGTATTCGCGTCGTGATCGCCATTTCAACAGACAGACAGACAGACGGACATCGCTAAATCGACTTAATAATAATTTAAATTTTAAATAATTTGTTTCGAAATTAAACGAAATAAAGGCGATTAATCGAGGAATCGGTCAATCGATTAAGCGAATTGAAAACACTAATTTAAACGGTTTATGCAGGTAAAATAATTATCTAAGTTTCAAATTATTTGTTTCGACATTAACGAAAATAAAAGCGATTAATCAAGGAATCGGTTAATCGATTAAGCGAATTGGGAATACTAATTTTAACCGATTATTAGGGTCGAATAATTAATTGAGTTTTGAATAATTTGTTTCGAAATTAAACGAAATAAAGGCGATTAATCGAGAAATCGGTTAATCGATTAACCGAATAGGGAACACTAATATTAACCGTTAATTCAGGTAGAATAATTATCTAATTTTCAAATTATTTATTTCGACATTAACCAAAATAAAAGCGATTAATGGAGGAATCGGTAAATCTGTTAATTGAGTAATCGGTTAATCAGTTAACCGAACTGGAAACACCAGTAGAATCGTAGGTTTTTTTCTATGACTGCAACTGAAAAGTTTTGTTTAAAGTCTAATCCACGTCTAATGTCCGTAAAGCCTCTGCACATTTTTATGAATTTAATCAGCTTTAACGTCAAATTAATTATTTTCTTAAAAAACATTTTTTAATTATCCTCAACTTCGATGTATTGTATTTCAAATTTAACGTTAAACGTTTTATATTTTTGCCAATTAAAATTGAAATAAGAGCTTTTATTTTTACCTTTGTAAAATTTCTTAAAGCTCAAGTATCAATCTGTAATTGAGACTAAATAAATTTAATTAAACCCTGAACTGTTTGAAATTACTAAAGTTTAAGCTTTAACTTGGTCTTTTAATATTTAAAATCTCGAAAAAAAACATCAATTACTTAAGTGTTCAAAATGAGCTTTTTTCTAATCATTGTCCAGAACTAAATTAGTTCATTTTGGAATACGATTATCCTGGTATACGAGTAAAATATTTAAATTAATTTTTAAATTGTTTAAAATAGCAAAGGCTTTATCTGTTCAGCTTTTAGGCTTTTCCAGAAAATCTCTCTATATTAATAACCTTTTTAAATGACATTATTATTTATTATACTTTGCTTTGATTAACTACTTGTGATATTTAGCCTTTTTTCCCCTTTTGACATTAAACGCAGCAGTATAATATTTAATTGAGTGAAGATAATGACGTAGATAGGAAGCAATAAATATGATGTAACATGTGTTATTAAATTACACACACACATATAACATTACATATATATGTACTTACAAGTAAATATATACTTTCATTTCTGTAACCAAATAATAAACATTATTCTTACAAATGACTTTGACAAATACATAAATTATTGATTGTCCACTTACACCAGTTATTTTATGTTACTGTTCTTAAGGAAATGTATAATTTTAATACTGATAGAAAATACTTCTTTATATTAATGTGAAAATTTTTACCAAATTTCCATCTAAAATGTTTCATTACTTTAAAAAGTAAGTAAAATATTAGTAAAATAGACTCTGGCCGAGCTTTTGAATAAATTATGCAAAAACTTGGTAAACTTGGCCAATATTTCGTCACCACATTGGGTAACTTTTTCTTCCTGTAAAGAAGTCACCCAATGTGGTGACGAAATATTGGGTTAAATAAACATTTATAATTAATTTTTATAAATAAAAGGTCTTAAGCTCAATTTAAAATAATACACAAATCAAGAGGATTGAAGAAAACTAAAAGAACTTTGCCAAGATTTAAAAAAATAGATTTTAAATCAGTGAACGGCAAAAAGATTGATTTTAAATCACTGAGCGGAAAAATATTTTTTTTACTCACTAAATAGAAATTATTTATTTTATTTATTAATCATATAATTACAAATTATATATTAATACCCTAACCGAGCACTAGCAACAAAGGCCTTCGGCTCGTTGTAGCGAAAAACAGACCAGAGCCTCTGGTGGGAATTGAACCCACGACCCCCGCACTGATAAGCTAGCACGCTACCAACTAGCCTACCGGGGCGCTATATTTTGTTAAATCACTAAATAGTGCGCATTGAACGGTTGATAAAAAAAAATAAAAATTTAACGCCTTCCTAGTGATTTAAATCATTTGATTTGTTAAAATGAACTATTACAATGGGTTTAATTCTTTTCAAAACAAATGTGATTTAAATCTAATCAGTGATTTTAGATTTAATTCGTTAAATTTCAATTTAGAATTCAAAAATCGAAGTTATTAACCCACCCAAATTTAAAATGGTATATAATAAACTTCTCTCTCTCTCTCTTTAATCTCTTTTCAGGTTACTTTCAATAAACGAAAATTTGGTGTTATGAAAAAGGCTTATGAATTATCCGTATTGTGTGATTGTGAAATTGCTTTGATTATCTTCTCATCAAGTAATAAATTATATCAATATGCCAGCACCGATATGGATAAAGTTTTACTCAAATATACAGAATATAATGAACCCCATGAATCGTTAACTAATAAAAATATTATTGAGGTAAGTTCGAATGTTGTATATACATTATGGTTCTAATATGTTCATTTGGTTGTAAAACCACGTCTTGCAAAAATAAAGTATAGTCGGAAATTAGGAAGAGTTGCCGCATCGGTCCTAAAATTTGACAAAGGGATTACAAGGGGAAAATATGACTTTTTATTATTTTCTCAAACATTTTGTTTATTTAAAACGAGTTTGAAATAAATTAATTAAAGAATTGTAATCTGCAGTAAATTATATTTCCTCTGGTAATTAATACAGACCAAACAAATTCGATCAAAAACTTAAAATTTATTGATATTATCTACTACAACAACATTTTTCTATTCTTTGAATTTCAATTTACTTAGATGAGAAGTATTTTTCATCTTGTGTTTTACTATCGTGTTTTATTGTAAATTAATTCCATATAGATCACAATTTTAAACACTGGTTTCAAAACTCCAATTTTAAATTTTAAAATTTTTTTTAAAAGAAATTTAATATAAGGGATTAAAAATGCCAAAAATTGTGGGTACTGTTTAAAGTTTAATATAAAAGTTTTCCGTTCCATTTAAAAATAAAGAAACATACATTTATTTTTCAAAAAAATATCTATATTAACTTTTTTATACATTTATTCGAAATAATTTACTATCACTTACCGATTTTTTCCATTTAATTTTTTTTCATTTGTTTGAAATTTAATTAAAAAAAATACTCAAAACGGAAATTTGTGGTTTATTTGTGTCCGTTACAGTTGTTTCAAATTTAAATTTCTGTTAAAAAAAATATTCAAAAAATTCTAATTTGTTATTTTTATTTTAATAGGTTGTATATATACAAAATTATTTCAATTCAAATTACAAGAACTTCATAAACACACATACATACAGAAACACATTCACACAAAAAGTGTCTATAGCCATGCATACATAAATTTTATTTGTTAAAAAAAAAAATACAAAAACAGAAACAGGAACAATTTAAATAATTGATAAAATCATTTATTATATAAGAAATTTGTAGGTAAAATTTTAACATTTATTTTTACTGATTAATCATTTGTTTCATACGGATGTGTCAGTTGTTTAAACAATATTTAAAAATAAATAACAAAAGCCATTTGGCTTAAATGAAAATTAAGTAGACCGTGTTTTAAATGAAATATTATTCCTTGTAAATAGAATTTTCTGTTATTTTAATTTACAAACTATTTTAAGTGTATTCTTGTTTTCGTTTGGCGAGGGCAGCGTTTTTATTTTAGCTGATTTCGAGAAAACAGCGATTTTTGTCACTTATTTAGCCTTTAGGCAAATTTTCCGTTTGTTTTTAAAAATTGCATAGGTTTTTGGCTGGAATAATCCAAAACAATTTAAGAAAATCTCAATCCTTTGAATTATGGCGAAATGGATACATATTAAATTTCCTCTGTTTAAGGTCAAAGGTCGAATTTGAGGAGACTTTAAGGGATATTGATGAAACTGCTTGATATTTTTTTCTAGCTCTTAAAATAATATTATTTTATTTCAGAAATTTAACCCTTAAATGCTGTTGAGGTATATATGACCCTGTGATATTTTCTCCGTTGAGGTCTATAGACTATAAAAGCACTTAAGGGTTTATTTTTGGTTGAAACAATCGAATCTGGAATGCATTTGGCTACGACAACCGAATAATTGCTGCAACTAAACTGTTCAGTTGGCATTAAATTTGAATATGTTTTATCTGTGAATTAATATTTCCTAAGCAATATTTTCTTTGAAAACTTTTAGATTTGCAGGAGATTTACCACAGAAACATTGTACTTAGATGTATTTCGATTTGTTTGAAAAGTTAAAAATCAGCACCACCAGTACAAACTTAAAAAAAAAATCATAAGAAATTAGTACGTTATTTTTCCATCAGTAAACTTGACTTAAAATCCGTGCGTGTACTGATTAAATGAGCGCGAATGATGGTCCCCCTACTGTAAAGTAAAACCTATTGTAAACTTGATATAGATTAGATAAGATTTTCTTTAACCCATTAACGACCAAATAAAATCTGGCGGAGAAAATTCAATAAAAATATATTCATGTTATAGGCAAAGGCATCGAAATAGAAAAAAAATTTGATATCCTTGTAAATTGTCAAGGAGCAAAAAGTGGAAACAGGCTCTGCCACACACACCGTTCTGAAATTCGTTGTTGTAAAATTTGATTCAACATGTTCAATTAATACCTAATTAAAAAAGAACACTAATTATACATACTCGTATATTTAAATTTGTATTACAAATTTTAAAAATTAATACTTTTCAATTGCCATCAAACGATGTACATTTATACAATAATAACAGTATTAGATTGGAAAAAAAAACGTTTGCTTTTAGTTTCTAAATTATTTGGCTCTCAGAAAATTATTCTACCTAAATTATAGGACGAATAATGTCAGAGAAAATCTAAAAAAATCAAGGTGTACTCAATTGTGTACAATATCGACTAATGGGTTAATGAATGCAGGGGGGTTGGTTTGAAGGGTTAACTATGTTTTATATAAAAATAATCATTTTTAATTATACAATTTATTTTTCTGTAATTTCATATGGTTTTGAATAATTTCTGACCTACAGCTGTTTAATTTTTTGCTTTACTAATGGCAACCCTGATATTTATAATAAATTATTTAAATATTTTTATATAACAATAGCAAAAAAAAAAAAATTATGCAAAATAAATTGAGTGAAAATACGAATGACAGCAACAACAACAAAATAAAAGATATGATAGCAGAGAGAATAATTACATAACTACATATTTCTTAATGATGCTATTAACGTCAAGAGTGTAGTGCACAGTGGGATGCAATACGTTCAAATGTAATAACTATATAGTTCTATTGATCGTGCAGTATAGGCACAGAGAAAGCCTTTACAGTCAGAAGGACATTGCTAGATCGTTTTAAAAATAGTACATAAAGTATTACCAATAAAATTACAAAATTTATATTGTTCAGATAGACAAAATTTATATACGCATTTTCCGACCAAAGAAAGAGACATGATTTTAAAAGCACTGCTGAACTAAAAGCGCATTTTAAGCGCTAAATTTTTTCCTTTTAAAAATCAAATTAAATAAGGCATTCCAAATACATCAATTTCAATTAAAAAAAAAAAAAACACATTTAAAAAGCAACAATTCAATGCGGATTGAATAAATAATGCTTATTTAAACGTGTAAAATGTAATAAAATATTAAAAAAAAATAGATAATTCGGTGGTGGTCAAAACATTTACAACTGAAACCTTATATTAACTAAATATAAGTACTTATTATCAAAAGATTTTCAGCATAAGTTTTACTTTTTTTTATTAAATCTTTCATTGCTAATTTCTTATAGAAACAAGAAATACATCAATGACTTCAACAACAAATTTTAACTAAACTTGTCGAAATTCAAGTGTTATAAACATTTGCAACTCTCAAAGAAACTTTAAGTGTACAGTATTTTATGACATATCCATAATTTTTAATTAAGACTATGAACTTTTCAATATAATCGTTAGAAATTGCAGACCAGAACTTTTATCATCATTTCAGAATACCTTATTCCCTATATTGCGTTTTGCAGTAATCCACATGCTGTCAACCGAGTTGAGATTGGGAGATTAGTAGCGGCCACGACATGACATTAATACTATTTTTCTCTAACCAATCTTGCATAAACCTTGCCCTATGTTTGAGGTCCTTAAGCCTATTTTATGTCCATAGTTTTTTTTTTGGAAAGAGGACCAACACTCAGGAAATTCTTCCTTCTAATTAATGTGTTGCTTTCTTTGGAAAGGGGATAGAAAAAAGATGATAGGTGGTGAAAGATGAAGGGCTTCAAATATTTCAACACCGTAGTTGGCCATAGTTATGCGGTGAATTAGATAAATTCTACCAGCCAACGCCCACACCATAATATTTACGCCCTTGTGCTTTACTGTGGCAGTGTTGTCCTTGTAATAAAACTTTTCAAATTTAGGTCGTCGAATATTATTTATCTCTTCCCCGGATGTTAAATTTGACTCATCTGACCATAAAATATTTTTCCATTGCTGCTTGTGTCTAATTTCCTGTTGTGTAGACCCAGATAAAGTCAAGTTGAGCTTTTAGATTTTTTTTTCTGACGCAGTGTTTTTTTTTAATTTATAACTTTTGAGACTACATTCTCGAGCTCTTCTTTAAATAGTGGATATGCTGACATCCAGCAAAATTTCAGTTTTAGCTTTTCAGGAAACGGTTTTGGAATATTTCGCAAAAAAAAATATCTTTATTTTTCGATCTTCTCTTGCAGTTGTTGCACGAGGTCTTCCTCCTTTATAAATTGTTTGATTGTGGCAATTTTTTACTATTCGACAAAACGTTGATTTCTTTTGAGAAAGTCCATTTTGAAAATGATTTAATATTTTGGACTTAAAATCGGAAATATACTCGTTTTCAGCCATTTTGCACTAAAGTTACCATTACGATTTCCCTTTCCAACATCTAATTAATAATGTAGAAATACCAAATATTAAGACAATAATATTAAATAATTAAAAAGGATGCGATTACCGTTATATCCAGGCATTTTTTTTAAATGTCAATTGCTAAGTTAGGAGTAAGAAAAAATTACAGTTGCAAAGGATTTGAACTCTTAAATTTCGACAAGTTCTTTTAATATAAATTTTTATTTTAGAAATTTAACGGAATCGGGTTTTTTGCTCATATGTTTTTTTTAAAAAAAGAAGCAATAAATGATGTTAGCAAAAAAATATATAGTAACGGAGATAATCATCAAAAGAAAATAAAACAAAAAAAAATTGCTATATCAGTTCGAAATATTTTTACCGCCACTGTATGTACTACTGAATGGCTGTTATATTTCACAGTAAACATGGCAATACAAAAACGATTCCCCAGTCGTATTGCTTAGATGAAAAAATTTATTGCGGCAACAATCGTCTTCATATTGCGGAAGACACGGCATTTGGTAAAAAACGTAACCCGAAAGCAATACATCGAAGTAATACGCAATTGATTCTCTTAGAAGATAAATTGGCAATACTTCAAATATTGCAAACATATTATTTGGAAGACAAATATAGGATTTTGTGTATTCCGTTAATATTTTATTTAAAATATAATAATTACACTAAAATTTTAAAATAACATTTCAAAATTACACTTATTTTACCTCTCAAAAGCCATTTTTATCCTTGTTTTTTTCTCCTTTGGACAATCTTTTACAGCATTCCTAAAGAAAAAGCAAATTAGTGAGTTTTATTTGCAGTTTTCATTTGATGCTATAAAGGTTTACTTACCTTCGCTTAAAATACAAACTCTCCTTTTGTTGAACAATGGCAAAGGCTTTTACAATTTGTTGTAATTTTCATTATCTTTTTTTTTTTTTAAATAACATTAAATATTTATAATTTATTTGTTTTTCCTTTAGAAGATATAAAGATGATATCTTTGCAATAAATTATTTCTAATATCGCCGATTAATCTTACGGCTGATAAAAAGACGATATTTTCAAAGTACTACTTTCTATTTTTTATGACAATATAACTTATTGTTGAAAACAGTTTTGGCAAACAACTTTCCGGAACCTACTGGAAATGTGTGTTTCTAGTACCATATTTTTTACGGTTATCGATTTCTCCAAGGAAGTAAATATTTATAATCGCGTTTTAAAATTCGAAAAGTATGCATTTATGACTCGAAATTTGACATATTTTTTTCTGAAGAAAAATATCAAAACTTTTTTATTACAAGCATTTCACAAAATAATAATACTCGAGGAATTTTTATGGGTAAATCTTTTATATAATAATTTTTGATATGCTGGCTTACCATATAAAACAGTTTGGTAAAAATTCAATAAAAAAAATACGAACTCCAGCGTATATTAAATCATATTAGTAGAGTTTTAAAATGATTTTTCAATTTGAACTTTTTCCTATAAAACTACAAAAGATAACAATTAATAATTTAGCGTCTTCTGTCCCACTGTATCATGGATGCCATGTGTATGAGATGTTGCATAATTTATGAAGTTTTCTTCATAATATTTGAGTTCAATTATATTTATCTATAACATTATATTTACAGGAAACTTGAACTTGTGTGTAAAACTTTTTCTTTAGTTTGTATGTTTATCTTCTAAGTTTGAGTTTTTATTATTTATAATGTTAATTCTTTTTTTACCATAATCCAATTAGATAAAATTTTTACATAAATTTAAATAAAATTGGACAAAAAAAAAACACAGAAAACTAATACAATATGACATTTATGACAAGTATTTTTATTATTGAAAAAGTTAAAATTTGTTATTAAAACTTTTAAAATTTCGCAACAGTTTTAAATAATTTATTGCTGTAGTTAATAAAATTTAATAAAAAAAAAAAAAATTTAAATCTATAAACCTAATAAATTTTTTGTTTCTTATTCATTTTAGAAGGAAAATAAAAATGGTGTCATGTCACCCGATTCTCCTGAAGCCGAAACCGATTATACTCTAACACCGCGTACCGAAGCCAAATATAATAAAATTGATGAAGAATTCCAGCTAATGATGCATCGTACACAAATGGCCGGCGGAGCATCGGCCGCTCGACAAATGGCAAATGCTAATTATACATTACCCGTATCAGTACCCGTGGGGGGTGCTTATGGTGATAATATGCTACAGTCAAGTCCGCAAATGTCCCACACAAATATCAGTCCACGACCATCGAGTTCGGAAACGGATTCAGGTGGGATGTCTTTAATAAGTTAGTAGTGTTGAAAACACACAGAGCACATTATAATTTTTTTATGGTTTTCTTGTTACATATTTCGTTCATTGTTGTTTAAAATTTTCATTTTGATTTTGTTGTTTTTTTTTTTTTTAAATAACACTAAATTTATTTTTATTCACTAAAAATTTGGCCAAATTTTTAAATTATTCAAAATATTTTTAAATTCTGCATATCGGCCTAAATGCGGTTGGCGTCGTCGATATCGACAGTCAGGCATTTTTACTCAAAAATTCCTTATAAAAAAGTTTATGCAAAATTTTAAAAGCCAACTCACCTTATATGTCCTCTAAATTGCAATAGATTTGCCGGGAGCGTTGTATTTATTTATAAATTTTAAAATAAAAATATAGTTTTATATGCAGGCGTATTTTTTGACATCGGCACCGCCAACCGAAATCAGTGTGATTATTGTTTTTCTTCAATGCATATTATTCTTTAGTTTTAAAACATTTTTGATTTTTAGATTTTGACTGTAAAAATATTTTTTTGTAATGGAATTTAAAGATTCTTTAAAACAAATTTTTTAGATTCTGAAAAACTTTTCGATACAAATTTCCAGATATTAGCAAGGAAAGTCGACAAACTCATGCATTCGGATTTTTATGAAATTTAGATATTTTGTGAAGATAAAATTGAAGCTTTTGATGCGGAAAAAAGTCACAAAATTAAGCCATTTAAAACATTCTTTTAAATATATCATGTTCGTTATGAATAAAAATTTAAAAACAAAAAATTGCCTAACTTTAAGCTCTGATGATAACTGACTAAATTCTCGAGCTGTTGCGAAAGTACAGGCAGGTAAACACTCAAAAAAGTTAAATCTACTGAAAGCGACAGTTAAAAGTTAAAAATAACTATAAAAAAAGAAATGCAGAAAATATAATTAACAGTGTAGTGATGGATTTCTTTTAAAATTATTTATCTGAACGTATTCAAAGGTTGCTATTTCAGAATCAGACAATATTGAGTTAAAAAAGAAGAATTAGAAGTGAAAGTAGTTTTAACTAAAAAATAGGACATAAGCCTGCATGTCTGCCGTGGAAATCACAGTTTGATTACTGTAAAAAAAATCATCTGTCATTTTAAATATTGACATTTTTATACGAGATTCATTTTAAGCGCTCCTAATTTTTTTTTGGATAAATGGTTATTAAAGAAATTTATTACTTTTACAAAAACGTCATCCGCCATATTGGGCCAATCATTTTAGTTTTAAGAATCTAAATTTAGATTCTTATTCAGCAACTGCCAAAAATTAAACAATTCCTTTCTATACACCCAGAAAACAGATTCGTGTTGACAACCGAATTTGTTGCAGCAACCGAATTTTTTGGTTGTGACTACCGAATTGTTATTGAGGCAACCGAAATTCTGTTGTCACAGTCAAATTACTCATTCTCATTCTCAATTGGTTTTTAGTTGTCACAACCGAAAAATTCAGTTACCACAAGCGAACCACTCGATTGGCCACAAATTCGCTTGGCAGCACGAATCTGTTTTCTCTGTGTATTAAAAAATTTTCCTTTTTATTTTTTAAAACTAAATTTTTGATTCGTAGTCAAAGACTTAATCAAAGTATAGCGATAAATAATTTACAACGAAATTAATTACTTAACAAAAAATTATTTGCCATTTAAAATTTTAAATTCGTGATCCGAGTGAAATCTTGCAAATTTTTTTTCCTAAGAAGTAATTACAATAATACTAATAATAAAAACACCAAGTTAAAATGTTGTTTCCAATCTAGGGCCGAACTTCAACATCTCTGATGGAGAAAATTCTGTCCAAATGCTTTATTTTAAATAAAATACTAATTTCGAAAACTACGATCACGAATGCCGTAATTCGACACCAGATTCGTATTCAGCAACCCCTATTTTTTTCCTATAAATTATTTGTTACGAAAAAAATTAGGCATCGTGTCGAATCCGCCATTTTTAATATGGAAAATCTAACGTCAGATTCCTATTCAGTAAATTATATATTCAGCAAATTCTGAATCTTCTCAAAATCATTGAACTTTAAAAATAAATACCTTCATAACCTTTTTAACTACATATACCTTTACTTTGACCGTGATTTTCAGTATATATTATTGACCAACTTTTTTGAGTGTATAAATTTTTACAAAATTTCAAAAAAATTTTTATTGAGTAAAATCTATCTAGAATACAAAGTCTGCCACATTTTACTAAATAAAAAACATCAGATTCTTAAATAGAAAATGTTTTAAAACCAGAAACAATTTAAAATTTCAAGATTGTGAAACAACTCTCGGATATATTTTCTATAATACATAATTAAGTTGTGGTTTATGTATTACAAAAATGTTCTAAACCACAGCAAAGTAACTAAAATTTAATTTTGTTTCTCATGTATTTTTGGCTATTTAAATTTGTTGTTTAAATTCAAGTAATGCTTTTTGTAGCATGTTTTTTTTTGTTGCATTATTTGCCATATTAATTTAATTTAATTTTGCAATTATAATATATATATTTTTTTCAATGTGTTTTATTAAACTTTTGCTTGTTGTTGTGTTTTAATTTTTTTATTGTTTTAAATTAAAATTATTTTTCATTATTAATTCAATTTTATTTGTATTTTTTCTCCCTCTTTTTTTCAACAAAATTACAAATATATATCAACAATTCAACATAATTACCACAAAACCATTCATCAATCAATTTGATATTCTACATTATTATATAATACATCATCATCATCATTATCATCATCGTGATTATTATTATCATCATCACTCTCTGTTCATCGCTACTACTACTACTATTTGTAACATTATTATATTAAATTATATAATATCAACTTGATATATTGGCATACAAATTCTATAGTTTATCCATCTGGTTCAATGTTGGAGATGTCCAATGGTTATCCTCATTCACATTCGCCGCTTGTTGGTTCTCCCAGTCCGGGTCCAAGTCCTGGTTTAGGTGGGCGTTTATTTTAAAATATTTTCTTTTTTTTTTCTTAATAAATACAATTTTTTTAATATAATTTTAAGATTTAAGCAAAGCAAAAATTTAAAATAATAATATTAGCAGTAGTTTTTTTTTTATTAGTTTAATGGTTAAAGTTTAATAGCATGTTTTTAGCTTTAAAAAACTAATAATTAATAATTTTATATAATAACTAAAATATCAAACAGTTTTTTTCCAAAATTGTTTGTTTTCCCTAAAAAATTAAACATATTTTAGCCGGTATGTTCCAACACATTATGGCTGTGTTAGATTTGTAAGTCCTTCATAGGGCGACAAAATGTTAACGCAATTTTAAACAATCGCATCGCAGTTTTTTGAAAATTTTATTTTATGTTAAAAATTTTCTAAGCTTAGATTTTCTTATTTAGTTTATTTTTAATCAAATTAAAAGAAAAAGTTTTACTTTTTAATTGTTTTTTAAAATTTTATATAAACAATATTAAAAATATTTGATTAAATTTATTATTTATATTAAAATATGTATTCACAACATTCTAAACTCATTTGAATTAATCCATTAATACCATTTTTCTTAGTAAATTTAACACATATACATTTTATTAAGCATGTTAAATTTATTTTAACAAAAACTATTAATAATTTTTCTCTGTTGCAATATAATTTCATTATAATTTAATAGTTTTTGTGTTAATATTTATTTAAAATTAAGTTAAATATATACAGATACAGTAATTTAATTTAGCATGTTTTATAATTATGATTTCAAATAAATTAATTTAAAGTTTTTTTTTTATAAATATTTCTTATTTTTGGTTCTTTATAATTTAGCTCATCAATTAAGTCACAAACAACAATCGCCTGGTAGTCAAAATAGTAGAGCTTCCAATTTACGTGTTGTTATACCAGCGCCCTCAATTGCTCAAAATATGTCCACCTCAGATGAATTAACTTATGGAGATGTAAGTTTTAAAGGCATTTCTAGAAATTAAAAATAATGATAATTTTTCTATTTTAGCGTCACAATCAAACATCTTTAAATACTCCAGTAATGACATTGCAAACACCCATACCCACATTACAGGGTTATCCCTTTGTACCACAAGATTTTTCCATGAGTACCTCCGATGTTATG
The DNA here is from genome assembly GCA_949748255.1 of Eustalomyia histrio. Classification (NCBI taxonomy): domain Eukaryota; kingdom Metazoa; phylum Arthropoda; class Insecta; order Diptera; family Anthomyiidae; genus Eustalomyia; species Eustalomyia histrio. The sequence goes on from OX456527.1 coordinate 36,320,766, forward strand.
AGTCTGCCCACATGGAGTACCCATCAAGGATTGGTACATCAATCGGGGTAAGTTTTATGAATAAATTCAATACAGAACAATTTTTCGCCCAATAAATGTAATTTTTCATTGAAATTATGCAACTTTTTATTTATAAAAAAAAAACTGCAAAATTTTAATAACACTTTTTCTTTGAATGTATTAAACTTTTAATAAATGAAAACAGTCATAAAGTTTTAAGATAAATTGCATAAATTTAATGAAAACTTTAATTTGTTGAATTTCAACGAATCTTCAGGGATTTTATGCCAAAAGTTCCAGTTTAGCAAGTTTATTCAACGTTCTGGGGTGTCTAAACTTTTCTACTTTTGGGCACCTACATGGCTAAAATTATAATAAAAAAACATAGCACAAATGAAAAATTTCATGATATTTATGTAACTAGTTTTTTAATTAATCTTTTTTTTTTTAACAAATAAATAAAATTTTTAGTACAAAAAATCATCAAATTTTAAGACAAATTGAATAAATTATATATCAAACTTTTATGTTGCAACGAAACTTCATAGATTTTATGCAAAACATTCATAATATTTATGAAACTTGTTCATTAAATGTATTAATACAGAACTTTATATTTTATTTTTTTTTTTTGTAAAAATTCATTGATATTCATGCGGAATATTCTATGGGTAAATTAAAATATAATTAACAAATTTTATTCTTTACTTCCAGATTATCCCATTTATCTGTTTCAAATAGTACACCACCACCCGCCACCTCACCTGTTAATATAAAAGTCAAATCCGAGCCTCAATCTCCGCCGCGTGATCTCTCTGGTGGCCATCAGCAAAACAGTAATGGTTCTTCACATACCACTAATGGTGGAGGTGGTGGTGGCGGCGGCCATAGTCACTCTAGTATGAGTTCTAATAATCTTAATAATTCATTATCTATAAATACACACGGCTTAAGTGTTAGCAGTTCTGGTGGTGTTATAGCTGGTTCTAGTCCTGGTGGTGCTGGCGGAGGTGGTTGTCATACGAGTGGCGGTGCCTCAAATTCTTCCTCCACTTCAAATGGTTCGGCCAATGATCAGGCCACTAATTTAAGTGTATTAAATCATACCCAACAACATTTGGTCATGGCTGGTTCCAGACCATCATCAACGGGTCATCTAACACCGACACCTGGTAAGTAAATCAAAAAATTTGTTTTTCTTAAAAATTTCCAAAATTTCTAGACGTTTTTACTAATGTTAGTTACATATTTTTTTTAGTTTTTAAAAATTTGCAAAATTTTTTGAAATGATAATTTCTAACAATAAAAAATGTTTTAAACAATCAAGTGTTTAATAAGGTGTTCACAGTGCGATTTTAAAATACGTTAATGTACCCATACAGTTGAACTGTTTAAGTTAAACGTTTGAGCAGCTATTTCGTTAGAATTCGAAACAAAAAAAAAACATTATTTTAACAAAATTGTAAATAAAAAACAGTTTTTTTTTTGGTCTGCCAGCTACAAGAATAATTAATATTTGGCGTTTTTAACGTTATTATTGCTATAACAAAAAGGTTTATCATTGTCCTCTCCATTTAAGAGTAAGATTTCCTAAAATTTTTTGTAAAGTGTTCATTGAGGTGTGTTTCTGCATTTTTTTTTTTTTTGTTGCTGAAATACTTTAAATACTTTTATTATGTCCAACATTGCATTAAAGGCACATTTTAACTGGTTTGTACCTTAATTAAGTTTCTTTAATTCAATTCTTAAATTTGTCTAAATTTTGTTGTTAAATTTATCTGTTTCAAACTTGTGATAACATTTAATGAAACGTATTGGGTTTTAGAAACTTTATATTCTAAACAAGTAAATTTGAGATAAAGCGCTGCCAGTTTAGGGGATTTATCCCTAAATTTGGGACTTATTTCGTGAATAGGGATAAAAGTTTTCGTTTGGGGATCCGGGGATTTGTTGGCGATGACAAAAAAATATTTAAGGAAATTTTTGATGATAAAATTATTAACAATATTTTTTTCTCTTTGAATTTCTACCTTTTGTTTAACCCGGTCAATATTTTATAATTTATGGCAACAGTGTAAAGTTTTAAAATGTTCATATTTTTGAATACTCAATGATTTTTACATTGATACTATTTTCAAAATATTTTTAAATCAAATTACCCCTATATACAGAAAAACACAATTCTGGCAGCATTGAGTGAGTACTTTTAAGTATTGAGTACTCAATACTCAAATACTTAATACTGTTAGAACTCTATAACAGTGAATAGTTTGAAATTTTTGTGCCTGGCAAGGTCTGAGTACAAATTAATTTTTTTGTATACCGAAATGACGCTGATTTGAAGCTCTGTTCAGATTTTGTAACGTACGTAACAAATTATTTAATTTATTGTACAATGCAAACACATGTACAACAAAATTAAAATCTTTTACGCTGATAAATCAAAAGATTTTGATTCTAAAATTATTTACATAATAAAGAACACACGCGAATATGCTTGGACCCGATTGTAGGTCCATTAGGACCAGACAGGAATAAAACTTGTTTAGTAAATCCTCCCCTCATTCCACCCCACCTCAAGTGAGGACATTGAAGTAAAAAATATGTATTTTTGTTTGTAGAAACTACATTTTCAGATTTTTGGGGACCACAAAATAACAATATTCATATTTTTGGGGCTAAAAAATGGTTTAAAAATTTGTTTAATAATATGTATACATGTTAATAAATTATTCAGTTTAATTTCTTCGACCTTTTTAATATAAATTCCAGGTAATAAGTATTCAAGCTCAAGGTCTATTTTATACAAAATTATTCATTTTTTATCCAATATTTCGCCATCTCAATGGATAGCTTCTTCAGGGAAGAGATAGCGAAATATTGGATAAAAAATAAATAATTTTGTATAAAATAGACCTTAAACTTGAATACTTATTACCTGGAATACATGTTAATTTGAAAATAAAAAAAAACATGCATGGAACCCACAAATGTTTACAGTTTTTAAAGCAAATTTGCAGAGTATGCAAAAGAAATAGAAAAATTTTAAAAGACAATGTCAAAGCTAAACAAGGTCGTCGTTGAGCGTATTTTGATGACAATATTGCGAGAAAAAAATTCATAAATAGTTTATTGCCAAAATACACTTACACCGAAATCTTCAATCGCTGGTAGGGAACTTAAGATCCCCTACAAAAATTGTTTGCTTATTTTTTTCGCATTTAGCTAATATGCATCGTTTGAGTGCTGTTACTTCAATCAATTCCAAAAAAAAATAATTTATAGACCAACCCTAGTGCACATACATGTAAATAAAATTAAAATGTGTATACACGGGATTTTGACAGTTTACATAATAATACTGTATTTATATCTTGTTCAAATCCAAGGAATATCACAAAATTTTACAAAACCAAAATTTAAACGAAAACGTCGTGTAAAATACAAAAATTTAAAAAAAATTAATCAAACAACAATGTATTCATCTAAATAGAAGATTTTTGATATAAAAATGTGGCAGCACTGACCAACAGCTGAGCAAAAAAAAAAAAAAATACCAGAGTAAAAATGTCACAAAATAATTTTAAAAAAATTAGGTGGTGTTTCCAGATGACGTTTTGCTTCACACGAACGAAAATACACTAACAAAATACATGAAATAGAAAAATAAAATACTTGTAGTTACTCATCCGTCTAGCTGCGTACGTCTTATGGAAACCCCATATTAATTAAAATTAGTTTTCCAGTAAAAATATGTTTTGTATGTGGTTACAAGTACAAGTTACTTTTAGATATAAAAAAGCTTTGATTCTAGCTTGTGGTTGCTTAAAATTTATATTATCCATAACATAATTAGCGTTAGATCTTTAACATTAAATATAAAGTCAGTTCAAATACAAGTATCTTTTTAAAACTAAATAAAATGAACTAAAATTAATTTGTTTTGGCCTCGCAAAAGCTCAACCTGTCAATTTAACTTTCCAAGACTTTGTTGAGAGTTTCTGGTTCTCACAAATGGCTCGGACGATATTAGCCTAAAGGGTGTGGATCGTTTCTAGATTATTCGCATAAGGACAACCCAGAAGAAAATGTCTAAAGGGAGCAAAACGCAGCTCCGAGGCGATCAATTGACATCGCCAATACGGCTTATAACACGATTACCGAACTTACACTCACCAAAAAAAGTCTGTAATGGCAACTGAAAATTTTGCTGTTATTACGGGAAATTCTGCTAATTTGAGCCCAGCGGTATTTTTTGCTAAACTTAGCAACACATGTCTGCTGACGTGTAGTACAATGAAATTAGTAGAAAAATTAGTAGCCGCTACTAAATTTTAGTAGACTTTTTGTAAAGTGGAATTTAAAATCTGTTTGCTAAAATCAGCAAAAAAAATTACTAAATATTATTAATATTAGTAAAAAGCTTTGAATTTATTTTTCTTATCGCGCATCAAAAATTTTGATTATATTTTTTAAAAAACGAATTAATCATTTTGTTTTAATTTCTGTTTAAGGTTAAATTTGAATTGTTTTTAGGGCGGATTTTTAGAACTAAAAAACCTTTTTAGTGCTGTTTTAAGTCGATGTCCTCTTTTTAGACATGAGTCGGTATCTTCACTTCCGATCCCTTTTTTAATATATGTAACATTTCAAGGAAATTTAAGTTTGTAGGTGTAAGTTTTAATTAGAAATAACATTTCCTTCAATATCCACTTTTTTAAAATTAGTAATATTTTTTGCTAATTTTAGCAAATCGGTTTTCAAAAATTTGTAAAATGATTTCTGAAATTAGCAACAAACATTTGTAAATATTCTGTAAAAACTCTGTAATTTGTTAGATGTAAATAGCAAAAAGATTGGCTAAATAATAATTTTTTACTAAAAATCAGTACAAAAATAGTAGAGTGCGATTGAAAACCGTTTACACATTTTTCTACTAACTTTTTTCTGAGTGTAGTGCTCAAAAAATCGATTGCTTGATGAGCTGTGTGACATGGTGTGCCGTCCAGCTTAAACCATTTCAGCCCATAAAAAGTCCGTAATCATGACTGTATCGCTCGCCGTTAACTGAAATTGCATTTCCAGCAGCATTTTGGGAAAAAATGGGTCACTTTACGTAAATGCATTGGCTTCTCCACAATGACTTACGGATTTTCCGATCCGCAAATGCGGCAATTTTGTTTGTTGAGATGAAAATGTGACCAAATTCGATGTTCAAATTGAGCTTCTTTAGGGCAAAAAATAAGAAGCCGTAAAGAAGTATATGGTCACCCGCTTTCAACTGCCTTGCAACGAAAAAATCCAAGATCTTTGTGCAAAATTCTTAACATGATGGTGCGAGAAATGGCGAGTTATTGTAATGGATGGCGAGTCGATGTTCTTGGATTGAGTATGCACTTTACGACGACGGGGAAAATCAGTTACTAGCAAGTCAGTCTCACGAACTTTTGGCATAAACCTGCGTGCAAAACGCGCGCTGGGGGCTTTATTTCGGTCAAAAATTTTTATTTTAACGAACTTTAAAAATAAGTTTGCAATATTTGCCATGTTGAAGCGTGAGGTATGATCCTGACTGATAAAAAATCTATCAGTGTCAAAATAACATATGATTTAAATAGATACCTGCATTTGGACCACCCTGTATTGTACTTCGCCAAAAAAAAATAAAGAAATATTTTTAATATCAAATTATTTCTATATTGTTTTGTTGACAAAGACAAATCGGAATACTGCAACAATTTCAGACGAAATTTTATCTACGATTTTGGAATTTCAAACGCTGCCTAAAATTGAGATTTGAATGAAAATACTGTAGTAATTTCTTAATGAATCCTAGTTCGAAACTACTATAATTGTTAATCGATTCTAGTAAAACTTCCTTAAGCATGTTTGGATACTCTTAAACCGGTTCTAGCAATATAGCGCCCCGGTAGGCTAGTTGGTAGCGTGTTAGCTTATCAGTGCGGGGGTCGTGGGTTTGGTTACCACCAGAGGCTCTGGCCTGTTTTCGCTACAACGAGCCGTTTAGGGAATTAAGATATACTTTGTAATTATATGTTAAAATCTTCCTCGATTTTGTTAAAAACATTTTTTATTATTGAAATTATCAAATAAATACAGATTTTAATAATGCATGAGCTTTTCTTTGCAACTAACTTAATTTGAAAAAAAAAAACTTTCGATTTAAAATTATATAAAATATATTAGACAAAATTTGTATCTTTGTTGTAGTTATTATTAATTAATTAATTTTTAAATTATCCTCTTTTTTTAACAATACAAAAATAACAATTATTATTTTAGGCATAGATAAATACGAAGGTTATCCCTATCGGTCACAGCTGGGTCAGAATTCTAGATTATGGAATTTTGGTAAATTGGCTTTGTCACAGAAGAAAACATTATAATGCATTGAAATCTTTGTATATTGAACAGTTGTTAAACAACAATTTAATCGAAATTTCAAACTTACTTGATTTAAATATTTTTTGAGTATTAATCGAAATTTCTGTACAAAATTAAAGTTTAACATAAAAGTATGAAATTCGGGGTTAAGCAAAAAGAATTTCAGCAAAAAAATATGGCAGTATTAATTAATTTATAATTATGAATTTCATTATTTATTATAAATTTCACTATAATATCTTTATAATCATCATTGCATATTTCATGATCAATTTTTCTTTACAAAATTCCAAATTTATTCACCCCGGCTATGTTCTGTATTTCGAAGTGAAATTAAGTTTGATGTCTTTTTTTCACTGTGTTCTTAAATTTTATTCAATTCAATTTCAGATTTCTTTTTTCCATTTAATAAGTAATGTATAATCATAATTCACTTAAATTTCATTTAAATTGAGATACAAATTTTAAAGAAATTTTCACTTTCACCCAAAAGTGAAATTCAGAATATGGCCGATAATTCAGAAATTCACAACATATTTTATAGTATCATATTTATATTAAAATTCAAAGATTTTGAAATTTATTAAAATTAACATAGTTTTATTATTGGTCATAAGATGACAACTCATAGCTGGCAAAGAAATTACCACTTAAGTTGAGGATGCCAAATGACTTTAGTGTGTTCGGAAAAGTCGTCTGTCAGGCTTAAGTCAAAGTAAAATTTATCTAATAGTTACGAGTTATCAAATTATAACAATCAATATCTTGAACATATATGTATAAAATTTCTAAAACTTTTTAGAACTCATCTTTATGATTTATGATTTAATTTTAATTATTTTAAAATCTCTTAAAATTGACCCAGTGCATGACATTTTTTGTACAAATTAGATTTTTTGTATGTTATTATTTTCATTTAAATTCATCCTTGTTGCACCATAAGCAGATTATTATTTTGTAATTGTATTATTTATTTAAACATGTACACTAAAAGAATTATGTTAGTTAACGTTAACTGCGATTTCAGGTAAATTTCATTAACAATTTATTAACATTTCAGTTATTTTTAACTTTTCGTGTAGTTGTAATAACTGAAATATCAGTTATATTTAAATGCAATTGTACTGTAATAACTGAAATATCAGTTATATTTAAATGCAATTGTACTGTAGACTTTTTTTGGTTGCAATTGAACTAATTTTCTGAGTGTATTATAAGAAAAAAATATATTTAGGTAACACAGTAGTTTCAAATAAACAAAAAATAACAAAGTTGTAAGAAACGGGGCAGCGACTTTTAAGTAAATGTGAGCGCAAAAATGAGTTTGACCAAATAGTTTTACAAATCAAAGAATTTTCTACAAAAATGCATAAATTTGTTGTTGTTAATTTTGTAAAAATCCTCAAATTTTACAATAAGTAAAAATTATTTAGATTTTTAGTTCATATTTTTAGTTTTATAGTGCATATATTTTGGTTTTTAAATGGATGTTTAAGTGCATATTTTGCTTTTTCGACTGCATATTTTAGGTGCATATTTTTGATTTTTTTTTGTGCATGAAAGTCGTTGTCCTGGTAACAAATGATGTCTTAATAACGAACAATTATTTATTTTTTTAAATATTTATTATAATTAAAATTATAATAAACTTAGGTCTAAAGCACTAGCTACTTATGCTATCGGCTTTAGTAACGAACAATTATTAGGGTTGAATGCATAAAAATTTCTTAATTTGCTGTTAAGGTATATTTTTGTTAAAGTGCACATTTTCCCTGTTAATCCTTTATTAAACAAGTGTCGAATTTTTTAATACCCTCCACCAATATCCTAAAAAATGTTCTCCACTCTTTTTGATACAAATAAATTACAAATTTTTAGAAGTAAAATTATGAAGGTGAAAATAATTTCTAGAGGTGAAAAACTTTTTTGGTGGGAATAAAATTGAGATGGGATTGAAAATTTTTGGAGGTGAGAAAAGTTTTTTGTGTTGTAATAAAATTTTAGCGGTGAAAAAGTTTTTTTGAGGACAACAATATTTGAGATAAATATAAAATATTGTTTAATTCTAAGCGACTGTTAAAAAAACAAGTTAAAATATTTTACTTGGCAGTCGCTACTATGAAGTTTTACTAAAATACACCAATTTGTATAGAAAATTTAGAGGTACCTTCATATTTTAACTCATAACTTTTTAACCGCTGGACCGATTTTACTCATTTTCAGTACCCAAATTCACGCGAGTATGTCCATTATTCTATGTAAAAATGAGCACCCCCGTTTGCGTCTTCGCATCGTGATCGTCATTTAAACAAACAGACGAATATCGCTAAATCGACTTAAAATTGCATAAAGTATATATATTCGTGATATATACTTTATGCGGTCTTAGACCTACATTTCGACAAGTTACAAACGAAATGACAAACTGATATATACCCTCACCATATATGCTGGAGGGTAACAGTAACAGTTTGTTAATTTTTCGTTTAATTCTGGCAACACTCTAATTTAATTTCTTCCCACTCTCAAATAAATTCTATAAATGAGATTGCTTTCAATAAAAATCCAAACCATGTCATTGAATTTTGCACTTCGAAAGAAACCTTTAAATTGTTACTTTTTGAATTTTTTAATTTGTATTTTTTTTTTTTTAACTATAATACATGTTGTATCTAGTCTGTAAGGAAATTTTATATATTCCATTGACTTAATAAACTAAAATAATAATAATAATAATAACAAATTGTTAGTGATTTATAAACTTAGTAAACGATTGACTCGTTAATCGTAGAAAAATAACATTGTTTTGCAGGTTTCATAAATAAAATTAGTTAATGATTAGTTTAGTTTTTAAACGTAAAACTAAGAAGTAATAGTGAAATAGTAATTTTTTTAAAAACATTTCATTACTACGAATAGTTAAAGTATTCGAATGAATAATATGATTTGATTAAATCAAAATTACTACTTTGTAGTAATTTGAAAAATTTTGTGAAAAAAAATGGATGGTAACCGAAACGAATGCGGTTATCGATAAGGGTAATGATATTTTGGTTATTTCGGTAACGGTATTTTAACGATAACGATATTTCGGTTGATTCGGTATCAGGATTTTAGCGATAACGCTATTTTCTATTATTTCGGTAACCCTGGAAAAAAGGCTTAAATGACACAATTGTGGTAGATTTTATTAATTTGTTTGATGGAAAATTCGTTAGATTTATTGCTTTTGTGCTACCCAACCTCACATTTTTCCCTGTTAGCATTTTTATAGTCATTCTGTGTGTAACGTGTCGAAATATATAGGTCTAATACCCCATGAAATATATTCGTGATCGTTTCATAAATCATTTCTCAATAATTCTTTATAATATTTATAAAGTTAACTTTTCATCATTTCATAAAGGAAAATTGAGTGAGATAAGACAAAACGGACATATTTTTTTGAGCCTAGTGGATTACTAACATATTTCGATAATGAAATTGGGCTAGGTCCGAGTGAAATTCTAAACAAGATCATGTTAGTAAGATTTTTATAAATTGCTTAGTTTACCTCAAAAAAAATATATATATGACCCCCTTTGAAATAATTTTTTTTTTTAGATGTTAACGTGGCCAGGCCCTTAAAAGTGATACTACACCCAGTTACATATCAGTGTTGGTACTCATGAAAGAAAATGTTGTCAGAATTCCAATTAGAAAAATAACGGAAAGATACCTTTCGGGGGTTTCAAATTGATACTTTATAATTATATGCAAATATGCTACTAGAGTCCGGAAAACGAAAAATTGTTTTTAAAAAAACCGGTTTCGGTACAGGCACAAACAAAAATTCAAATATTAAATATTAAAACAAAAATCTTGAAAGAATTGTAATATATTTAAGAAATACCTACCTAACTGTAAATTGTATACTCTGAAACTTTAAACTTTTATTACATTTGTGTTACAAATGTTTTAAGAACTCTGAACCCTATTTCAGTAATTCTCGCATCGAAGAAGTTTTCGCGATTTTCTCATCAGATCTAGCGGTTTTAATTTGCCTCTGCAGAAAAAATTGTCGGGTTAGTTATTAACCGAAATTCTAGCGATTTTTAATCAAACTGAATTTGATTTAGAAGCCAGTTGTATTTTCAAAAATGTTATAAAATTCGCAAATTTATTTATTTTGTTATAAAATTTTTTGTAAAAAAAAATCTCTAAAATGATTTTAAAAAAATGGATTTTCTGAAATAAAGGTATTTGGATTTTGATAGAAATATAGGTATTTTTCATCGTATGACGCCTTTTATTGAGAATATAACACTCGAACAATTTGACGGTAAATACTTTAATTTAAATTTTATCAAAATACGCCTTCCGACAATATTATACTTTTTGCGAGATGCCGCCAGGTTGAAGTCTTAAGTAATTTTATAGATCATTTTATTTTTTTTTTTTTTTTTCAAATTCAAAAGTTTTTCTATAATTTTTTCCGCTTGAAAGTGTTATTTTTTAGCAGCTAACAACCATTAATAACTAATACTACTTACTGACTGCGATGTGATTTTTTTAAATTAGAATAAACTCAGTTTTCAGTTTATTAAAATTCAGGAAAAAATCAGTTATGTAATCGGTTTTCGATTTTGAATACTCTATATCAACGGTTCGCAAATGGGGGAGTTGCGACACTCTGGGTGTCCGTAGCTGAGGGATCTGCGAAGAGTTCGGAAAAAATTATTCAAGAATAAGAAGGTAATAATAAATGTCTATGGAGTATTCCAATTCTTAGGACTTTTCAGATTCCGGTAATTTCTTTGTTTAATTGAATACACATTGTTTTTTCTAAAAAAGAGTAAATTTTTCCTATAAAAAATTACAGATCCTTAGAAATTTTTCATAGAAATAATATTGTCGACCACAAAATGTTCTTTTTTAAAAAATCAAAACGAATGAAAAATTATTTCAAAAATCAAAATATTTACATTAAATATTTCCAAAGCAAACTATAATATTCATGTTAGTTTAGGCAAGTGTCTTTTGACAAAGTATATTTCCAACACTAACTTAATTAAAAGATTTTGGTAGTCTTTATCTGGTAAATATCTCAAATTCTGCTAATTCTAATGAAAACATTTTTTCATCTTTGTATTCTTTCCATTTTCTTTGAATCTTCGGAATTAAATGTTTTATTTGAATATAAAAAACCAGTATAAATTCCTCAGAGGGTCCGTGAAGAAAAAGTTAGTGGAAACCGCTGCTCTGTATGGTGCCCAAATAAAAGGAAAATTTTTTCACAATTACAAAAATACATCAACATGAATTTTAGTAGATTTAAGACGCAAAAAGTAGTGGAAGATTGGTTTACAAAAAATTAGTATGAGAAATAGTGTAGAATTAAGAGATTTTTTAGTTTTTAGAAAAAAAAATGTAAAAAGTATCGCTTTTTGACGGCCTGGTTGTCTCAAGAACCCCGGCTTCCTTAACACCTAATATAAAACAATTTTCCCATCCCCTAGATGGGATATTTTTTTTGAGATGCGCCTGCTTAGCCAAAATATTTTGTTTATAGAAACCACAAGATTTTGCTTTATATCAATTATATTTGCCAGTAAAAAGAATTAATCATTATTTAAGTAAGAGATTTTTGACATTTCAAAAAAACCCTAAATATAAAATTTTAATTATTTTTTTTTAATTATGTTCTATTGCAATTATCATATAAATTTCTATCTAAAATATTAATGCATATTTGTCTTAATTTATATTAAACTAACCCACTGCACTCAGAGAAAAAAGTGAACAAATATTATTTTAAAAAAAAATTCTACTAATACTTGCCATATTTTTATATTTTTTTGCATCCCCGATATTTAATAAAAAATACAATAGTTAAAAAAAAATAAACATGAAACATGTTCAATATAAACTGAAATAAAGTGTATTAAAACATCTCTCTTTTTTTCTTAATAGAATTTATTTTTATTAATGCAGGATCAGTGACGTCAAGTAATATACCCTCTCCCGATATGCGTTTAAATGATATACAAAAAGCGGTTAGTCAACAACAACAGCAGCAGCAACAACAACAACAACATCAGCAGCATCAACAACAACAACAACAGCAATTAAATGACTATGATGGCCCAAATCAGGCACATAAACGTCCTAGAATATCGGGTGGATGGACAACATAGCCAAATGAAATTAATAAAACCATGGTAGAAAATTATCATCAACAACAACAACATCATCATCAGCAACAACAACAACAACAATTTCATAGTAGTATCAACAGCATCACAACCAGACAACATCAATCACAATTTAGTCAATATCAATCTAAACAAAATTCCAATTCCAACAATCAACAACAGCAACATCAAGAATTATACAACACCTATATGAGTGTTGCTGCCAATAATGCTGCTAGTTGCCAGAATAACAATAATAATAACAACAACAGCAACAACATGTCGCGCCACAATTTAAAACAATTTATGCAAAACCACCTGAATTTAAACACCCACCAAACTCTACAACAGCAACAACAACAACAACACGCATCGGCTATGACATCGTCGCCTTCAACATCAACAACTCAAGGTAAAAATTGTTTAAATTTTATGACATCTTCAGCAACAATTGCTGGAGGAGGTGGTGCAGCTGAAACTGCTTCCTCTTCCAGTGTTAACACTATTGGTATCGATAATTCGCTAATGTATCACCAACAATTGAAACAATTTTAAATAGAAAAATATTAAATATTATAGAAGCCAACACAAATTGAAAGTCATTTAATTTACACTGTAAATGTTTAAAAAAAAATATTTATTTTAAGTTTTTTTTTATAGAAATATTCAATTACATTACACAATTAAATTACACTGGTCAAAATTTAAAAATGGCGACGAGGTTGGAAATCAGATTTGAAAATTTTAAATTTTTGTCATGTCAAAAGTTCAATACAACCTATAACATTCGTGAAAATATTAACAAAAAATAATGGCAAAAGTCATATTTTTAACTCCATTCGGCTCTGATACTAGATTGGTGCAAAAGGATGGTATGATTTCAAACAAATATTCTTCAAAAATCAATATAATAAAATTTAATAATGGGACTTAAATCAAACATTGATAGAAAAAGTTGTTAAGGGTTTTAGAAATCTAAAAATAGAAATTGAAATTCAACTTGTAGTCTAGATTGGCGATAAATATGTTGACATAAATTGCAGCAAATGTCAAAAAATAAAATGTACGAAATCGCTCGATTTCGTACATTTTTATTGACGGCAAATATGTCGCAATAGTTCTCCAGCAGTATTCGTAGCAATTTTTGCTAAGATAAAACGTCAATCTAGCTGTCATATTTCTTTGACAATTGAAAAACAAGACGCCATAAATAAAAAAAAAAAATAGAAAAGTGATAGAAAAACAAAAAAATACTAAATTTCAAAGAACTAAATAAATTTTAAGCAATTATAAGGGAAAAATAAAAAATAAAAATTTTTTAACTTTAAAGAATCTTCTTCCTTAAAACTTTTCAAAATATGAGAACATAAATACGTGATATCCATCCTTTAACATAAGCTCGGCAATCAGCAATTTTGTGCCGTTATCTGCCGACGCATTTTACTCATAACTAAGATTTTTATATCTTAAATAGATGGGGAGTAAAGCACGTCGGGCATTGATGTTGTGAGATAAGCAGGCTTGCCAGACTTGGGGTTTTGTCCACAAAAATTTGGATTTTTTATTGGTTGGTTTTTTTTTTGGGGAATTAAATAACAGTTTGGGGATTTTTAGGGGATACTTAAAATTTCTGATAATCTTTAAAGAATAGTACAAAGTTAATCTGTTTAGTTTATTTCATGTGATTTCTTTAGTATGTATAAAATTAAAAATTTAATATTTCTAAAGATTAAATCATAAAAATTCTCATTGCGTTTATAATGAAATACAACTAAACAAATATTCTAAGAAATTCCAAAAACTTCGTCCCCTGACGATTCTCTTAAGCAAGGATAAAATCTGAATATGGAGCAGCTTAAAGCTAAATATTTTTCACAATTTTTTTGAAAAGGTTTTGGAATTTAACTATAAAAAATAAAATTTCAAGATTCCCCATACAAATGAAAGCCAGCAAATTCGCAAGATTTGTAAAAAATCTCATAAAAATTTCGCTATTCTTTGGCGGAGTATCCGTCGAAGAATAAAGTGCATTTCAGAAAAAAGGGTTAACAAATCAAATCTTAACGAGCGAAAACAAATAAATTTTGGCGTTTAGCCAAAAGACATATTACTTTAAGTGTACCAGACTTGTTTTCGCTGTAAGGGTTGCGTTTGCATTACAAACGAAATCTAATTTAAACAGGATTTCGAATTCATATGGTGCTGTATACAGCAACTAGATTTCGAATTATATTTGAAACTAGATTTCGTGTGCAATGTAAAAGTAAACTAAGAAATTTAAAATTTTACTTTGACATTAATTTCCACAATCTTATCTAGCTCACTTACACTTGACTAATGTAATTTAATTTGAATTTCAAACAAGAAATCCAAATATAGATCAATGAATCTACATTCACATACAGTGTCATACATAAAACTTATAACAAAGTTTATAAGAGCCACATTATTATCTAAATAAGTTTAAAGTTACAGAAAATACAAAACAAAAAATCAATTAAAAATACAAATTAAATAAAATTAATTGTATAAAAAAAAAAGTCACATATAAAGAAAGGTAAATCTAAAAAAAGAAGTCAATAATTTTTAGTAACAAAAAAAAGAAATGCTTTCAATCAAGAAATTGATATAAAGAAAAATTGCCACAAATAATATATTTATTTTAAATACTAAAAATTAATAGAAATTTTCTAGAATTCTTATAAACTGGAATGAATTACCTTTCTTTGTTAAGCCCAATTTATACTGCACACAAAAACCAATAGTTTTTAAAAAACTTTGAAGTTTTTGAACAAAATTTGCTTGGAATTTTAAAAACCATTAACTTTTAATAGTAGTATAGATTGGGCTTTAGTTTTAAATAAAATAAATATTAATAAAAAAAAACAAAATATTTTCTTTAAAAGAAAAGAAAAACATAATTTTGTAGTAAAAAATAATAAAATTAATTATAAAACACAAATTAATTTAACTTTAAATTAATTTGAAAAGAAAAAACATGTAAATATTTTTTTAATATAAAATTATTCACAATAATTAAGTATAATGTTAAAGAAAAATATACGTAAAATTACAAAAAGTAAAAAAATAGTCATTAATTTAAAAAAAAAAAAAACAAAAAACTTAAGATGAAATTATTAAAAAAAAAAATAAATTAAATAAAATGTTATAAAACTATTAACACTATATGAAACATTTATTAAGTGTTCCACAGATAATCAATATTATTGACAATATTTTTAAAAATCAAAAAATTAAAAACATCAATTTGTTGATTTTGTAATATATTGTCATTTATATTAATCGTGGGTGCCCAGCAAGGATTCCTTTATTTATTAAGAAGTCCCTTAAAATTATTTTAAATTTAAATAAAACAACATTTGATATTATATATTTCCCCAAAAAATGGCGCCCAACTTGGGGATCTAGTTCTAAAGCATTAATTACTGTAAACATTAAGATATTTTTGTTTTTTAATTCAAATCTTAATGGCGCCCAACGCGGGGGAACCAAAGAAACTTTTTTTTTAATTATATTTGCAATTATCTATTTTTATTAAAAAATAATTTTAAAAAATGGTTTCTTGGGACTTCTTTTTAGATAAAAATAAAATTCCTCAATAATTTTAATAAAAAAAAATATCAAGAAAAATTTTACTCTTTAAGAGTATTCTTTTTTTTCGAATTTGAAATGCAATTCCTCAAATACTATCCAGTTTTTCATAGTGTTAATTTAAAAAAAAAATATATTATATATAAATTTAAAAATTTGCTCGTAAAATCACAACGGTAAAATAAACCTCCCCAACAATATTGTGCAATTTGTTTAAAGGCAATAATTTATTATTATTATTTTTTAATTTAACTATAATTTTTTGGTGAAAACATACTACTCATATCAATGCTTTCATTTAATTGAAAACAATTAAAATAATAAATAATTTTATATAATAAATTTAATTTCATTATTATTTTTAAGTTAAAACATTTTTAGTTTTTCTTTATCAATTTTTTATTCTAAAGTCATTAATTTTAACTTTTATTTTAGTTTTTACATCTCAAGACTTGGTTTTTTTTAAATATTATTTTTTAATTTATAATAATTAAATTATTATATATTTTATAAATAATTGTTTCATTATAATTATTAAAATGAAAATAATTAAAAGAACTTTTGGGTATAAAATCGAGTGTCAAAGAAATACAATGAAAATTAAATCCCCAAGTTATGAATTAAATTTTAGTTATCATTTTTTATTTTTTAATTAAAAAAAAACTATTTACATTTTTTAATAAATAATTTTTATTAGAAAAAAATTGATTTTGAGTTTCTTTATTTTTTTTTTTTTTTAACTTTTCAGTTATAATTGTTAACACAAAACATTAACAAAAATTGTATAAAATGTAAATATACTTAAAAAAGAAACTTGAAAATCATTATCATTATCGTCATTGAATTATGGTCGACTGAGAAAATGGAAAACGTTTCTTATAGAGTTTTTATTTAATACGGAAAATAGGTTTAAAAACTATTCGTTATAAAGGGTGTCCCAAGAAGAACGCAAGTTTTACATTTTAAATAAAACACAGATATTTAAAAAAAATCGTGAAACTTTATTATATCGTAAAGTAGACAGAATGAGGTTATGTATGGAACAATATATCGTACAGATATCCGCCGCGGCTTTGCTGGCATGCACGCGATCTTTTAATGAAATTTTCAATGACCGTTTTGCATGAATGCTGCGGTATTTCATTAATGTAGCGTCCAATTTCCTCTTTTAAGGCTTGAGTCGTCGTCGGCTTATTCGCGTAAACCATCGACTTCAAAAAACCCCAAAGAAAAAAATCTAATGGTGTTAAATCGCACGATCTAGGCGGCCATTTCTGATCTCCAAAACGCGAAATAACAGGACCGGGAAATGACTGATGCAGCAATTGAATTGTTTCTCTGACTTTATGACATGTAGCGCCGTCTTGTTGGAACCACATGCCCTCCACATTCATTTCTTCAAAACTGGTTATCATTTCACGATACCGAACACCATGGACTGTTTGCGCTTGACCTGCCTCATTTTCATAAAAAAAAGGTCCAATGATTCCTCCAGCCCAAAAACCACACCACACAGTGACACGTTGAGGATGCATTTGCTTCTCGTGAATCACTCGAGGATTTTCCTCACCCCAAATGCGACAATTCTGCCTATTGACGAAGCCATCAAGATGAAAATGGGCCTCGTCACTGAAGATGATTTTATCGGCAAAATCAGCATTTTCATGTTGTCTCTCCAATACCCAATTAACGAACTCCCTTCGCTGTCCATGGTCAGCTGGCTTCAGTTCCTGAGTCAATTGAACTTTGTATGCATGCAGATGCAAATCTTTGGTCAAAATTCGCTGCAAAGTGGATTTGGAGACACCAATTTGCTGAGCTCGGTGTCGAATTGAGGTGGATGGAGTTTGAGCGACATCATCACGTACAGCTGCGACATTTTCGGTCGATCGACCTGGTCGATGGCGCGTTGTTGTCTTTACATCACTAACAGACCCAGTTTCGGCAAATTTATCCATTAATCTCTTTACAGTTGACTCTTTTGGAGCATTATTGTGACCCCAAATTGATCGCAATTTGCGAACTGTAGCGGCAAAACTTTCACCGTTTTGGTAAAACAATTTCACAATGAGAAAGCGTTGTTCATTCGTGTAGCGCTCCATTTTTACTAACCTCGTACCTTCTACTAGCAAACAATAACAATTGTTCAAATGTCAAACAATGACACTTCGAATTTTGCCAGATTTAAAAATTGCGTTCTTCTTGGGACACCCTTTATTTACTGTTCACAAGTGTTGGTGTTCTATGTGCACAGCGAAAAATTAATATCCTCCATATTTAGAACAGGGCGTGTCACTTAATCTATTTTGTACCAGGCTACATAAATTTTTAAATACCTTAATGAAATTTTAATGGCTAGTTGAAAATAGAAAATAGTTTTGGGCCCTTTTTTCCTGAGATCTCGACCGCTGGGGTATTTAGAGCAATCAATTTCCTAAATAATGATATTAAATATAATAAAATATAGCTTTCATAACAATTTTGTGTTTATTTAAATTTATTTTAACTGTTAACTATTGAAATCAATAACGTTTTTTTTTTGTTTTTCCTTTTTTATGCCTTTAGTTAAAATTAGACAAACAATAGACTATTTTTATATCCTCCCAGGTGGGAATTTGAAAGGGGGGGGGGGGGGGAGGCCAAAAACGTTCAGGTTGGAAAATCAATATATCCAACTTAATTATAAATTTAAAAAAGTTTAATTCCATAACCTTGTATTTTTTAATTATTTAATGAAAAATAACAAAAATTTGTGGTATAGATCTCGACCGTCGGTACAAAATAGGTTTATGTTAAATTTATATATATATTATGTGTGGCATTAAGTGGCTCACCCGGTTCTGAATATAGTAGACTTGCTATTTTCAATGTGAAATTTTTTCTATAACAACCAAGGAAAGGAATATTAACGCAGAATTTATAAGTGCAAATATTATTTTTGTTTAACTTTTATCCAAGTTTGGAGTCACATAGCTTTGGTGTGATGTCAAAATTTGTCTGAAAACAGATAAGCTGTAGTTCTCAAAGTATGCATGCAAATTTTAGTTTTTTTAGTTCAGTTTTAGCCATATCTAGACCTCCCATTAGACTGATAGTTTTCTCGACTTTCGATTTTTATTATGAACTGTTCGGAATATTACAATACAATATAAAGGCTAAATCTTATGTGGTGCAAATTTAAGTCAAATAAAAAAAAAACGTTTTACAAAGCGCTTTGAGGTCAAAGTTCACGTTATGGATATTTTTACTACTTTTAAGAAAAGAAAAATTCTAAAAGCATAAACGGATTTTACAACAAATTAACAGTTTATTATATAACGAGGTCTGAAACTTACATGGTCCAAATTTGAGTAAAATAAATTAACAATATACACATTGGGTATACAAGTTAATAATGACGATTTGGACAACAGATGGCATAACTATCACATATGGTTTGTGTCAATAATAACAAATATGGTATTTTGGAGGGTAGACATCTGTCATTATAGTTCAGTATTTGTTAGGCGCCAAAGTGTAAACACACATTTTTTTCAATCGCTATAATAATGTCTAATTTTGTGCTTAAAAAAGATGTTTTGAGGGGAAGTCTGATAACCTTCTTTCATTTGAAGAAAACGACGAAGCTTACAGTCAACATGCACCAACTCAAAAAACTTGTGAATGATGGTTTGCGCAATTCAAAAGTGGTGATTTCGACACAGAAGACAACAAAAGGCCTGATCAGCCGAAAAAGTTTGAAGATGAGGAATTGCAAGCATTACTCGACGAAGATTGTTGTCAAACGCAAGAAGAACTTGCATTATCATTGGGAGTCACACAACAAGCCATTTTCCTACGCTTAAAAGTATTGGGATTCATTCAGAAGCAAGGAAATTGGGTACCATATGAATTAAAGCCGATAGACGTTGAAAGGCCATTTTGCATGTCGCAAATACTGCTTGAACGCTACAAAAAAAAGTAAATTTTGCATCGTATTGTTACTGGTGATAAAAAATGGATACATTACGATAACACGAAGCCAAGTCATCGCCGAAGCCGAATACCCATGGCGCTAAGGTGATGCTCTGTATTTGGTGGGATCAGAAGGGTGTTTTGTATTATGAGCTGTTGAAATCTAGTCAGACGATCACAAGGGACCTGTACCAAACACAATTGATTGAAGAGAGCAATCAACGAAAAACGACCAGAATATTCGACCAGACACGAGGCCATAATCTTCCATCTTGACAACGCTCGGCCACATGTTGCAAGACCGATCAAAAACTATTTCGAAAACAGTGGATAGGAAATTTCGGTTCACCCGCCTTATAGCCAAAACCTTGCCCGCTCTGACTACCATTTGTACCAGAAATTGGCTTCATTCATTCCTTACCTCAAAATCGGAGCAGATCTTTTGGTGCGGAATCCATATGCTACCAGAAAGATGAGAAAAAGTAGTGGCTAACGATGGACAATACTTTGAATAATGTATCAATTCATTTTGCTACTATAATAAATGCATTTTTCAAGCAAAAAATCGACATTATTAATTTGTATACCCAATATATTTTTTTAAATCAAATCCGAAAGCTCTTAAAAAATCACCCATTACGTATTTATATTCAAAATTAAACAACTTAAAGTAAGTGTATGGGGTTCTGTGGGTAGAAACACAGCCTCCAAATCTAAGGGTTCTGAGTTTAAACCCTAAGGAATTAAAAAAAAAAAATTTTAAACATTTTTTTATTAAATAAAATTAAAATACACAATTTATCATCTGTTGTGGCTGCTATGTTATTTTAAACAAAAATATTAAAATTTTAAGCCTAAAAAATATTCAGGTTTGAAATTTGACTAGAAAAAATTTAATACAGTTTAGCCTAGAAGAAAATCCTGACAAACATAAGGTTTTCGGTTCAAGCCCAGTTTGCAGCATTAAAAATTTTTATTTTTAAAATAAATTTTGTGCAATATGTTTCTAATTATATTTCTAGAAAATTAATTAATCTATAAATAGAAAAGCAATCAAATATTACAATCAAAATTCGAAATATGTAAATAAAATTTAGTTATTACAACAATATTAAAAATTTATAAAAGTGATGGTAGATGGAACTACAAAAATTCGGTTGGCAAAAATTTGCTTACAACTACAAATATTTTTTCTGTTTGTACTTGCACGAGATATTAAACTACATAATTTTATTTTCTAAATGGTTTTTTTAATATCTTATTATTTTCTTACCATGGTTGGCAAGCAATACCTTTTGGTTATAACGGTAGTTGTCTACCACGCTTTTGATCAATGCCGATACGAAAATTTTGAAACTGCGTTTTAATAGTGGCATGTGTCTTCTTATATCACGGGGCTTCTTTCACAATATTACTTGTTAAATTTTGTTATATCTGTAAAATACCTTTATAAATCGGTGTTTCGGTAGTTTAGCTTTATTATAACGGTAGTATAAGATATTTTAAAATTAAACCGGTAAAATAGCGCAAAAAACCAGATTATACAAAAAGTCACATGCCTTCAATCGAATCGCAATTTTAAAATTTTTATATCGGGCTTAAAGTGGCTGTGGTAACCAACTACCGTTATTATGAAACGGTATTGAATGCCAACCATGTTTCTTACACATTTGCACAAAAATTAGGAAACAAAAACACATGTTTTTGAAAAGAAAATCAATTGATATATGAATAATTTGACAATAGTATTTCGATTGCCTCAATAAAAAAAAATTCATTTGCTGCAACTAAACCATTCGATTGCCAACAATGTCGGTTGTCAGCTAGAATCTGTTTTCTACATTAAATAAAATTAACTAGAAATTAGAAAAATTAACTTATTTGGAGGAAAAATTAACTTATTTGGAGGAAAAATAAAAATAAGAAAATATTTTCTAACATCAGTTAAATAGCACCTCTGTTAAGTGAAAATTATACTAAAATTTTCTAATAAATATAAAACTGTTTCTATGGTAAAGGTAATATATTTTTAAGTACTTTACATTCGGAGTAGTTCCGCTTTGTGACAACACTGCAGGATATCCTGAAACGTTATAAATTGTGACAAAGTCAAATCCTTTTCGTAGTTAATTAATGGCTTTGCTTGAGAGAACTACAAAAAGGGACGCCCTTAGTGACACACGGCATCTATGGCTAAGTAACACTGGGGGTCCTTTGTCTTCTTAAATTAACTAATTTAAGGAAATTGTTGCAAAAAAAATATCACAGTTACATTTCTGGTTTTTATTGAAAATTGAAAAATATCATAAGTTTATTTTATGGCATTTTTAGCTTAAACTTTAACTTTTTTTATTATTAAGTGAAAAAAAGTTCGATAAATATAAAGTTAAATAGGCGCAACGTCAATTATAGGAAAGTCATTATGCCGTAATGTATAAAATATGCTTGCGATATTTTGAATTGTAGTCAGCAAACAAAATTATTACATAAAAGCCCAAATTCGAAATATTTTACCTTTTCCTAACAAAATTTAAAATATATTTTAAGCTATTTTAAGATCAATATTTAAGAATATTAAGATTAAAGGGTGGGAGATTTTTGACTCATGCTCACGCATGATCACGAACCAAAATTTACAATCATGCACGATAAATTTTGTAAATGGTTACTTTAATTTGTTTCCTTTAATAATATTTTTTCTTGAAAATTAGGAAAACTAACTAGTTTGTTTTCAATTGTTTGTTTTTCTCGAAAAGAATATTGAAAATAATTTAAAAAAACCCTATATCTAGGTTTATTATTTTTTAAAAATTTGAAAACTTTTACTTGAATAAAAAATATTTAATTAAAATTTTTAAATTGATCAGAACTAAGTTGCATGAAAAATTTCCCTACAAAAATTTATCAGTTTCTAAAATTAAATAAATTTTATTATAACATAGAAAAAAATTTATTACTTTTTGTTTTCGATTGCCTGAACTAACTACTCGTGAGAAAAAAATTAACACACGTTAACTTTACGTACATTCTCATTTTAAGTTACACATTTTTTTACTAATTGGGAGTAAATTATGTTTCAATTTTTTTTTAACTAAACTTAGTTTATTATATTTATTGTATGCAAATTTCTTAAAACTGATATGTTTTTCTTAAAAATTGATCAAATTTTATTAAATATACTAGTTTTTTTTTCCTAAAATCAAGAAAAATTACTTAAGCGACCCCTACGTTCGGCAGCCAAAAAAATAACAAAATCCAATAGTTCTACTTTAACTATCGAAATATTTCTTTAGCAAATGATTTTTTCGAGCTTTAATTTTCTGATATTAGGATAGTAGGAACTGGGATCTGGCCCTTAGAGAAAAACATTGGTTCATAAATATCCGACTATAAGTGCCGAAAATATAACCAAAAACTTACAATGGCGACCCCTACGTTCGCAAAAAAAAAAATCGAAATTGCCTTCGCAAAAATACCTTATATTCAAAAATGTACGGCGAATTCTTTTTTCTAGTACGGTCAAATGTACATATGTGTATACTTGGATTTATCAAATACAAATTTTTAAAAAATCTTAACTTATAATTTAATTTTGATATCAGTTTCCGTTAATATATATACATTTTTTTCTTCGCGACGATTTAAGATCATATATCTCTTTTCATCGTGCTTATATTCTTACAGAATCTCCATTATTTAAATTAAGGCTGGATTAGCCAGACGTAAGCGTATCTCTTTATAGCAAATTCAATTAGGTTAATAAGAATAAAAGATGTTGTATTTTTTGTACCATTCTTATTGTATATCTTCAATGCATAAGAATGACACAAAAAATAAAACTCAACATCTTCTATTATTATTTCACTCATTGAATTTGCTATAAAGAGACACGTTTACGTCTGGCTAATCCAGCCTTTAGGGCGCTCATATTCTTTTTAGTTCTTTTTGTCGACCATATCATCTCAAACTAAACAGATACGCCACGAGATTTAAAAATTTGGCGATTCTGAAAATTTTGCGCAAAAAGAGAATAAAGTTAGAATTGGCCATACGTAACGAGGCGAATCAGCTGATCCAATCTAAGTTAATGAGTTAAAAAGAGACAATCTTATGGAGATACGTCACGTTACGTATGGCTAAATTAGCCTTAACTCAAATGAGTAATCCAAAGTATTTACTCGTTCTCACACCTCATAAAAACACAACTTTCAAAATTTGTTTTGGCATCTGTCATTTGTATCGTGTCTGTTTAGTCTGTGATATTATTTCATGTAAATAGTTCATTCATTAAAAATATACACGTTGGTTTCTTGTACAATACCACTGCACATATTAAGGAATTCATTAAATTTAATGTTATAAATGTTCCTTTCAACTCCAAAAAAAAACTTAAAAAATTCACACATTTTTGTTAAACCTTTTAGTTTTAATATGATTTGCATTATGAAAAATAACTCCTTTTTCAAATTTCCCAAAAATAACAACACCTTGATGAATAAAAACAGGCACTAAATTGTTAAAACTCAAGTAAATTGAAAAAAAAAATTAAAATATATATAGAAAATTAGCGCGAAATAACACAAATTATTGTAAACTTAAATCAAATTACATTTTCTTAAAAAACATTTAATATTTTATGTCTACAAATTAAGCGAATGACTTAAACGTTCTGAGATACCACAAAAAAACACCTGGCTAGCGATTCTGTAAAAGTAGACGATTATCGGCCCCTTTTCCAAGTTAAATACCTACCATTTTAAGAATATTACTTACAAAAATGTTAAACTACACATATACAATGTAAAATTGTTGTTTTTTTTTACCAAATTTTTAGAAATATTTTAACAATTTATGTAATATAGTAGATATTTAACATACATATTGGACAATAATCGTCGATGGTCTTATGGAATCTGAGCCCTGTTAATTTCAATTTCTTGCTCAACAGTTGGGCGCCATTTTTGCCCACTAAAATTTTCTCAAAATTATATAACAAATAAGTATACGATCAATTTAGTTTTACAATTTAGTGTCAAAATTGTTATATTATGTTTTGTAAATAGAATTTAATTCAATTATTTATCAAAAATAAATAAGCTCCACTTTGTAGATGCCTTAAAAACAGTGCCTCTTTTTTTATATATAAAAAAAAAACAAATAAATAATAAATGTAAACATAAAATTCCTACAAAAAAAATATATATAAAAATTTATAAAAAATATAAATATTTTTATGAATTTTTCAAGCAGGTGCATAAAGTTTTAAGTCTATAATTAAAACCAATAAGCAGGAATATACTGGCTTTAATACAAAAAAATAAATAAAATTGGAATGTACAAATTACAAAAAAAAGCTGTGGAAAACAAAATTTTTATAAGAAACACAAAAAAAGAAAATTTAAACAAACAAAATAGGCTGTTAAACAGGAAATTTATGAAGAAAAGAAAATAAATTGGCATTAAAAAAAATTATTAAGAGAAATAAACAAATACATAGAAAAAAAATTTGTTAATTGTTTGAAAATAGATTAAAAAACACAAAACTTATGATTTGAAATTTACATGGTGTTTCTTTAAGACGTTCGTCACGAGACGAATAAGTCACTACAAGCATTTTGTTTTTGTATTGCATGTATTTTGTTAATTGTTCATTCGTTCGTCTGAAGCAAAACGTCACCTGGAAACACCACCTAAATACTCCATTTACACTAAATACAAAATTAAGGTTCAAAAGGTACTTTTGATTTGTTAATTTTATGTAGAAATTAATTTGGTTACTAACAAGGAAGATCTGCGATGCGATTCGCTGCGATTTGGATGACATTTGGATATGTTGTAGCAATTAATGATTACTAATTATTTATCGAATTATTTTTATTGGGTTAAAAGGGAATAGAAAAGAGAGGATGCACAAGTTTTTCAAAAATTGTAGTAAAGTGGGTATCAAATGAATGGTACTTGGCAAGCCTATCCCTAGGTATAAACACGCACTATTATGTTTGTTTTTTATGCTGTGGTTAACAACAAAAAAAATTAAATCCTGTTAACTATTAGCACTCAAACGATGCAAAATCTTAGATAATTACGAGAAAAATAAACAAGCAAATTGAGGAAGGTTACTAAAGATCTCTAGAAGAGAGTTTGACATTTGACGAAAAAAAAAAATATTTTTTTAAAAAATTATTTTTGTTTTCTTCGAACTTCTTGATTTGTGTATTATTTTATATTGAGCTTAAGATCTTTTTTTATAAAAAATTTAATGATAAATATTTATCCCAATATTTCGTCACCACATTGGGTAACCTCTTCATTTACTAATTATAAAAAACAATTTCCCCTGAAGAAGTCACCCAATGTGATGACGAAATACTGAGATAAATAAATATTTATCATTAAATTTTTTATAAATAAAAGATCTTAAGCTAAATAAAAAATAATACCCAAATATTTTTTTTACAAAAGATCTTACGACTAATAAAAGGAAATTGGTGTATCAATTTCAGTTCACCACTGGAAATATGCATTCATCACTACACACCAGACACAAAAGAACAATCAAAACAATGAACTGAATCTGGTGGAAGTAAACCAAAACAAAATTTAATAGACTGGTAAGTTAATGGCAACAGTTTCCTGGAATTACAAATATATTTTATTGATCGACTATCTTCAAAAACAATAAATTCAGAATATAATTGTAAAAATAACAGTTTTTATCACATCGCAATGATAAAACTATTTGGAACCGGTACCCAGGAAATTTTTTTCGAATTCGATGTTAAATTTTGATCAAAATTTGGTCTAAAATAAAATTTTTTTGGTTGGGTACGGGTATTTTAAGGAGCATGAGAATTTTTTTTAATAAAACACAAATAAACTTTATTCCAACTGAAAGTACCCAATATACCATTAGCAATCAAACTGCAATACAACTTGAGAATAAGCTTATATAAATAGTGAATTCACAAGCAGTATTTAACAATGCTTGAGAAAAGATTATTATTATACATAACTTTTTCTAAAGTATGCGTATAAACAACATACACATATTGAACAACGCAATATAACGATTGAAATATTTTTCAATACATTCTAGTCTTGTTGTCTTTGTTCTACCTTTATAATGCATACAACAAGTGCCATTACTTTTTCTTAAAATTTGTCAAACGTGTTCTTCGTGTAAATTTAGTTGTAAATTTTATATAGTGAACGTGCAATTGCATATTAAATTTAATTATTTTTATTTGTGGTTAAAATTAATTATTATTATTTATATTTAAAATTAATTTTTATTTTTTATATTTAAAATGAATTATTATTATATATTTTTAAAATTAAAATTAAAATAAAAAATAAATGAAATTAAAGCAAACAATTATGATTTCTCTTTTTCAACTATTAATAATATATTATTTTTGTAAGCTTATTCTACAATTGCAACAATAAGCTTATAGTAATCATACACACATAATATTTTCACGAGGGTTCCGTTTTGATTTTTCTACAATTGTTACGATAGCCTTTTTCAATATATTCTCAAGCTTAAAGCTTGTGTTTGTAAGTTTATAATAATATTTTTCTCAAGTCATTTGGTATGTTGGGTATATTTGATGGCAATCAATTATTTCAATATTTAAGTCTCGTCATTAAAATTCATTCTTTTGTATGGAAAAATTCGTGAGCAAAAGTTAAGAAATTTTTTATAATTTTTGACTGAAACACCTACATTTGCAATACGAGTAATTTGGGAATGGTTATTTTGAAGGAAAAAATAAATTTTTTACTGTCACTTTTAGCCGAATAATTGTCAAATCAAAATAATTTCAGTGTTACCTGCATGTTCAACGCAAGCATTCATATACTTCAAGTGATTTATTAAATCGATTTTTTTTTAAAAAATGATGTGAAGTGATCGTTGCGTTTTGCAAAATGAGGGCAAAAATGTTAAAAAATACTCAATTTAAAAAAAGTCGCGAACAATGTTTGTAAAATAGTGCAACACTCACATATTTTCATGAACTTTTATTTGGTGAAAGTTAAATCAAGAATCGGATTCTGTGCGAAGTAGTGAAAATTTTTATCACTTAACAACACACATTCAAAATCGGTACACTGGCCTGTATTATAAATTGTTGGATGCGCCATTAAAATTCCTTTCCTTAATATGTTTATACATTTTTGATGGAAAAACGGAAATTGGTTAATTTTTACCCATACCCTTTAAACGCCTAACTTTAATGGCTTAAAAATGTAATTTAAATTTAAAAATTAATAATCAGAATGTCACTTTTTTACTAGATATATGATAGTCATTATTGCTTTAATTTGCATGAAAACAAATTCAAGTAAATTTTCATGTGAAGTTCATTATTGTAAAAAACTTTTTTTATACGGAACCCGAATAATTTACTTTGCTTAAAAGTAAGACTGGGTACACTCACCAAAAAAGTCTGTAATGGCAACTGAAAATTTAGCTGTTATTACATTTTAGTAAACTATTTGTAAAGTGGAATTTAAAATCTGTTTGCTGAAATCAGCAAAAAAAAAAAAATATTAGTACAAAATTTCAAACTTATTTTTTTATCGAGCATGAAAATTTTTTAATTTTATTTATTTTTTTCAAAAAATATTTTTGACAAAATTAAAAATAAAATCAAAGGCTTGAAAATTGTAAAAACATAAACGAATTTATCATTTTGTTTTAATTTTTGTTTTAATTTGCTAATTTCTATTTTTGTTCAATTTTTATACCCTTCACCACAGGTGGAAGGGTATATATAAGTTTGCCATTCCGTTTGTAATTTCTTCAATATTGATCTCAGACCCTATAAAGTATATATATTCTGGGTTCTTATGAAGAGCGAAGTTGATTTAACGATGTCCGTCTGTCCGTCCCAGACATGATGACGACTTCATTGTAATTTATTTCTGTTACATGTGATCCATTTCTGTTTGCTATTAAAAATCAGACAGTTCGGTTAATAAATGGCTGAGATATTAGCAAAAAACCAGGACTACCTCAAATTTTTTCCGTAAAATCCCTTTGTTTAATATGTATGTATAATTTTACGCATAACAAACACATCCATTTGTTGATATTCTTTTCTTTCATCTCACCCTTTTATACACAAACAACACACATACAAAGATTTGTCATTTAAATAAAAACCAAACAAATCTCTAATGAACGAAGACTTTTTTACATGTACATGTGTGAGCTTCAATAGCTTAGTTGTCTAGACGCTATGTCACAAATAATTTTTTTTCTCTAAGGCCGTGGGTTCGAATCCTGGGGCCTAATTCTCGCAGTCGTTATCGAAATAATTTAGCTTCGAAATTAATTTCGATCGTGCGAAATTTTCTTATGATGGTACTCGTTACGTGTCGAAACGATTTTTTGTTCTAGTGTTATAAAACAATGTTCTTAAACCATTGTACAACACTTAACCAAATGTAAAAGAATAATAGAAAACGTAAACAAAAAACATATGTTCAATAAACAATCATAAGAGAAATTAAAGCGGATTATAAGTTAAAGTTGGTTTTCACTTGTTTTTAAATTAAATTAAGTTAAATAAAATGGATCCAATGCTTTTTTTTTATTCTTCATCATCTGAGGCTGAAGAGGAACAGAATATAAATAAAATAAGCTTTTTTTTCACCATTTGCTTCTGGTCAGAATACACCTATGTATATACAAATATATTTTATTATTGAAACTAAATTAAATGTGTCATCCTACCTTTCGCCACATCTTGGAATCTTTGGTTGGCGGCCCAGAAGCATTTAATTTGGTTGCAAGGGTATCCCAAAGTCTGTTGGCAGTTACTTTGCCCTGAGATGTATTTGTCAGAATTCCTTTAGCCAAATCGGAGTGTTCTGCCATGAATTCACCAAGAATATGCTTCTGTCTTGCATTGATTTTTGATTTGTTTGACCTTATATTTTTATTTGTTAAAAAATTTGTTAAATATATGAAAACTAAAAGACATAATTTACTTACATTTTCTTTTTTCTTTTGAAGCGTTTTTTTTCGGTGGGTAATTTGCTAACGAGTAAAATTTCGATTGTGTGCGTTAGAGAATCGTTCGGTAACGAGTACGATCATTAGAAAAATCGATACTCGATACTCGATAACGACTGACAGAATACGAAATGTTGTCAATTCCGCAAGAACTAAAAAATGTCGCTCGCAAACGACTGCGAGAATTAGGCCCCTGGTCAATTCACTTTTTTTTGTACTTTTTTTTATTTTCTTAAGACTTTTTTTTTTTTTTTAACATTTAATAATTAATTTATATAAAATTTTATATTAATAATTAAATGATCCATAAATTTGCTAAAAACATCAACATTTTTATAAAACCCCTCTGATAGAAACAAAATACAAACGGTTTTATTTCTATTTTTTGCTCCGATTTAAAAGAATTTATAAAAAGATTCTTAAACCATTTTATTTCTCATATATTAAGAAAATTTTATACATAATTTCTCTTTGAGTGAAACTATTTTAGGTCATAACTTATAATAATTTATAAAAAAAAAATTATAAGCTATTTTCCTTCAAATTTTTAAAATTAAGCTAAAGAAATTAAAACTATTTTTTATAAAAAAGCGAAATAAAATCCCAAATGCAAATTTACCAGCTAAATCAAACGCTTTTGTAGAAATAAAACACATGCAGTTCTAGTGATTTCTTTTAACGATTTGTTGAAATTCTTTTCTTTCACCTCTTCACCTTTTGTACACAAACAACAAACACTATTCTAGAGCTGTGATATGACCTATGTATACGTCTTATATAGCAAAAGATCGAAAATCTTTAGTATAACATATTTGCTGAGAAACTCGGAAATATCGGTTCAGATACAAAAAAGTTATGCCCAAAACATAAATTTTTTTAAAATGCCTATTTTCTGGAACCTTAAATCTTCCCGAGTCCAAGTTTTATCACCAAACTAAATGGTTAATTTCCTCTTAAAGGCGTCCGTATATAAATCTGTCCATTCCATATATGTCCATATATAAACTTCAGTTTTTTCCCAACCATGGTGAAGGGTATATAAGAAAATTTTAATTGTTTTTAGGGCTGATTTTTAGAACTTAAAAAAAACTTTTTAGTGCTTTTTTAAGTGGATGTCCTATTTTTACACATGAGTCCCTTTTTTTAATTATAAGAAATAACATTTCCTTCAATATCCACTTTTTAAAATTAGTAAATTTTCTTGTTTTCTGAAATTAGCAACAAAAATTTGTAAATATTCTGTAATTTGTAAAATGAAAATAGCAAAAAGATTTGCTAAATAATATTTTTTTTATAAAAATCAGTACAAAATTAGTAGAGGGATTAAAAACCGTTTACAAATTTTTCTACTAACTTTTTTTTCTGAGTGTAGCTAAAAAATATGTAATATTTTTTATCTGTTATAACACATCCAAATTTCATCCCAATCTATCTTCTATAATGTCCAATTATTCTAAAACCAAAAAGTATGTTTTTTAAAAATATTCAGTATTTGATTCAAAATTTGCATAAAATTTAACAAGTTAAGTGTAAGTGTAATAAGGGACTCAAAACAAAAAAATACATAAAATGATTTCTCATGTAAAATTTTAGTTTTGTCGCTTTATACATTTTAAATAATTATTTTTTTTACACAAAAATAAATATTTTTAATGGTGGCACAGAAGATCTCCGCAAAGACACTTTTGTGAGCACATTCACGACTGCATTATCCAAGATATTGATTGAATTAAATTGAACTTTTTAAACGATATTGCTAAAAAAAAAATGATGTACCTTTGAAAATCGACTGTAGTTAAACCAATGACCCTATAAACCAGGATGAACAAACTACCAAATTTTTAGCCACCCTTGATGCCAAATGGTGCGACTACAAAAAAATTCTTAGCCGAGACCACGAAATTCTCATCCGATTTACAGAAACACTTAGCCGCTAGCAAGGATTCTAGCGCAAGTACAGTGATGTAAATGTACACATGTTTGAATTAGTACAACCCATGCTATAGTCTAAATGTTTCATACATGTATACATTCACATCACAATCACTGTACGTGCGCCACAACCCGCTAGCGGCTAAGTTTTTCTGTAAATCGGCTAAGAATTTCGAGGTCTCGACTAAGAATTTTTTTGTTGCCATGATGCCATTTGGCATCATGGGTGGCTAAAACTTTGGTAGTTTCTTTATCCTGGTTTACAGGGTCCTTGGTTAAACCTTCAGCAAAATAATTCATTAAATCCTAATTTTTTTATTACAGAAATATGTGCAATCAATGAGAACAGAAAGCGGTAACAAGTATTGAAAAGAGTTTTCATATTTAAAAAAACTATTGTTAAAAGGAAACAAAATATGGTTGTCCTTTAAATAAGTTATACCAGCTGAATACAAAAATATTGTCCCAAATAAAATAAAAATGTTGCCAATTAAATAAAAAAAAATCACTTGTTTTAAAAATACCAAAAAAAAAATTCTATAAATTGTTATAACCCTAAAATAAAAAAAAATATTAAAAATTCAAAAATATATATATGAATTAAATGTTAAATGTTTGTTATAAAATATATTTAATGTGTTTATGTTTGAAAGAAAAAATATTGAATTTATAATTTCCTTTACTACCAACACAAGTCTAATCTTACAAAGAAAAGATTTGCCCTAATTAGGTCACGGGACCATTATGAATATTGAAAAAAATTCAAGAAATTAACTGTGTTTAAATATAAATATTAAAAAAAAATTTAAAAATCTACAGAATTTTAAGATATCTAGTACCACTACACTAATTTATAGATAGACAAAAATTTACAAAAAAAAAAAGATAATAAAAAAATAAATAAAAAAATTTATGTATACAAAAAAAAAACCGAATTGAAAAATTTTAAGACATAGTTTTAAAATAAAAAGTAATTTTACAAAATAAAATTTTTGCACAAATGCCCTATTAAAATATAAATTAAACTTAAATCCCTATTTTAAGTCTTGTTTGTAAAAAAATATGATAAAGACACTTTGTTAAAAACAAAACATAACATTTTAATGTAAGCCATTTGCAATATACAATCTTTTTTTAAAAAGTGATTAATTTTAAAACTTCTTCCTACAAATTTTTAATTTTTGTTAAAGTTTTAATGATCATAAATATTCGAATTTACATTGATATATTGACGTCTACACGAGACATAAAATAAATGTTAAAACAAGAAAAATATTTATCAAAGCAACAATTATATGTCGCATGAATTTTTTGTGTTTCAACATCAAGCATGAATTTGAAGTACATAATGTTGGTGTACTTTCTTTGTTTCAAACGAAGAGAGTAAGATACACCCAAGTTACTTATTAAGTTGGTTATTTTCCATATAAAATTAATTTGGAAAAAGTAACGAGTATTACACATTTCTCCTTAAGGTCAAGAGAAACCTATCTCTTATTGATCTACTCTTTTTGTTCTAGATTTGATGATTTTTGTTCGCAAAACGACGATTTTTTAAATTAAAAACCGCTTTTGCGAATTAAATGAAATATAATTTTCAAAAGAAAATTTATAAAGATTTGCCATTTAAATAGTGGATGTGAGTGCAAAGATATGGATCAACGTATGTTAAGCCCCTTAAAATAGGTGAAACGATGCTCCTAATTTTGATTTGATTTGACAACTTTTGCAAAAAAAATTCATCTGGCAACACTGTTTCCAAATGAAATTATTAAAGTCCGTCCACTTCAACTTAAAAAATCTTTTTTTTTAAACACCTTGGGAATCTTAGATATGTATCAGACATGAGAACCATTAATTTTTGTAGATTTTATGATGAATATTATGAATGTGAATAACAAATTTCAAAATTACTACCCTTTTTTGAATATACTCCGTATTCATCTTTACCAAAAAACTGATATTTCTTTAAAATTTCATATTTATACTCGAAAAAACTACAATATCGAATAAACAGAGAATTTTTCAATTCAAAAGTAAATATATAAGACTTTATTTTCTATTTTGTAGATGTAAAGAACCCCGCTACAGACCTTTAAAAACATAATTCATTAAATCAATTTTCAAATCTGACTTAAATTTTCACAAATTAAATCGGCTATTTTTTTTTAATGGAATTATTTGCTATAATTTAACTTTTTTCTTATTAGAATAAAAGAATCAATTTGATTTAAATAATTCTTTTTATAAATCAAACGAAATAATTCGATAATTAAATTTTAAATTAAAAAAAGAATTATTTTGCTTCTCGAATATGAGGTGATTCGCGAAATAAAATATATTTTTTTTAAATCACGATTAATTTTAAACTTTCTAATTTTTCTAACTTTGGCAAGAAAATCGAGGAAAAATCATCAACCAAAATATAATCAAATTATTTTCAAATCGACTGAATCAAAGAAAATGTTATATAGGCTTTAAGATATATGACAATTTTTTTTAAATATGATCATTTTTATTTTTGTTTTAATTTATTTAAAAAATATATTTTAAGTAATAATAAATTATATTTTCATGTCCAAAATTATATTTTCATGTCCCATGTATTTTGAGCTGACAAAAGATATCATCAGAACGCCAAGTTTTAGAAAGGCTAGAGCCTCTAAGCGGAGCTTTAACGAAAAACCTATTAAAGTAGTATATAGTTTTCTCCTCAGCAATGAAACACGTGACTAGGTATATTCCTAACAAGTACTATGACGTTACTTATGTTATAAAATAATAATATAAAATTGCTTTAAATTCAAAATCTGTATTTTCTAAACAGTCATTTAAAATTCTATGAACAAATTTATAAAAACAAATTTATAAAAACAAATTCTAATTTGATTTGTAAACAAATGTTGATTAAGTAAGAACTTCAATAGAATAAAGTTGTTTAGTTAAACATATTTAAGATTTCGCTTATTTATATCGGTGAGGACTTGTCAGGAATAGGGGTTTAAAGCTCAAACCAAGTAGTGAAAGAGCCAGAGAACAGTGGCAGTTCTATCAAACTTTGTTTATGAATTTCGCAAAAATTATTCATACCATATTTTTAAGAATTTGTTATTGAATTTTTTTGAAGGCAGATCTTGCTTATTAAGACATTTTTATTTTTTTTTACTCTGGACAGTGTCATGTAAAGAAAATAAAAACCAACTTTATAGACAAAATGTGGCACTTCAGTAAAACACTATCTATATTTCCACTGAATACGTCTCACAATTTCTTTTTAAAATAAAAACAAATTTCGTTTCCCGTTCCATTTCCGTTCGTATAAAAATGTAGCTGTTTTATAAAAAATAATACCACGAGATGCCTTTCGGACCTGGGCTATTTTTATTTTCGCAGTATATTATTGTCCGTATTCCGCTATCTCGCTTAGTTTTCGAAATACCGGTTATTTTAAAAAAAAATACCATTTTACAAAATGGCGAACATCTAGAAAACTAAGCGAGATTTGCAAGTCAATTTTAGTGCTTTTTTATTTAATTTCGCAAATCAAATCAATCTTTTTTAATTCGCGAATTAAAAAAAAATTATGTATGAAATGATTTGATTTAATTGAATAAAAAAAAGATTTAAATGAAATTTATTAATCAACTATGATTTTAAATCTGATTTAATAAATTGATTTATAAAATATTGAATCAACCCGCTGATTTACAAAAAGGTTTATTTTTTTCGCGAATTAATACAAAAAGATTTATTTTTTCGCGAATTAATACAATAAAGATTTATTTTTTTCAAGGCCTGTCCTGCTGAAGGATTTGAAATATTTTAACACATGATAGCGATATAATCATTTAATTACAAATAATACAATTTTTTTTTTTTTTTTAATTTTAACATTTGCATTAAAATTTTCAGAAAATGCAATCTGAAATAGAAAGTTTTGTTTTAAATTATTTTGCTATGAATGCTTTAATTTGACCTTTATTAATTACCCGTGTAAAAATCGAAATATATTCAAGAAATATTTTAACGGACTCTCTGACACGTACAAAATCATAAATCCAACTATTACGGTACGATAACGGTCCTCAAAATGCGTACCCTGCAAAGCAAAAGATTGGAATTTTGAAAACAATACGTTTTAAATCTGTTTTAGTGCACCCTTTTATACACCATTAAATACGGACAGATTTTAATCTATTAGAACTCCGTAACTAAGGTTGTCGTTTTCCTTCAGTTTCTTTATGAATTTTTGGTGTCAAAAAGAATTACATATTTAAATAATTAAATAAAGGTCGCGAGGTAAATTCAATTTAAAATATTTTAGGATATCGCAAAAGCTACGCCCTAGGCCGCAACAGCCAAATGACTTCATCACAAGGCATCTTAAGTAGCGTCAATTTAACCTCAACTATTAAATTGTCTTTTGCCGGGTATATAATGTTTGAATAAATGTTTAAATAAATGTATAAAATATTAAATAAATTTATTAAAAAAATATACAAGTCCGTTAGCCACCGCAAATCTTTAAACAACGATGTAAGAGCATCATTTTGTAAAAATACAAATAGAAGAAACACTCAGGAAGTTCTTCCTAAACATTAATGTCTTGCTTTCTATTAGAAGGTGGTTAGAGAAGAGATAAACGGTGGGGGAAGATGAAGGGCTTAAATTGTTGAAGATTTTGATATTCATAGCCCTATTATGTTATTTTATTACGTTACAATCAAATAATCTACTTACATAATAATACAGACTTACCAAAGGATTTAATTAAAGCAGCTCGGGTAGTATGCAATCACAATCATTTTATACAACGTAGCCACCTTGAATCCTGAGAAAACGATGTAGACAAATGTATTATTACACATTTACAATTGTTATTATTACACAATTATTATTATACAACTACAATTATTATTAAACAAATAAAATAATTATTATTACACAAAACTCCGCAATAAAAACATTTAATTTTCCCGTTTTAATTTAATTGCTTTGTTTATTTTTGTTTTTTATTTTGACACTTCATACTGAGGCAGTGATGCCAACTGTAAGAAAAATTTCCTTTTTGAAGGGATTTTTTCCCCCGACAATTGTGTAGAGGAAATTATGTAAATATTTCAATTTTTTTATGAATTTTTTTTTAAGACATTTTTTATGAAATGTCATTCTTTTTGAAAGCTAAATAACTAACATTCGGTATTTAACAAAATTTTTTTGTTATACCTGCCAATTACTATTCTGGATATCTATTTTTTATATGTGTTTTATAGAAGGAGAAATGAAATGGATTCGTTTAAAAATTTGTACTAATAACTTAAAAAGTATTTTCATATAAATTTTCTGGCGAATTCGTTAATAGGAATATTAATTTAGAAAATTTTAATTGAGATTTTTTCATAAAATAATGAAACGAATATTACTGTTTGAGCTTTAAATGTTATTCGACTTATACGTCTTTAGGTGGCGTTTATATTACGGTAGAAATCTTTTTTGAACTAAATTTCTAAATCTAGTTGGTATGCAGTATAAGCCAAGTCCAGTTGAAGCTTAATGTAAACACAACCTTATTTTAAATCTAGTTCATTTAAATCCGATTTTAAATTGACATAAAATTTTTGTAAATATATTGCAAAATGTATACCACCATGTGTAGTTGAAAAAGGGGAATGTACAAAGTATTATAAT
Source organism: Eustalomyia histrio (assembly GCA_949748255.1). Lineage (NCBI taxonomy): Eukaryota > Metazoa > Arthropoda > Insecta > Diptera > Anthomyiidae > Eustalomyia > Eustalomyia histrio. The sequence continues at coordinate 36,358,554 of OX456527.1, forward strand.
CCTTGTGGTCATAATATGATGATAAGTGAGTATAAAATCATCCTCAGTGATTTGTAACATGATCTGTTAGAATCATATTTAAAAATTAAGTAACATACAGTTATCTCATTAATGTTGGCTAACAAGATCCACTCTTTACCTCTTATCTATGTCTCCTGAATAAGTCCCAGGATAGGCAATCTGCTTCGCCAAGTCTATAGTTAGTTGTATGTGAGATGGATAATTTTGGAAAACAAATTTGGAGTCAGGAGGCCAAAACCATTTAAATTTATTGCGCGTAGGATTCGAAATGTGATTCATTAAAAATTGTACATTTAAAAAATACAACCTAAAAGTTTAACATTTCATTAGTGGGTTAAATACGAAAACCATCATCATTAGCTGAAATGATATTGTATATTGTCTAAAATGTTATAATATATTTATTGTTAAAAATTAGGATACATAAAATAATTTCTATAACTATTTGTATTTGCTACAAATAATAAATTGTAAAATATATCATTGTTTTTTATGTTTATATGTTAAACTATACTGTATGTTTGTTGGGAAAATATTTATATTTAAACAGAAAAATAATATCTATCATTTTAATCATATATAAAACAATAATATTGCACAATTATTAATTGTTTTAAATGGTAACAAATTAAATGAATATATAATTTAACACAAAAAAAAATATGTACTATATTTTAAAGATTTTATGTAAGAAGACATTTTAATTGTTGACAGCACTGAATTTTAATAAATGAAATGATATTAAATTTTAATTATAAATTTTATGTTTTAAAAATGGTAAATTATTTAAATACAAATGATATAAAAATAATAAAATGATTGTATTAAAAATATTTCCAAAATTATATAGTGTTTTATTGACAATTAAAACAACAAAGGGAATCAATATTCATTTCTGTTGTGCGGCCCAATTTCATGCTTTGACTTCATTTTATTACAAATCCAATTATATTTACTTAATTATAATTTAAAAAAAATCCGTGTTTTAAAAAACTATTTCAATCTTTATTTATATAAAAACATATTGACTTAATGAAAAATAATTTTAAGCAAATTACAACAATAATTTAACAATAATTTTACAATTTAACAATAATTTTCGAAAATCTCAGAAAAAAATTACTCTTTTTATAATTAAACTTATGAAATGCAACAGTTTTTCAAGGCTTAATCTGTATGTTCTGCTCCTCCTTGTGCTTACATGCCGTTATAAGCTGGGCCGCCACCACCTTCGGGTACCACCCAGTTAATATTTTGTTTAGGATCTTTAATATCACAGGTCTTGCAATGAATACAATTTTGGGCATTAATTTGTAATTTCATATTACCCCCTTCTTCATTGGCCACATATTCATAAACACCAGCTGGACAGAAACGTTGTTCGGGACCTTCATATAAGGCCAAATTATGGTCCACAGGAATACGATCATCTTTTAGTGTCAGGTGAGCTGGTTGATCACCTTCATGATTGGTACCGGTAAGAGCGACAGAAGATAATAAGTCAAAAGAAATTTTGTTATCTGGTTTAGGGTACACGATTTGTTGGCATTGGCTGGCAGGTTTTAAAGTTTCATTATCTGGACCGCTATGTTTTAGAGTGTAAGGTTCACGACCTCCCATAAATATGGAGAAGCCACTGAGAACTAGACCACCATACAAACCCAAAGGATTGTGGAAGGAGGGACGAACATTACGTACGCTATATAAATCTTTCCAGATGAAAGAGCTTTTTATTCTAGAAAGACAAAAAATTAAAAAAAAAAAAAAACATTTTATTAAAATCACTTTACGCGCTTAATAATTTTACTAAACATCACATTTAACATTTAAATAACCATTTTTATCCCATGAACGAGTTTTAGTTATCTTGAAGGTTTTTACAGTTATCTTCCGTTTTATCACAAGATTTTCCATACACATTTTTTTTAAATAATCACTTTAATTTAACGAGATAATTTATAAACCCCGTCAATGTTGAAAATGTTTTTTTCTTATTTTCTGTGCTTTTTTAACATTTTCAGAAGCAAAGCACTTCACTGAACATTTGGGCTCCAAAAAAAAATTGTGAATTGTGACCATTCCCGCCCCTAGAAATGTTTATTTGCTTGTAAAACCACGTCTTGTAAAAAAATTAGGATAATCAGAATCGGAAAGAGGTGCCGCATCGACTTCCCTAAAGGGGAAGATATGACTTCTTTTTTTATATTTCTCAAATATTTGCATATTTAAAACGAGTTTGAATTAATAATGTTTAAAGAATTGTAATTTACAGTAAATAATCGTTTTAATAAAATCTGTTAAAAAACAGCCAAGTAATTAAAACTTCCCACCGGCAACTAATGCGTCACAGACCACTTGATCAACAAATACGGTCACATATTTTATTTTTGTTGAAATTATCTACTACAACAACATTTTTGTATTCTTTTAATTCCACTGTAGTTAGGTGAGAAGTATTTTACATCTTGTGGTTTGCTTACTTGTTTTAAATTTATTCCATATAGATCAAAATGTTTAAACACCGGTTTTATATGCCCAATTTTAAATCTTAATTTTTTTTTTTTTTTAATTTCAAAAAATCACCGATTTGACTTTAAGGTCTTACTTAGGACACATATGGGATTAAAAATGCCGAAATTTGTGTGTATTCTTTTTTTGTTTGGCGAGGGCAGCGTTTTTATTTTAGAGGATTTTGAGAAAACAGCGATTTTTGTAACTTATTTAGCTTTTAGGTAAATCTTGTTTTTACCGGCCGGAATAGTTCAAAAAAAATAAAAAATACATATTAAATTTTCACTGTTTAAGGTCAAAGGTCAAATTTTAGGAGATTTTCACTTTTTTAACATATTAATATAACAAATATTTCTGAAGGGATATTGATAAAAAATGCTTACTATTATTTTCCCAGATCTTAAAATAATATTCTTATTTTATTTCAGCTGACAAAACAAATACCAAACAATATCACAAAATAATGAAATAAAATAATTAATAAAAAATAAATTTAAACCCATTAAAAAGGAGTTACTAATCAAAAAAGTATTCTGTGGTTTTAATTTTTACTTCCGGCGAAGAAAAACAATGAAGAAAGTTTTGCAAATTACCTGCTTTCCTTTCATCAATATATTTAATATTCCTGACTCCAGCTTGCAGTTTTAACAGAAAAATAAATTTGCTATTAGAACTAGCGTTAGATCTTTACATAAAAAAACGAAAATTGTACCCCGTCAAAGAATAAAGTTTTTTTAGTAAAATTTTTTTATTTTTTATGTTGGCCAAATATATCATAAACAATTTTGATTTATGTCTCGTTTACATCTGCATTTAAATCTTAAGATTTCAATGGAAATCTCGTATAGAAATTTTGACCTTAACGAGATTTTGATTTGACCACCACAGTTTTTTGTAAAGAAACCAACAAACCTTATTCTTTTATACTACTGAGGGTTGGTAACTTAAAAAAAAAACAGTGTGAAACTTTAGCAATTATTAACTCTATACAAATTCGACATTTATAACATTATCAAGCAGTAAAATTTTTTTTATTGTTTGATAAATTAACATACTCATACTTACTTTTCGGAATAAGATGTAGGGGTATATCCGGCAGTTTCTTGAGATTCTCCCATAATGGACTCATAAGCACTTTCAGCAGCTAACATACCTGAAAGAAAATAAAAAAGATATAACTCAGCAGTCTACTTTTTCTCTTTAACCCATAGACGTTGCTAAAATTCGAACACAGTTTTTATTGTAATAATACGAGAAGACGAACAAAAACCAATAGATTTATAAGGTAGATATATTTTGGGACAGTGTCACGTCCTGTCCCGTGAATTTGGGTCAATGAATTTCAAATAGTTTTTGTTGAATATAAAATATATTTCTTAATTTACTACACATTTAAGACCCAACTACAATTGGCTTAAGTGAGTTAAGCTTAGTTTTGGTGTGATGCAAAAATTTAGAAATAAAAATTTTTAATTTTAAAAAAATTTTAATTTTCGTTGCATACTGATACTTAGTTTATGTCACTTAAACTAAGTCTGGTTCTGCCTTTACATATTTCTTAAACGGGGTTCGAATCGGAAATTTACTGTAGTTTCTCGTTAACATTTTCAATATACATTATATTAAATAAATTTCCGATTATAAAAGAAAGCAAAACAAAAGTTAACAAAATATGTATTTTACATGCAGAGAAAAACCATGGTTGCAACATATTACTATATTATGCTTGCTGCATTAGGGCATTGTTGTCACAATCAAGTTATTGATTTTAAAGGAGGTTCTAAACAACAATATGGTCGCTACCATTATTATTATAGTATATATTTTATTATATCATGATTACGACTTTCTATTTAATAACATGGTTGACTGTAACTATACTGTGGTATCTACAATTCTGACTATGAAAAAATATGATAATTATGGAACTATAAAATGCTGCTAACAATCAATGAATAATTGTAAATTAAATAAAACATGACTTTGTTATTTACAATCTGAATGTACTGTATTGTTTTTATAAAAACAAAATTTGTATCAGTTCAGTCACCCATGTAAAAATAATAACATTTTCACTTGGGGGTTTTTATTTTCGAAAATGCCTTATACATATAGCATTATTATTTACACTAATCAATTCTTTGTCGAACAAATTCATTGACAAAAATATTCTAGATTTTATATTTTTTAATTCTTTTCCATAAAAACAATAATATATTTTTTAATTAATTTCTTGTGGAAAATGTACTCAGAATATTAATAAAATAATTTTTTTTTATAAGAAAAAGTGTGTAGAACCCAAGAGTTATTTTGTACGAAAAGGTTTTTTATACAAAATACTAGATCTTTAGAAATTTTTCTGATAGAAACATTTCTTCATTTAAAGGAATTTTCCTTAAAGTAAAATTTTCAGATTCTGCAAACTGTTTCTTAGATAAAAATTCATATATTCTTAAAAAATAAATAAGATTATAAGGCCTTTTTTTAATAAAAAGTTCTTAGATTATAAGGCCTTTTTTTATTTAAAATTTCTTAGATTCTAAGGACTCTCTACGAAATACTAGATTTTTAAAAATTTACGAAATAATAAATTTTTGGAAATTTACGAAATACTAAATTTTTTAGAAATTTTTCTGACAGAAACATTTTTCGATTCTATGGACTTTTCCTTAAAGTAAAATTCTCAGATTCTGAAAACTGTTTCTGGGATAAAAATTCATATATTCTTAAAAAAAAACTTATGTTAGATTATAAAGCCTTTTTTTGAATAAAAAGTTCTCAGATTCTAAGGTCTTTTTTAATTAGATTCATGAAAAATACTTAGATTCTAATGACTTTTTCTACAAGAAAAATTCTGATACTCTAAGGACTATATAAAAAAAAACTTAAAAATATTCTTAGAATCAAAGAATAATTCTATTAGAATCTATTTTTGTTTTACTAAAAAAGTCCTTAGAATTTAAAAATTGTATTGAAGAATTTTTCCTTAAAAATAGTCCATAAAATCAAAACAATTTTCTTGAAAAAGTCCTTAATATTAAATTTATTCCTTATGAAAAACATTTCTTAAACAAATATTATTAAATTTGAAGAACTTTTTCATAATTTCGAATCATAATATAACTGTACAGTAAAATTTTAGTTATTTTATTATCAAATATGATAACTATATTACAGTACGACTATGGTTTGCAACAATCATAATCCCAAAAATATATGTCTTTTCTTTACATGTGTACCGACAATTAACATTCCTTTTCTACTTACCACTTTTCATGGCATAATGTGATCCCTTAATTCTAGGCACATTTAAAAAACCAGCACTGCAGCCTACCAGACATCCTCCGGGGAACGTCAATTTACTGGGCAAACTTTGTATACCACCCTCGTTGATAGCACGAGCACCATAGGCTATGCGGGTGGCTCCCTCAAAAGTACTTCTTACCTTGGGATGAGTTTTGAAACGTTGAAATTCTTGGAAGGGGCTGATCCAGGGATTTTGATAATCTAAACCGACTACAAAACCAACGGCTACCGTAGGTGTAGTTTCATTTAAATGATACAAGAATGAACCACCATAGGTAAATTTATCCAAAGGCCAACCAATGGTGTGTTCAACTAAACCAGGTCTAAAGGGAAAAAGAATTTATATGACAAAATATGAAAGTATGACGGGAAGTTTAACTACATGAAAACTTACTGATGTTTTTCTGGTTCGATTTCCCAAATTTCTTTCAAGCCAATGCCATACGTTTGTGGTTGACTTCCTTCATTCAAATTAAATTGTTGCATAATTTGTTTACTCAAATGACCTCGGCACCCTTCAGCAAATATGGTAGTTTTAGCGTGCAATTCCATGCCACGAGCAAAAGTTTCCTTGGGTGAGCCATCCTTGGCAATGCCCACATCATTGGTGGCAATACCCTTAACACTACCATCTTCATGGAATAGTACTTCTGAAGCAGCACATCCTGGATAGATTTCAACACCCATAGCCTCGGCTTGTTCTCCCAACCATTTTACTAAATGACCCAAACGTACAACATAATTTCCATGATTATCCATGGGCCAACCCTTAAAAATTGGAATCGAAATACGTCCAGTTTGTGTTAAGAAAGAAAAGGTATCCTTAGCTACTGGAGTATTTAAAGGAGCTCCCAATTCCTTCCAATTGGGCAATAATTCATTTATAGAAATCGGATCTACTACGGCACCAGATAGAATATGACCACCAACTTCGGCTGCCTTTTCCACTACACAAACACGTATTTCCTTTTCTTGTTCGGCAGCTAATTGTTTGGCTCTAATGGCAGCTGACATACCAGCTGGACCACCACCAACAATAACAATATCAACTTCATCGACAAAACGTTCCATATCAACTTCTGTAGGTATTTTAGAAAGAGAAAAGAAAACAATATTTTTACAATTATTTTATGAACATTAAAAAAATTTATTACCTTTCCATCTTTCATCCTTTTCTCTTGGATACACCGTGTAGTGGGTGGTTATTTTAGGATATTTGGTGGCATCAGAAATACTACGGACGGCAACTGGTGTTATGAGTTTGTTAACTGAAAATTAAATAAATTTTTTAGGTATTTTTTCTAGAAAATCCATTAATAGTTTTTGAAGTTATGTGAAAATCCCTTAATTTAAAACTAAAACTAGTAAAAAATCAAATTTCGGGAAGGATCCGGACGATCCTTTTTCTATGAAGGAGTCGAAAAATATGTTGTAGAACGAGATTAACAAAAACTTCATTTAGGCAAGTACGGGAATGATGGGTCCGATTTTACTTAAATTTAAAAGCCTGATTTATGGTCTCATATAACATTCACAACCCGAATTTTAAGAAAATATGCATGATTTTAAGTGTCTAGATACCATATATGCAAGAGTGAAATGACAGATATTTTATTTTGTTAATGTGTTAGTTTCAGTCATCAATTTCTTGTAGGGTCTCTAGACGCGTTGTAAGCTGTATTCTTAAACAGGTAAGTGCCCCAAAATTGGGAAACGTTCGAATATTATTTTGTTCATCCAAGAATTATACAGAACCTTTTATAGATTATGGCTTTAAAAGGAGAGTAGCACGCAAAAAACCGAGGTGATTTGTAAACTAAGGCTTGAGTTTGCTAAGACGCATCTAGGCAAGGGTATGGATTTTTGGAGCCGTGTTCTTTTTACTGACAAAAGTAAATATAATATTTACGGAAGTGATGGCCGATCCAAGGTTTGGAATATCATACTTACAGTTAAATATGGAGGTGGCGTCATCTGGAGTTCATCGTTTGGTTCTTATCGATGGTAATATCTATATAAAAATTTATTGGAACAAAATTTTTTTGTTACCCCATTTGTTTCTCTACCCCGTTCGCCTACAAAAAAGAACTACACGCAATAATTGCATGCAATAAAAGTCACCGTGAAAATGGCTCTACTTTTACATGACGAGATGAGACCACAACTCGTATATATTGTATTATATCAAACTTAATTTATATGTGTATATATACCATAATTTATCTTAGTTTATACAAATCTGTATAACCAACATAGTGATCAAATCATATCAAACAATATGTGTGAACATATCAAATAAGATATCATAATATGTGGCACTATATCAATTAATTTTAATCGGAAGGTACAACTTTCAAAATTCAATGGCCATTCGCTACCTTTAAATATAACTACTTTGAGATTTGTTTTTTGCAGATTATATTTTTCCACATACTATGAACTTTTTTAAATGTTTGAACCCCTTAATGTATAGGTATACGTAAATTTAATCAAACTAGATCGCCCCTTATCTTTTTTTATTTTTTATGAATAAAATAAATTATGTAATGAAAAAATTAAAAATAAAATTTTAAATAATATTGAGTTGAAAACTTACCTCTGGCTAATTTTAGCAAAGCAGACATTCTATAAATTTAATGCAGAAATGTGTTGTTTATAAAATGGTAACTACTGCGACAGCTGTAATATTTATATATATATATATTTTTTTTTGCTTAACAAATATCTTGTATTTAATTAATATTAATAACAAATAAAACACGATCCAAACACATAATTTCTCTTTGTGAATAAACAGACACTGTATGAGCGTAAAATTTAATTAGAAAAAAGACACCATAAATAAAAATGAACTTTAGACTCTATTGGAAAATATTATTTACAATTTAGGTTTTTTTGTTTTCAAAGAAAATTTTTATTTGAATTTATATTTCTGTTTTAGAATCGTTAACTTAATTGTCTTATTAATTTTACTACCTTTTTTTTAATTTATCTGGTAATTGTAATCACTAAACTCTAGTTTGCCAACACGTCTCTAAAATTTGTTTTGTTGCATTAGTTTTCTTTATTTATATTCATCTACTTGTCAGCTGTTGTAATCACTACTACCGATTATTTATAGTATACTATTTGCAGGCTTGAGATTAGTGTTGCCAGAATAGTCTTAATTCAATTATATCCCCATTTTGCAAGTTAATATCACCAAAACATATATCCCAACATTTTTCCCCAATTCCCAACATTTTTCCCCAATTCTTTTTACAAAATTAGCCCATTAAATTAATTTAAACCAATTTATATGGAAAAAATAGAAACAACTTTTGAAAATCTCTGAAATTATGCATTATAGCAGACTTTTGGAAAACATTGTTGCCCTTTTAGGGTGTTCTTATTACGGAGTTAAAAACGATCTGGTATGCTTACGTGTTTTCAAGATTTATTAAAATGAAGTCAAAATTTATTTAATAACTAAATTATATTGAATAAATTTTCAGATTTAATATTTTTTTATTATTTTTTGGCCTAACATAAAATCTGTTTAAATTTTCAGTTAAAAATTAGTGATTATATATATGGATGTAAAATCATCAATATTTCGTGAAATCCCCAAATCCCTCAAAATCCGTTGTCTGGCAACAATACTTAGAAATCTCAAATGATATCTGGCAGTACTGTTAAATGTTATTAAAACTACTAACTACATGATGGCGCTTATTATTCTTATTGTCCAGATACACGTTTATTGTTTATCAAATAAATTGTTATCAGGGCTTTAATTTCTAAATTTTAAGGTAACCTTCAGTGAGAGGAATATTGTAATTGAATAAAAAAAACTAGTGTTTCCAATTATTCGACCCTGCCGGTTAACCGGTGAGCATTATTCGAAAAATTACGAAAATTGGTTAATCGGTTATTAATCGGAAAAATTTGCGATTAATCGATTAACGAAATGTATTTCATTTCTTAATAACAAAACGATGATCTGCATCAGTTTATAAAGAGTATGTTTCGAAACATCTTGAGACTTTTTAAGAATCATGCCTTAGAATCTTGGTGGTTTTTGGAAGGAATCTAAGGACTCTTTAAAAAGAAAATGTTGTCAGACATGTTCAGTGGCAGTAAGCCCTTAAGCCTAAAACAGATAAATGCAGTGTCGACAGTGTTTTGCCAAGTACAACATTTTTTCGATAAAGCTGATATTTTATTTTTTTTTTTTATTTATCACTGTTGAGTAATTAGAAAATTTTTAAATAAATAAAAGCTGCATTCAAGAAGTCGAAACATGAAAATTTTTCAAGATTTACAAAAATCAATTAAACTTTTGAATACTCATATGCCATAGGAACCCCCTATCTAGAAAATTGTTTAAATAAGAGAATTCCTAAATAACTTTCACGAAACAGCTTGTTTCTGCTAGGGTTCTTGAAACTTTTAAGTTTTTTTTTTTAAATAAATCAGTATTGGTTTTCATTTAGGAAAATTTTTAAGAAAATAAAATTGTCGACAAGCAATTTTCTATTATTATTTAAGAACATAAGTAACGTCATAGTGCTTGTTTGAAAAATACCTAGCCATGTGTTTGATTACTATTAAAATAATAAATTTTTTTTAATAAAAAAATTTCTCATATTCTTAGAATGAAATAGCTTCAGAATCGGATTTTAGAAAGTTAAATATTTTTCATAAGATAGATCAATAATTTAACAGCTAAATTTTCAGTTCCAATGAACGACTTGTAGAAAAACTTCTTGTCCTTTATAACAAGTTTTTCTGTCGGTGTAAACACCAATGATATTTGTTTTAAATGATTTCAAATGTAATCTGTTATATTGCTCCTAGAACCACGGCTATATCTTCCCAACAAGAGAAGAATATGAACTTGATCCGCCATGATTGAAGGAGGATGCACATAAGTGGTATACTGACGCATCCAAAACTTCTAGCAGAGTTGGATACGGACCTAGGTGCAGAATGCACATACCTTTGAGCAAAGATTCAACTATATTTACTGCAAAATTATATGCTATCTATACAGCAATGACCGAACTTCTGGAAAGGAATTTTGTGAGAACAAAGATAAACTTAAAGTCGGACAGCCAGGCTAAAATAAAGGCCCTGAAAAACCCCATCTATAACCAAAAATTAGTGCTGGAATGCCATAATGCCTCAACCAATAATAAGGTAACACTAATTTGGGTACCCGGTCACAGCGGACATGGAGGCAATGAAAAAGCTGATGAACAAGCGAGACTAGGAGCGGAACTGCGATTTATTAGCCAGAGTCCTCAATTTGGTTTCACGAGAAAGGACATCATAAATATGATATCAAATCTGATAAGAAGAAATCCATTGAAACAGAAACCACTGAAACATTCAAAGATGTTCTTATCATACAATGAAAAGATGAACAGAGAAGACCTTCAGATGAACAGACCAAATCTAAGACTCCTTTGCGTAGCACTCACAGGACACTATCCATGTAATTACATCCTAAACAAAATGGGACATAATCAAGATACGACATGCAGATATTTTATGGAAGATGAGGAGACCATGGACCATGGTATGTCTTTGCATACCTACGATTTATCACATTTGGCAGACCTGATATCATGGAGGAACAATACAAGAAACTGGAAGTGAATAACATTGTACTGCTACTCAAGGCTGCACTGGAGAACAACTGAGGAAAATACTAGAGGGTGCACAATAGATCTACTTGGTCGCGGTGCTGGAGATACAGTCTACACAAACCAAATCTTAAATTGTAGCTACATCTTACATTTATGTTAGTGTAAGCTCAGAAAAAAACGTAAGTAGAAAAAAACGGGTTTTAATCCCACTTTACTATTTTTGTACTGATTTTTAGTAAAATAATTGTTATTTAGCAAAAATCTTTTTGCTAAATACATTTTGCAAATTAAAGACTTTTTACAGAATATTTACAAATTTTTGTTGCTAATTTCAGAAATCATTTTACAAATTTTTGAAAACCGATTTGCTAAAATTAGAAAAAAAATTTACTAATTTTAAAAAAGTGGATATTGAAGGAAATGTTTTTTCTAATTAAAACTTACACCTACAAACTTAAAATGTATTAAAATGTTACATATATTAAAAAAAAGGATCGGAAGTGAAGGTACCGACTCATGCATACAAATAGCTCTAAAAAGTTTTTTTAGTTCTAAAAATCAGCCCTAAAAATAATTAAAATTTGTCCGCAAAGCAAAAAAAAAAATTTACTGAAATATTTTTGAAAACAGAAATTACCATATTAAAACAAAATGATAAATTCGTTTTTACAATTTTTAATCCTTTGATTTTTTTTTTTTATTTTGTATAAAATATTTTTTGAAAAAAATAAATAAAAAAAATTTTTTTTTGATGCTCGATAAAAAAATAAATTTAAATTTTGTACTAATATTAATAATATTAGGTAATTTTTCTTGCTGATTTTAGCAAACCGATTTTAAATTTCACTTTACAAAAGGTTAACTAAAATTTAGTAGCGGCTACAAATTTTTTCTATTAATTTCATTGTACTACACGTCAGCAAACATGTGTTGCTAAGATTAGCAAAAATACCACTGCGCTCAAATTAGCAAAATTTCCCGTAATAACAGCAAAATTTTCAGTTGTTATTACAGACTTTTTTTGACGAGTGTACACGATGTAAATAGACTAAACGTTAGCCACATTCTAGTTCTTAATACTTCAGCGTCTTATTTAAAACTAAACTGCTGCATCACCAAGTACCCGTATAAATACGGGTATTCTAGTTATTTCCAGTTATTACTACACTAGATTTTTCCAGCTGTCTAAGAATTTTCGTGATGAAATTTCTAGTGTTATAAGAAATTTTTGTAACAAAATATAGCTTATGTTAATTCTAATTTAATTGAAATAAAAATTAAAAATTATATACCGTATAACCTAAAGTTATGTACTCCGTAAGAATCTCTTTCATTCGATTTTAAAAGAATTTCATTATATTTTAGTTAGTTTTTTTCCACAGATTTTCTTTTTAATTTTTTTGTACATAGTTGAAAAATTTTAAAGTTTAAAGAAAAAATAACGGACAAATTTATATTAAAAACTTAACCGATTAATCAACCTATTTTTTAACCGATTATTTGGGTCGAATAATTATTTGAGTTTTAAATTATTCCTTTCGACGTTAACCAAAATAGAGGTTAATAGAGATTAATCGAGGAATCGGTTAATAAGCCGAATCGGAAACACTAAGAAAAACAGTGAATTCAACAAAATAGCATCGATTTTTTAAATTAATATTTTGCTAAAAATGCATACTTTGCCAAAAGAACATGTTTTAAAACCTATTTTTTATGTTATACAAGATAGTTCAAAATGTATCACCCTACCGGAAGATGCTCTAACTTTTGCAAAAGACTGCAAAGGTAAGTTTTGTAAGCAGATACAGAAAACAAGTCAGCAAGTCATGAAACGCTATACTCCTCAAGAACGCGCTACACTCGTGAATATTTTGGATGATTTTCTGTCTAAATTTGTCATGAACGGCGAGACCCATTTTATCTGAACGGATAGGTAAAGAAAAAAATTTGCACATCTGGAGCACTGAGCGACCACATATCATTCACAAAGAGCTATTGTTTTAAAAAGTTTGAAAAAATACATTATTTTTTATTTTTTAATTTAAAGAATCGTCAAAACTTAATTTTGGCAATTTTAATGAAAAATCGTCAAACGTGACAGCTAGCATTGGGGGGCATATCCATTTTCAACAAACCGAACATAAAATTTTTGCTTCTTAGTAAAACACACATTTAATTTCCTTTGCATTTTTTTTTTCAATTTTGAAATATTTATCTTATAAATTTTTAATTATTTTCTATTATGTAATACAGTTTTTAACATAAGAATATTTAAATTAACTATACATTTAAAATATTTATCAATAGTTGTTTTTTTTTTTTTTTTTTTTTTTTTGAAGTGAATTTTATATCCAGCCCTTTTAAAAAATCCACTTCAATTTTTTTTTTCGAAATTAAAATAAATAAATGGATTTGGCACTAATTCTTTACATACTATACATATACAAAATTTTGAAAGTGTTTCAATATTTACAATTAATTCCATTTTTAGGGTCAAATATTTACTTTGACATTTTTAAAAAATAATCCATATCTGAGTCCAGATCATTGTTATTATGTTGCATTGCTTCAGAGGATTGAGCATGAGTTTTATCCATCTGATCCTCTTGATGTTTGTCGAATAACACTTTAATAGCTTTATCTACAGGATTTTCAGTATCGGCATTTTTATCAGCTTCATGTATTAGCTTCACAGTTTCTTTTAATTCGTTTTTTCCCAATAAAGGTTCTGAAACATTTTTATCATTTGACTTTTCTAGACTTTTACCAAAACGTATAAAATTATCGTTGGGCTGTGGAGGGTTACGCCCAAATCGCATAAAATTATCCGGTCTACTGTATCGCATAAAATTGGGAATCTTGGGAGAATTTCGACCAAATCTCATGAAATCTTGTGATGGTGTTCGACCAAATCTCATAAAATCATCTTGACCAGCTCGGCCAAAACGCATAAAATCTTGTGCGGGTGTACGACCAAATCGCATAAAATCTTGTCCAGGAGTACGTCCAAAGCGCATAAAATTATCTTGACCTGGCGCACGACCAAATCTCATAAAATTATCCTGACCTGTAGAACGACCAAATCTCATAAAATCTTGTCCGGGAGCGGAACGACCAAAACGTATAAAATCATTACCATTTCTTCCGAAACGAATAAAATCATTTTTATTATTAACCGATCTACCAAAACGCATAAAATTATCACCTCTAGCATCTCGTGTACTTTGATGACTGCGCTCACTTCGCATACCAGTATTTTTGTCATATAACCCTTCATCTAAACTATTCGCTGTAGGAAATTCTTCATGTGATCTCTTGCCAAAACGTATAAAATTCTCTTGTAGCGATTTATGTTTTTCTTTTTCAGATGGGTCGAATTTTATCAACATTTTCGGATTGTTTTTATGAAATTTCAATTTAATCGTATTACTTGTATAATCGATATTCACCGATTCGATCGGTTGATGAAATTTAACTTCAGTTTCATCATCTATGGTTCTGACATATGGTATATTTTCGGAAATTTCGGGTGATAATTCTGTTGCGGCAATATAATCTTCTTCATCGAGTAGTAATTCGTCGTTTGCGAGTTCAGGTGGTAGGAGCACAGAATAATCATTAAACTTATCATTTATGGAATTTGCAGCATAACGTGGGAGAGTTAATACTTTGCTAAGTGTTGTTGTAGGGAATAGTTGCAGGGCCAAAATATACAAAAAATATGGCACCATGACGTTATGGTTGGAGTTTTCTGCAAGGGGTGAAAAAAAGGGAAATACAAAATTTAATAAACTTATTTAAATTACATAAGAATATGTGTTAATAATTTAAAACAACAGAATCCGCTCTTAGTTCTTAAGTTTGGAAAACATGTTCTAAAAATAAAGAGGTCCACAAAATTTCAGATCAAAATTTATTTACTTGTAATTTATAATCAAATCTTCCAAAATCCCAAAACTTTTTTAAGAAACTGCGAAAAAATAATTAATAGACTGATCAATATTTGGATTTAATGCTTGCCCCCATTTCTTGTCAAAATTTCCATAAACTATCTCAATTAGCTCATGCGGTTAATTTGAGTTTTCTATACTCAGCGAAAAAAGTTTTATCATGTTAAAGAAACTGTTTCAAAAATCGTTTATCATCAATTTTTCATTATACTTTTGAAGTTTTTCATAAAAATTTACTACAAATATTTAATAAATATTCATCATTTCATAAAAAAAAAATATAAAAAACTCTTACAAATTATTTTTATTGCAAAACTCAGCTGTTTGTAGTTCTCATTAAGTTTGCAAATTTATTTTCTTATATAATGAAAAAAAACATACATTTTAAAAACATTTATATACAAGTAAGAAATATTTTCTTTATAAATATGATGACAATTTTTCAAAAACGTTCATGAAACTTCTTCATAAATATGAAGAAGTATTTAAAAATCTTAATTAATGTATGAAAATGTAGTTTAGATGTCGAAGATCATAGAAAATTTTTTCAAATGAAAAATTTTCTTATTTTTATTTAGTAATCATGGAGAATACACAGACAAAATTATTGGACACAAGCTGAATGGAATGCATTTTCTGGTCTGCTACGACCTTCATCAACATTCTTCGTACCCTTGAAAATGTCAATTATAAATATCTCTATTTAACTCACAAATCAGCGGAAAAAGCTATTTATGCTAACATACAGTTGATTTTTTTTATCATTGGACGAAACATTATGAATGTTTTGAAGCTTTATCCCTGAGTGTAGCCAAAAATATTTGTGCGAGCCTTCTTTTTGTTCTGCCATTATTGAAAATCTTAGCTCCAACGGTTTGGCCTCGGGAAGTAGGGGAAGTATTTGTCCCCTTTTAAGCCCTATTTTAACGATACCACGTTCTTATTGGAAATTCTAAAAAGATTTCTAACCAAAAGGGGTTTGAGCAGGCTGATAAGGGGGAAGACTTTTCGGCTTTTTCGCGTTGCGATCGCCATTTCAACAGACGGACAAGCGGCCAGGCAGACGGACATCGCTAAATCGACTAAAAATTGCATTAGGGTCACGAATATATATACTTTATATTTCGACATGTTACAAACGGATTGACAAACTGATATATCACCATATATGGTTGGGGGTGTAATAAAAATGTTTAATGCTGCGAACTGGGCTACAACCGACAACCTTCTGTTTGTCAGGCGATTGCTTTTCTTCTAGGCTAAACTGTATAAAATTTCTATTAGTCAAATTTCAAACTTGAATATTTTTCAGGTTTGAAACTTGAATGTTTTTGTTTAAAAATAACATAGTAGCCATAATAGAAAATAAATTATGTCTTTTAATATTGTTCAATAAAAAAAATTTTAAAATATCTAAAGGTGTGAACTCAGAACTCTTGCACTTGCAGGCTATGTTTCTACCCACTTAACCACAGACACTTAAATCATATTGTTAAATCTTGAATATAAAGATGTAAAGGGTGGTTAAATTTTAAGGGCCGATATTGAATGTGAACCACACCTAAACGTCAAGTTTTTTTCCGCATTTCATTTGACATTTCTCAATTTCAGACAAACTCAATTTGAACCATGGAAATTTACACAATCGAGCAACGTTTTAAAGTTATTCAGGCTTATTATGAAAATGGGCGTTCAAATCAAAATGCATTTCGTGCACTTCGTGATTTTTTTGGTCAGCATAATCGACCAATTGTCGAATTGTGGGAAAATTTCAGCAAACCGTGTCTGTGAAAACACCTGTGCATGCTCGCCCAGTTCGTTCTGCGGAAAACATTGCTGTTGTTCGCGATAGTGTGTCATGAGGTCGGCCAAGCATTTACCGTGAAAGGTGTTCGCATTCGCGAGAAGATAACGAACCTGGAATTGAGAATATAACCCTGGACGATATGTGGTTTCAACAGGACAGTGCCACTTGCCACACAGCTAACGAAACAATGGCTCTTTTGCGCGACAAATTCAATTGCCCTGTTATCTCACGTGGTGGCGATGTCAATTGGCCGCCAAGATCATGTTATTTGACTTCTTTCTTTGGGATTATTTGAAAGAAAAGGTATACGTCGATAAGCCAGCAACAATTCAAGAGCGTAAGGATGAAATAATTCGGCACATTAACGGCATAGAACCTCAATTATGTCACAGCGTCATCGAAAATTTGGACCATCGGATGGAAGTGTGCCGCCGAGTTCGCGGCGGCCAATTGGCCGATATTTTGTTCTATACATAATTAAACCATACCATATTATCATAATAAAAGAAAATGACAATAATTTCCTAAATAATTTGTGTTTTATTCAAACTCAAGATCGGCCCTTAAAATTTAACCATGAACTTAATTTGTGAATAAAAAGCAAAACTATATTTAAAAATTTTGTTATAATAATAACAGTTTCGGTTGCTGATCAAAATATTTAATAATAATTTCCAAAATTGTGTAAATTAATGGTTGATTGCACTAATATTGGTATTTAAATAAAAATTGATTGGAAAAACTAAATTTTAGATAGAGCAATAGTTTTTATTAGATTTTTGCTGTAAATATTCTGTTCAAATGACAAATTCTTCGTTAAATTGTTGGTTGTGGGTATTAAAGTTAAAATGTAGAAGATAATATTTTTTCAATATTGATTAGAAAACCAATATTTTGGATGATGTGATATTGTTTCGGTTCATTTGATATATTTTTTGTTTATAATTAAATTTAACTATATTCTGATGAAGAATTTTAAGTACATATAATTAAAAATGTTAAATAGCCTTCCTGCATTGCATACATCTGTAAGAAAATATCATTACAAGTTAGAAGGATTTTTTAAAAAAATTAAAGCGGTCTATTAAAAAAATATTCAAACTTTGGAATCAATTAAAATATTGACAGTTTTTCAGTAAATTCTTGTTTTTTTTTGTGTGTTTGGTATGAGGTTTATATGATCGGCCTGGATAGATTGTAATTTTTATTTGTGTTATTTTGCAAAAACTTTCAAATTTTTATTACGTCATGTTTTTGTTTTAGTTTAGTATAATTAAAAGTGCGTAACATACGCATTATTACATTATGAAAACCATCTGAAGTTTTGTGTGTGTTTTTGTACAAGAAAAAAAAATTACATTAAAAGTGAAAATAATTTTATAAAAATTATTAACAAAGACATTAAATAAACATTTTGGTTTTGATGTTATAAAATGTTGTCAAAGTTGTAGATTTCTGCATATAATAAATAAAGTGAACACTGCACGAAATTAAATTAATGGTAGTAAACAGAAAAATATATTCGAAAAAAAACATAAATAAAAAATATATAAACATTTATATATATTTATATTAGAAAATACTAAAACAAAAAATCTTAAAATAAATGAAAATTTTGTTTAAACCGGATTTTGGAAAAATCCAGTTCATAACTGGATTTAAAATCAGATTTCTCATACAAAGAAATCCAGTTTTATAACCAGATTTTCCAAAAATCCAATTTCATAATTATGTTAACATGGCATTCAGCAATAGTATGTATGAAAATATGAAAATCTGGCATCACCTTGTCAAAAAATGTAAACAAATAATATCGTAAATATTATGTTAATTATTTAATAAAACTTAACAATATGTGAAGTAGATTTAATAAAATCGCGTTGTTAATTGAAAGTAAAGATAAATGCAGCACTAAGTTTTCTTTATTTTTGATTCCGGCAAACTGCACTAGAAAAGTGCCGGGAAGACCTACCATGAACCTAGTAAAAAATCTTGCTTCAAAATGGTCATCCCTTATTAAAAACACCTTTAAGAAATAATAAATTTTGACTTCGCCATTAATTTAATGGTTTTCTAGATATATATTAATTTTAAGATTATTAAAAGTTTAAGGTTGATCTTTATTGTTTGTGTGTGATGGATTTTAGTTCGGCTTAAGATCATATAGTTTAAAAAATATAAAAAAAATAAATCTTTTTTAATTTTTTTTTTTAAATGTTTATTTTCAATTTCTCAAAGCAACTTCCCTGTTCATTTTCATAAATAAATTTAAATATTTGTCGCTGAGTTGAAAATCATCTGTACTGTTTAACGTTTCTTTGAAAAAAAAATTAAAAAAATAAGTTTTTTATTTTTGTATATTTTTAAACCTAACTAACCCATGACAAATTTAAGGTTATTTTGCTACAAAATGTTGTTGTTGTCAAATCGAAATCCAGTTTACGAGAGCTATTCGAAATATTCTTAGCCTGACACGGTGTTAACAGCAAAAAATATTGCAAAAGATTAAGTGTACTGGAAATTTCATTTTTGATCTGGCAACTTATTCCTATAGAAACAGCTGTTAAAAAATACGTTTCAGTGATTTCTTTTTATAATGGAAGAATTAGAAATTCGTGGTGTCAAGAAATTCATAATGATACACTCACCAAAAAAAGTCGATAATGGCAACTGAAAATTTTGCTTTCATTACGGGAATTTTTGCTAATTTGAGCCCATCGGTATATTTTTTTTTTTTTTGCTAATCTTAGCAACACATGTCTGCTGACGTGTAGTACAATGAAATTAGCAGAAACAAAATTAGTAGCCGCTACTCAATTTTGGAAAACCTTTTGCAAAGTGAAATTTAAAATCGGTTCGCTAAAATTAGCAAAAACAAAAATTACTAAATATTGTGAATATTAGTACAATCAAAGTAGTATAAAAATTTAGCAAACGCTAAAAAATTTTAGTAAATTGCTTTCAATTCAATAAATTGTAAAATATAGCAAAATTTTAATTTATAAAAAATATTATTGTTACACTTTAAAGCTGATAATTTCTTTTGAAATTGCCTTAAGAATTCGAATATTTTTTTTTATCGAACATTTTTTTATTAATTTTTCTTAAAAAAAATTTTTAGACAAAATTAGAAGAAAAAAATTCAAAGACTTTAAAAATAGTAAAACACAAACGAATTTATCATTTTGTTTTAATTTGCTAATTTTTGTTTTGAAAAATATTTTTAGTAAATTTTTTGGGCTGATTTTTAGAACTATTTTTTTAATAAGTTAAGTTTTAATTATTCAAAATAATATTTTCTGTAATATCCACTTTTTAATATTAAGAATTTTTTTTCTAATTTTAGCAAATCGGTTTTCAAAAATTTGTAAAATGATTTCTGAAGTTAGAAACAAAAATTTATAAATATTCTGTAAAATTTCTGAAATTTGTGAATTGTAAATAGCAAAAAAATTTACTAAATGATAATTTTTTTTACTAGAAGTCAGTAAAAGTGCACCTTGTAAAAGATTTGATTCACGAACTGGACGTCAAAAAAATACAAAAACAGCGGAAATCATAGCTGAAGTACACGATATGGTATTAGGCGACCGACGAGTGAAAGTGCGTGAGGTACATAATGCCAAAGATATCTCAAATGATCTCGTCCATTTTATTTTGCATTAAGAACAACAGATGAAAAAGTTCTATCGATTTAAGCGAAAAAAATTGATTTTAAAGGTCGTTTCATAACTGTTAAAACATGGATTCATCACTACACACAATTAAAACAAAGGACTGAAGCTGGAGGAAGTGCAATTCAATCAGCTGGTAAGGTTATGGCAACGGTTTTCTGGCATTTAAAAGATATTTTTATTGATTTTGGCAAAAAACATGTAAATAGGGTGAGTCACAAGCAATTAAATACGAGTATATACAGGTTGGTTGAAAAGTTCCTGCGCTCGATATGAAAGAATACTGTTTTTGTTACGAAATATATTTTTTTTATTCAATATAATCTCCTAGAAGCTCAATACAGTTGTTCCAATGATCTTTTAATAATTTTATCTCATCCTTATAATGGTTTTCCGGAAGCTCTGCAAAATAACCCTCTACGGCTGCTATGGCCTCTTCATTCGACGAAAAATGCTTTCCACGAAGGAGTTGTTTGAGATTTCTGAAGAGATAGTAGTCACTGGGAGCCAAATCTGGTGAATACGGTGGATGTTCAAGCAATTCGTACTTTAATTCTTTGAATTTAGCCATCGTCAAAACACTTTTCTGAGCAGGTGCATTGTCTTGATGAAAAATGATTTTTTTCTTCTTTAAACCAGGTCTTTTCTCACGAATTTTTTCATCCAGCTGTTCCAAAAGGCTGCAATAATATTCAGAGTTGATTGTTTTACCTTTCTGAAGATAATCAATCAACAAAATTCCTTTTGCATCCCAAAAACTGATGCCATAACCTTCTTTGCTGATCGTTGTGACTTCACCTGCTTTGGAGCTGAACAACCAGCTTCAGTCCACTGTAAACGTTCTTGTATCAATTTAGAATCATGGTGGTAGATCCAAGTCTCATCCATAGTTATAAAACGACGCAAGAAGTCGGTTTTATTCGGCTTAAAACGCTCCAAATTACGCTGAGAAATTTGTTTTCGATCCAGTTTTTGTTGAATTGTTAATGTGTGCGGCACTAACTTTCCAAACAGTTTTTTCATACGTAATTCTTCATGTAAAATATGGAGTACTCGCAATTTCACGCTTAAAAAAACTTGGATCTTCACTAACCATATTATGTATCTGCTCAATGATTTCTGCTGTGGTTGCAGTTTTTGGTCGTCCTTCGCGTGGATCGTCTTTAAGGCTGGTACGACCACGTTTAAATTCACCAGCCCAAAATTTAACGGTGCGTTTTGAAATTGAGGACTCCTTATACACTTCTAACAATTGTTCATAAATTTCCTTTGCTTTTAAACCTTTCAAAACAATGAATCTAATGACTGCACGATAATCAATTTTTTCCATATTAAAAAAAATCAATGACACGTCAACTTCAAATGGCTTGTAAACAAAGAAAGAATTGACAGAATGACTTGCAACTTTGCATGTGTTCTCAGGACAGATATATATAACTTGAGAAAAAAAAAGTTTGGAGCTAGCAGTGCCATCTCTTGGTGAGCGCAGGAACTTTTCAACCAACCTGTATTAATCTAAAGAAGAAAGCAGCTGTTGTATTCATGTTATTTCTCTAACTAATAATATATTTTACTAAATAAAGTATGTCCAAAGCTCTAAAAAATTTCCAGTAAAAATGTAATCAATTTTATCATGTATAAAGTTACCCTATGTAAAGTAGGGTTACCATGAATTTCTATATGCGAAAACTTCTCACATGAAATACAGAAACGGAATGCTGGTTTACAACACAAAACAATTATTTCTGAATTGAAGTACAAATTGATTGACTACTCTCCCCACCGCATTCTCCAGAGTTAATTTCCTGTAACTTCTACCTGTTCCTAAATCTAAAAAAAAATATATATATTTGCTGGCATCCGTTTTACATCGAATGAAGATGCATTTGCAGCTGTAAACGATTATTTTGCAGAGTTTAAGAAAAATTATTTTAATCGAGGGATAGAATTGCTAAAAAAGCCTTCAACTAAGTGTATTGAAGTTTCAGGAGATTACAATATAATAAACATAATTTTAAAAATTATCCATTAGCAATACATATGGTTGTCTCTTTTTAACTCATTCATTTAGATTGAATCAGCTGATACATGTAAGTAATTCCAACTTATGCCGTTTTCTTTTTGTGACAAAAAATTTTTGAAAAGTTATGAATTCTATATGCTGTTTATTAAATTTCCCTGACTGTATATAATAAGATATAAAAACACACACACTAAAATTTATGCAACATATGTAAAGATATTTACACAGTCAGTCTATTAACAAAGATATACTGGCAACATTTAAAATTATAAATTTGCAAAACAGAAAATTAATCAAACATAAGATCCACTGAAAATAAATCATAAAGGGAATGACACAAGTGATGACAGATTGTTAATAAATGACATGACTACTACCTAATAGTTATTTAAAGTAAAAACATAAAAAAAACACAAAATAAAGATGTCAAAAATGTTTACCTTTACTGTTGATTATAGACAATTGATTAAATAAATACAAAAGATGTTTAACTTTGTCTAAAAAAATGCACCGTTCATACTATCGTATTTTACTTAGAAAAAATTAAAAGACAAATACTATAAGATGATACGTTTGTCAAAAATATCATCTTTAATTGGTAAAAAGTCTGAAAGGGCCTTTACTAACTTGTCTGTCACATTAACTATTTTTGTTGGCGATAATTTTGTGCTTTTGATTTTAGTTGCATTTTTTATGTGTGTCCTTATAATATTTTAAAATTATTTACTTAGAGTTTGAATATTTTTACTTTTTACACAGTTAGTAGAAAAATTTGTAATTTTGTACTAATTTTTAGTAAAAAAAATATTATTTAGCAAACTTTTTTGCAGAATATTTACAAATTTTCGTTGCTAACTTCTGAAATTATTTTACAAATTTTTGAAAAATGATTTGATAAATAAAATTAGCGAAAAAAATTAGTAATTTTAAAAAAGTGGATTTTAAAGGAAATGTTATTTCTATTTAAAACTTACACCTACAAACTTAAATTGCTTTAAAATGTTACATAGATTACAAAAAGGGATCGGAAGTGAATATACCGACTCATGTCTAAAAATAGGACATCCACGTAAACAAGCCCAAAATACAATTTAAATTTGACTTTAAAAGTAAAAAATTTACTAAAATATTTTTCAAAACAGAAATTATCAAATTTAAACAAAATGATAAATTCGTTTATGTTTTTACAATTTTTAAGCCTTTGATTTTTTGCTTTTTTTTTAAATTTTGTTAAAATATTTTTTGAAAAAAATAAATAAAATAAAAAAAATTTTGATGCTCGATAAAAAAATAAATTTGAAATTTTGTATAATATGTAAGGACTTTCACAAAATACGAAGTAGTCTTTGAAAAATTACCATACATGCCAAACGATGAAGTAAGACGAGACAAACAAGTTTATAACATGGAGAATTACGTAAATGAATTGAAACATCGACTAAATTTTCTTTGCAAAAGACAAAAGAATACTTAGATATAGCTAAGGACAGTAGGGTACAAAACAGTATAAAAATAAACCCATTCAGTTTAAAAATAGGAGAACTATTTTGTTATCAATTGGTTTTTCGATGATTTTGTGATGCCAAAAAAAAAAAACAATTTCGGAAAAACGATGACATTATTTTAAATTACATGAGGCAACACAATTGTCAAAGAATTCGAGCCCAGGGCAACTCGGTTTCCAAAAATATTTAAAATGTCTGAAATAAGCAAAAAAAAAAAAATTGCAAATATTAGATGAAAATTCTGGAAAATGTAAACAGCAACAAAATTTACTAAATACTATTTTTTTTACAAAAAAAGTAAAGTGAAAACCGTTTACTAATTTTGCTACTAACTCTTTTTTTGAGTATATTGTTTCATACTCAAACGGAAGAGGTTTCATTAAATATTATTGTGATATTTTATTTACTGAGCGCCCCGGTAGGCTAGTTGGTAGCGTGCTAGCTTATCAGTGCGGGGGTCGTGGGTTCGATTCCCACTAGAGGCTCTGGTCTGCTTTCGCTACAACGAGCCGATGGCCTTTGTTGCTAGTGCTCGGTTAGGGTATTAGGATATATATATATTTAATATTTTATTTACTTTGTAAAGAAAACTCTATTAGGTTACTGAAAAAAAAACATTAAAACTAAGTCAACATAATTTTTTCTGTGTAAATTAATACTTTTACGATTAAAGTCATAATTCTTAATTATAGGATGATTTATAAATAGAAACTGGATTCGGAACTTTAAAAATTAAAATGTTCAACTCCTTGAATTTGTGTGAAAAACTCTTAAAATAATTTTGTTGTCAGCACTAATCACTTTTTTTGTCTGTGATAATTTTCATATACATTAATTAATACACATGCAAAACATTAAAATATTTGTATGTATATGTATTAGTTTCAGTTTTCAACCATTTGTTTCACCTACTACCAAGAAGAAAGTATGAAATTTCAATTAACACTCTCACACATACTCACACAAAGCCAACACATATAAAATGTTATGATATTTCCGGTTTGTTATAAGTTAAATACAAAAAAATAAAAGAAAAAGTATTTATAGAGGATAAAAACATTGTTAACAACTACATAATTTCGCATTACTTAAGGTGCTAAATATTCACTAATTAAAAATTATTAACTGCATTGTTGGGTTAGTAAAATGGATAAAGTTGTTGGAAAAACTATACAAATTAAAGTTAAAAAACCAACACAAATTTAAATAAATTTATTAAACAATTTTCACAGCATACATGTTTAATATTAAATCTGCATTTTTTTTTACATTTTACAGCTAATGCATTAAATGTTATAAATTCTCTTTTTAAAGCACCCATCATTAGCATATAAAAATTATTAGTAGATGTTAAAAGCTTTCGCATTATTATCATCCACTACATCCACATTAGACCCATAAAAGAAACATTAAAATATGTTTGAAATTTTTATAAATATCCCAACATACCAAATGACTTGAGAAAAATATTATTATAAGCTTACAAACACAAGCCTTAAGCTTGAAAAAGACTTGAGAATATATTGAAAAAAACTATCGTAACAATTGTAGAAAAATCAAAACGGAACCCTCGTGAAAATATTATGTGTGTATGATTACTATAAGCTTATTCTTGCAATTGTAGAATAAGCTTACAAAAATAATATATTATTAATAGTTGAAAAAGAGAAATCATAATTATTTTCTTTAATTTCATTTATTTTTTATTTTGATTTTAAAAATAAATAATAATAACTCATTTTGAATATAAAAAATAATAATTCATTTTAAATATAAATAATAATAATTCATTTTAACAATAAATAAAAATAATTAAATTTAATATGCAATTGCACGTTCACTATATAAAATTTAAAACTAAATGTACACGCAAAACACGTTTGACAAATTTAAAGAAATAGTAATGGCACTTGTTGTATGCATTATAAGCGTAGAACAAAGACAACAAGACTAGAATGTATTGAAAAATATTTATATTTCAATCGTCGTATTGCGTTGTTGTATGTTGTTTATAAGCATACTTGAGAAAAAGTTATGTATAATAATCTTTTCTCTATCATTGTTAAATACTGCTTGTGTATTCACATTTTATAAATATTATAGTAAGCGAAATTAAGAAAAGCTTAAAACACACTATTAATATAAGCTTATTCTCAAGTTGTATTGCAGTTTGATTGCTATGTGGTATATTGGGATTGTAAGTAATTGAAGGTGTATGTAAAGATTTTTTTGGGTTATTTCAAGAATATGTATGTGAATTTTCCATAAGCGTGTGTGTTTTTTTTTAATGATATTTGTATGACAACCTTTGATTTGTTTTTCAAAAAATAAAAGAAATAAAAATATCAAATGTCATCTAAATATTTAAGCAAAAAATCTTTTAATACTTCCATATGAATTTCTTAATATGTATGAGAAACAATGTATCAATTTGTATCATTATTAAAGAAGCAAACATAAAACGGGAAACATATCAATTACATACATATTTACATACTACAGTAATTACTTTGTTAAAGGATTTGAAATTCAATTGTTTGTCATGTTTTGAAGTTTATAAAATTCTGGCGAATTTCTTCTAAATTCAGCCATAAATTTGGAATTTGAAAACAGAAAACCAAAAGGTATAAAGGTTAAGAAAGCACTTAAAGATGATAGAAATAGATAGATAGATACTCGATTCTGCCGGTTAACCGCTTAGGGTGTTATTCGGAAAATTACAAAAATTGATTAATTGGATTCGTATCGATAAATCGGAAAAATTAATTAATTAATTGATTAAACATTTAATGTTAAATATATATATTTATTTCTATCATAAATAAAAACACAAAAAGCAGCTTTTTTTGTGAAATATCAAGTTAAGTCTACTTCATGGATTTATAAAGTGTTCGTTCAGGATAATTCAAAGCAATTTGAGACTTTTTAAATAATCAGGCCTTAAAATCTTGGGATTTTTGGAAGAAATCTAAAGTTTTGACACATAAAATAATTTTCTATAAGAAAAAGTCTGTAGAAACCCGGAGTTTTCTACCAAAAGGTTTCTTGTACAAAATATTAGATATTTAGAAATTTTTCTGATAGAAACATTTTTAGATTCTATGGACTTTTCCCTAAAGTAAAATTGTCAGATTCTGCAAAACTGTTTCTTAGATGAAAATGCATATATTCTTAAAATCTATGTGATTCAGTTTATTTACCAGTTGGGGTATAGCTCAGCCGTTCAGATTCGCCAAAGGTCTGCTTCCTTTGAGGTAATTATAAAATAATACACGATAATCTAACTCCTTACAACGATGTCCGACAATACGACATGGATTTAGAGGAAACCACGTTTTGGTGTTCGAATAGCGAGATTCGCTATAGAACACTGTGCGAGTTTTGATCGTATATTATTGGCACTACCCGAAGGTAATATTTACCGAACTCTAGAAAGAGTTTCGGCTCTGCTAGTTGGATTGATTAGCAACCAACGGGGGGGATAAACAGTAGTTCCCGTACTTGAATAATACGGCTAACTACAAACGAGAATAAACAGCGGTGTTCGGGTTCAAATAATACGACGGCGAGAATAAACAACGGTTCTCGTGTTCAAATAGTACGACTGGCTAACACTGAGAATAAACAACGGTTCTCGTGTAGGGAGGCAGGAATCAGGTAAAACGCCGTTCCCGGGTCGAAGTATTACCCGATCCGTTCCTCGGGTTTGGCGCTCCTTACAGCCTTTAACTCTCTCTCTTGCTATAAGTATGATATGGGTATGGGTAAAAGTAGCAATACTGGGTATGAGAAACAGTAGATTTGTAACGGCACGTTACATATAAGTTTTTTTTTGGAATAAAAAGTTCTTAGATTCTGACAACATTTCATCATAAAAACTGCTTAGATTCAAAGGACATTTTTTAAAGGAAAAATTCGGAGACTCGAAGGACTAATTAAAGAAATTTTTTAAAAATGTTCTTAGAATCTAAGAATTTTTATATTAGAAAAAGACCTTAAAATTTAAAATTTTTTTGAAATATCTTTCTTTAAAAATTCCGTAGAATTAAAGAAGTTTTCTTTAAAAAGAAACATTTATAAATTTAAAGAAATTTTTCACAGCTTCGAATTGTAATATAACTGTAGGGTTCATATTATGGTAAAATTGTGGTTATTTTTTAATATCATAATATGATTACTATATTATATTACGACTATGGTTGACACAATCATAATCCCGAAAAACATATGATGCTTTTCGAATATGATTGGCTCAACCATGATTTTTCTTTGCGTGTACGTTTTTCATAAATATTATGAAACTTTTTATCAGCGTGCATCACCACTACTGTGTTAAGATATAATGAGTTTGGGCTGGAATGCACTCACCAAAAAAAGTCTGTAATGGCATCTGAAAATTTTGCTGTTATTAGTAGCCACTACTAAATTTTAGTTAACTTTTTGTAAAGTGGAATTTAAAATTGGTTTGCTAAAATTAACAAAAAATATTTCTACAATGAAATTAGTGCAATAAAATTAGTATAAAAATTTAGTAAACGCTACTAAATTTTAGTAAATTGTTGTAAACTGTAACTTAAATAGGTCTGCAAAAATCAGCAACAAATTTTGCTAAATATTAGTGAAATGGAAACAGCAGAAAAGTTAATAACCGCTACTTAAGATTAGTAAAATTATGTATACAAAGTTTATTTAAATAAATAAGCTCTAATTAACAAAAATATTTGTGAACTTAACTCAATAAATTTTTAAATATGAAAAAAACTTTAAAAAAAATATAAAAAAATTATTAAAAAATTCACAAATTAGCTCGATTATTTTTACATACACTTGTTACACTTTAAAGCTGCTAATTTCTTTTGAAGTTGCCTTACGAAAAAAAATTAGAAATTTATTTTTTTTATAGAGCGACATTTTTATACCCTCCACCATATGTCGAAATATAGGTCTAGGACCCCATAAATTATATATATTCGTGATCCTTATGCAATTTTAAGTCGGTTTCACGACGCGAAGACGCAGGGGTGGGTGATCATTTTTACCTAGATTAATTAACATCCTCTCGAGCAGTTTTCTATTGAAAATAATTAAAATCGGTCCAGCGGTTAAAAAGTTATGAGTGAAAATGTGAAGGTACCTTTAACTTTTCGATTCAAATTGGTGTATTTTATTACAATTTCATAGTAGCGACAAACGTGTTGCTTAGAAGTGAATAATACTTTGTATTCACCTCAAAAAGTTTTTTTTGACGACGAAAAATTTTTTTTTCACCTAAAAAAAATGTTTCACCTCAAATTTTTTTTCCACCAAAAAATTTGTTTTCACATAAAAAAGTTTTTCATATCAAAAACTTTTTTTCACTTCTATAATTTTACTTCAAAAGTTTTTACATTAAATGTATCAAAAACAGTAGAGAACATTTTTTTAGGTTATTGGTGGAGGGTATTCAAAGATTCAGCGCAGCCGAACTTAAGCCTTCTTTTACTTGTTTAGCTTTATTTATTTTTTTCAAAAAATATTTTAGAAAAATAAAAAATTCAAAGGCTTAAAAATAGTAAAAACAAACCAATTTATAATTTTGTTTTAATTTCCTAATTTGTCTTCGGAAAATATTTTTAGACTTTTTTATTTTTGGATTTTAAGGATTTTTAGAACTAAAAAACTTTGTAGTGCTATTTTAAGTGAATGTCCTACTTTTGGAGATGAGTATCTTCAATTTCGATCCCTTACTTTTAAACCTACATTTAAAATAGTTTGTAAGTTAAAGTAACAGAAAATGCCATTTATAAGAAATGATATTTCATTTAAAAACTGGTCTACTTACTTTCATTTAAATCAAATGGCTTATGTTCTTCATTTTTAAATATTGTTTAAACAACTGACACCTTCATAAGAAACAAATGATTAATCAGTTAAAATAAATAATAAAATTTTACCTACCAATTCATTAAAAAAATAAATGATTTACTTAATCATTTATTTGACATTGTTTAAGTTTTTGATTTTGTTTTGTGTTTAAATCTACAAAATGTATGTATGTGTGTATGTCTATAGACACATTTTCTGTGAATGTGCTTGCATATGTATGTGTGTTTATGAAGTTCCTGTAATTTGAATTGAAATAATTTCGCATATAAACAAAAAATTTAAATAAAAAACAAATTGGAATTTTTTGAATATTTTTTTTGAAACTAACAGCAAACAAAATTTAAATTTGAAACAACTGTTACGGACACAAATAAACAACAAATTTCTCTTTAGTGAGTAAATTTTTATTAAATTTCAAACAAATGAAAAAAAAATAAATGAAACTGAAAAAAATCGGTAAATGAAAGTAAATCATTTCGAATAAATGTAGAAAAAAAAATTGAAATAGATATTTCTTTGAAAAATAAATGTATGCTCCTTTATTTTTAAATGGATCGGAAAATTTTTTATTTAACTACAAACAGTAAACTACATAATATTCTGAAGGTATGTTTTTAAGTTTGCAGGTATAAGTTTTAATAGAAATAACATTTCCTTCAATATCCATTTTTTTAAAATTAGTAATTTTTTTTTTGCTAATTTTAGCAAATCGGTTTTCATACTTTTGTAAAATGATTTCTGAAATTAGCAACAAAAATTTGTAAATATTCTGTAAAAATTTTGTAATTTGCAAAATATAATTAACAAAAAAAATAACTGAGTTATATTTTTTATACTAAAAATTTTTTATAGTGAATTGGGATTAAAAACTGTTTACAAATTTTTCTACAAACTTTTTTTCTAAGTGTAGACTCACTCACTACTAAAAATCGATAAAAAAAATAGTGAAGTGGGATTGAGAACTGTTTACAAATTTTTCTACTAACTTTTTTTTCTGAGTGTAGCTTTACTATATATTACACATATCGACTAAAAATCACTTTCTGAGTCTATTTTATGAAGTTCGTTGTACTGTCCATGTATTCTTGTTCGCCATTTACAGGTCGGAAATATAAAGATAAATCGATAAAATTCTGTACACCAAGTCATATTTGCAAAGTGACTATAACTCTATTAATTTTAGTTAAAATCGATTCATGTTGGGATCTAGTTCCCATAGGGCTACATAACCGATTTCCTCAATAATACACCTAGAATTAAAAAAAAAATCTTTTGCAATAAAATTGTATTTTCTAGCTATAAAACTATATTTGGACACAAGTCCATTTTTCCTAAAACTTAAGGGTTAAATTTTGTCCATTAAAGTCAACGTTTGGACTTTGAATGGTCTTAGGATGGGTATCCAAATCGTAAGAAATGCTCAAAGGACTTTAAAGAGTTTTAAAGCTCTTAAGTGTTAGATTTTACATCACTTATTAGCCGCCCTTAAATTCTTTTGGCGTATTTAAGGGAGAAAATGTAGAATATGAGAAATAGACAGGCGAGCGTTAAATAATTCCATGTCCATCTCAAACTTTTGCTTGTCATTGACTGTATGTTATTTAAGTTTAACAAAATATTATAACAATTTATTAGTAAAGAATTTTACTATGTAGATATTTTAACTGACAAAGTGAATGTGTGTAGCACGTATGTTGCATTCATCCGAATTACATGCTTTCGCATTTTGTACTTGTTTTTTTTGTATTAAACTGTCTATCAACTACATATGTAAGTTAGTGTGTGTGGGATTGGTCATTTAGTTACATCCATATTTATTCTCATTCTACAAAAAGAATATAATGTTCATGCATATGTATTATGTCTGTCATCAATCTCTCTAGTTTTTTTTAAGCATTAAAATGTTACTGCCACAAATCCTGTGTAGCAAGCCTCATCATCACCTTTGTCACCTTTATTCATATGAATGAGACATTGTGCTCAACAACAAACAG
This sequence comes from Eustalomyia histrio, assembly GCA_949748255.1. Taxonomy (NCBI): domain Eukaryota; kingdom Metazoa; phylum Arthropoda; class Insecta; order Diptera; family Anthomyiidae; genus Eustalomyia; species Eustalomyia histrio. The sequence goes on from OX456527.1 coordinate 36,390,843, forward strand.
TTGTATGACAATTTCAAATCATAAATGAAAAATTATAGTCCACGTTTTATTTTATCCACGACCACACGTAAATAGAGGAATTAAACTTCATTGTTTCGTGTGTTGTGTTGTTTTTTTTTTTCAGCCATCAGTTTTTGATGAACTGACAAAAGAAGTTCTTCCTAAAGGTTCATCTTAAAAATTCTGCAATAATGCGAATGCTTTGAAAATAAATGACATTGAAATTTTTACATTGTTTTCATTAAAATTTGAATTTTTTTTGTTAAGATGTTGATGGATGAAATGAATATTGTATAATTGGCAAATAGGAATTAGGTGAACTATATTAGTATCTATATGTTTTATTTAACCCTATACACTTAGAAAAAAAAAAGTTAGTAGAAAAATTTGTAAACGGTTTTCAATCCCACTCTACTAAAAAAATTTTACTAATTTTAAAAAGTGGATATTGAAGGAAAAGTTATTTCTAATTAAAACTTACTCCTACAATCTTAAATTTCCTTAAAATGCTACATATATTTAAAAAGGGATCCAAAGTGAAGATACCGATTCATGTCTAAAAAGAGGATATCCACTTAAAATAGCACTAAAGGTTTTTTAGCTCTAAAAATCCACCCTAAAAATAATTAAAATTTAACCTTAAAAGTAAAAAAAAAATTGACCAAAATATTTTTCAAAACAGAAATTACCAAATAAAAACAAAATAATTAATTCGTTTTTTGAAAAATATAATTAAAATTTTTAAAAAATAAATTCAAAGCTTTTTACTAATATTAATAATATTTAGTAATTTTTTTTGCTGATTTTAGCAAACAGATTTTAAATTTCACTTTACAAAAAGTCTACTAAACTTTAGTAGCGGCTACTAATTTTTCTACTAATTTCATTGTACTACATGTCAGCAGACATGTGTTGCTAAGATTAGCAAAAAATACCGCTGGGCTCAAATTAGCAGAATTTCCCGTAATAACAGCAATATTTTCAGTTGCCATTACAGACTTTTTTTGGTGAGTGTAATGGCCAAGATATCCACAAATTTCTTAACATCTAAAATTATACATATAGTATTTGGCTAAATAAAAAATTGTTATTAGCCCTCTAATGCTGTTTCTTCAGATATAGATAAATTAAAATTAATCACGTAATCGTGCTTGAGCGTGAGCGATAAAAAAAATTTCGGGGGTGAGCGTAATTTTTTGTTGTGATTATTCCTTTTATCATTCCTTTATATTTTTTCGATTTTTTTTTTTTAATTTTGATTTTTTTGTTCTTTCGATTGTTTTACATGTCAAGTGCACGCTGAGAAAAACATAATTGGGACAATCATATTTAAAAAGCATCATATAGTTTTGGGATTATGATTGTGCCAACCATAGTCGTACTATATATAATATACATTCTAATTAATTTGTGTTGAAATTTACCCAACTTATAAACGAAAACTGTACTCCCACTATACTAAATTAGGTAAATTTACTATGGGTACGTTATCGAAAAAAAAACACACATTATGTGTAATATTATGCACACATAATGTGTAAAATTCCATTGGAAGTGCGTAAAAATTTGAATTTCTTTAAAATTCCGATTTTTTTCTAAATACTATTAAAACACAATTATAGATGGGACCTTCCTAAAAGGCAATGCCTGAATTTGAAACAAATCTAACCAAATTCAATAGAGTTTATCATTAAGCCAATGGAAACTTATGTACCAAATTTCATATATGTAAATATCTTTGATTTCCGATCTGTAGTTTGATTAAAGTTCATTTAGATAAACACTCAAAGGGAGGGCTGATGGTCACACATAACAATCCATATTTCAATTAAAAAAAAAATCCCCTTCCTATGGGAGATACACTCACAATTTATTTTTCGCTACTGACTGTAGTTTATTTAAAAAGTTATACGTAGAGTTTGTTTTTTAATGAACAATCAATTGAAATTCATAGAAATATAATTTAAACTATTTGAAAAAATAAACTATACTATACTAAACTATTTCAAAAAACGAACTATAAAAATTTACAAACATTCAGTAGGAGTTGATATTTTCTGTGAAATGTAAAATTTTATGTTTTCTGTTTCTAAAAATAGAAATTCATATAATTCCTTTTTGTTATACCCTCCACCATATATGATAAGGATATATATATCAGTTTGTCATTCCTTTTGTAACAAGTCGAAATATAGGTCTAAGTCCCCATAAAGTATATATATTCGTGATCCTTACGCAATTTTAAGTCGATTTAGCGATGTCCGTCTGTTTGTTAAAATGGCGATCACGACGCGAAGCGGGGGCGTCCATTTTTACCCAGTTTATTGGACATTCTCCCGAGCAGTTTGGTATTGAAAATGAGCAAAATCGGTCCAACGGTTAAAGAGTTATGAGTGAAAATGTGAAGATACCTCTAAATTTTCCATACAAATTGGTACATTATATATTTTTTCATATATTATCACCGGTCGATGTATTTATAACAAATATTTTTCACCTCAAAAAATTTTTTTCACCACATTGTGAGCATAAAGTAATAATCTATATTAAAAATTTAAAGTAATAAGTTACTGATTATTGATTACGTAATATATGATTTATAAATATAAAGTAATAATTGAAATATTTTTGAAAATCTATTTTTAGATACATTACTTTGTGTTTTTTTGTAAACAAAAGGGTAATGTATGTTTGTTTTGACAACACTAGCGAAGAAACGAAGCGCAACAATTCCTTTAAGTTTAAAGCAATCAAATACTATATGCGTCTATAGCTCAGTGGGTAGAGTTCTTGGCTGGCATTATTTTTTAATAACGTTTATAATATTTGTAATAATTTTTTTTAAAAATCTATTTTTAGACACATCAGTTTTTCCATTCTCGTAACCATATAAGTAACCCCTTACATTATCACCTCAAAAGTAATGGGTATATACATTAATTTCGGGCTCATCGCCTGTAAAATTCATCAGTGTAGTAAGGTGTAAAGTAATCCATGAGCCCCTATGGCTACACATTACTTTACACATTATTTGGTAATGTGTCGTTTTGCTGGGTATTTTGTTATATTTTTGGAAAATTGGTTGTTTCAGAATATGTAAAGTATTTATTAATATCCTAACCGAGCACTAGCAACAAAGGCCATCGGCTCGTTGTAGCGAAAACAGACCGGATCCTCTGGTGGGAATCGAACCCACGACCCCCGCACTGATAAGCTAGCACGCTACCAACTAGCCTACTGGAGCAATTTTACAAACATTTTTTAGAGTGTAGTTATCATATATTATGCCAATAAAATAGCCATAATTTTACCATATATGTTCTCTACAGTTTTATAAATTTAGGAATATTTCGTTAAGAATTTTTTTTTTCTAAAGAAAAAATTTGATCTTAAGGCCTTTTTCAAGAACATTTTTTAGACATTTAAAAAAAAATACTTAGAAAAAAATTAAATTCTAAAGACTTTTTTTTATAAAAAAACATGGATTCTATGTACTTTTTCTAATAGAAAAATTCTTAGATTCCATGGACAATTTTAAGATTTTTTTTTAAATAGTCGTTAGAGATTTTTGAGCTTTAAATTGCTTTTTACATATATTTTTGCCTCAAAGTGCTTTTTAATAAAAAATAAATAATTTTTTCTGCTAGTTTTGTTACTTTAAAAAAAAAACAAGTGTTTTTCCCCAACTTTTTACATTTGCTTGTTTTGCCAATGAAAACATTGAATTTAGCTTTTTTGTCTTCTCTGGATATTACAATATTTTAGAAGTTATAGCGATTTTCGCTTTTAAAAAATTGCGAAATCTAGCGAAGTTTGACACTTAACATTATTAAATTTTACCGAAATTGATTCCCCTTACTACAAAGTCTGAGTGTATTAGCTGTGCCTACACCCATTAACCTTTATTTGTAAGAATTAACCTTTATTTGTAAGGATTTTATTTTGAAGAACCTATTGGCAATTAAAATAGCAAAAAGAAATCCAAATAGTATACTATTATCCAATTATTGATTTTTCCAATCAATTTTACGAATAAAATTCGTTTAGAAATTGCCTACAGTAGAAGCAACCGTTAATTTAGTGAATGAACTAAAAAATTTGTACGATCAATCAAATTTGTTAAAAAAAATTGTTGATATTCGATAGTGGTAACTACAAATACAGCTATCCTGATCAAATAAATTAGGATTTCAGTTGAACCAACTGAATTGTGGATTGTATTGATTGAATAACGATTGGTATTTTTAAACGAATTTTCTGCTATTTTTATTTTCCTAAAAAAATATTTAAATTTAAAATTAGTCATTAAAATTTACAAGTATATGTGGGTTAGTGGGTAGAGAGCTAGCCTAGTACTCCTAATTTCCAACTACAAATACCGGTAAAGGCAAATATTTAAAAAATATTTTTTTTAATTAAAATAAAATATTCGAATGTTTAAATAACAAATACATATATCAAAGAAAATTAAATTAAAATTTATGTGGAATATACACATTAAATCAGACAACTGAATATTGGCTTTCACAACTAAAAATATAATTTAATATGAAGATAGTTGTCGTAACCGCAAGAATTTGATTGGCAACAAATTTTGGTCACAACTCTTACTGTTTTCTGGGTGTAATTAAAAAAAAATATTTTTACTGGTTTTTAAGTTAGAAAGATATTCGTTAATGAAGGATGAAAAATAGTAACTTATTTTGCAAGCAGATTCTCCTAACTTTCTTTGTTATTATCAATAATGTATGCCTGAGGGTAAATATGTTTGGGCAATTTTTTTAAATATTTTTTTCTCTTTTAAAAAGTAAATTTTTTGAAATTTTTAAATTTTTTTTTTGTACATCTTTCTTTCTTAAAAATCGTTTGTTGAACAGAAAAAAAATTATAAATGTTTTTCATGACTGCTATTGTCTGGGAAAAATTTTTGTGATAAAAATCAAAATTTTCGATGGAGTCGTTTTTCACTAAATTTGTTTTTTTTTTTTGCAGAAAATTAAAACATAAATTTTCTGAATAACTAAAGTGTTTCTAAATGATTATTGACCAAGTGTGGCCTTATAATTGCTCAGGGAATGAATATATTAGGTTCGTTTTTAAATCACCGAATTAATTTATGGATTTATTTTATTTAAAATTTTCATATTTAATTTTTTTAATTGAAAAAGTATATATTTTTTATCTAAATCTAACACATACTCGCTAACATAATTTAAAAGATCCCTGGCGTCAAGTGCCTCCAAGTCACCACTTTTGTCGACTATTTTGGTTGACTTTTTGGTGACATAGTTAACAAAGCGTCTACACTTTTTACATTCCTTTTTTGTTGACATTGTCAACACAGGGTCTACTATACTTTTTACATTCCTTTCAACAAAATATATAATGAGCAAAAACAATTACAAAAGACTTGTGAAAAAACAATTCATTTTGTATAAAAGTAACGAAAAAGAGGCAACAATTGTAACTCTGGACATTTTGTGGGGTGAAATGAAAATTTTACGTAGCTATGGAAAATTAAATTTGCGCAAAAAACTTATTTACTTTAATGAAATTTATAAAAATGTTTATTAATAAAATATCTAATTTTTGGAAATAAATGCACCTGTTTAAACTTATTTTCCTTCTTAGTATGGAAACCTAGTAAAAAGTTCCAAAAGTTTAGACTAGAATTACTAAAATGTACTAGTGAATCTCTGGTTCCAATGTCTACCCCTAGTTAAGAGTTGTGTAGATTCGCAATGACAAGCTTATGTTAAATGTCTACAGCAGAGAGCTTTGACTGGGGTATAAATAGTCAGTAGTACTGCTGACAAAGTCAATAGTGAATCAGTACAGTTTCACTATCGACATTTTCTTCAGGGACACTCAGAAAAAAAGTTAGTAGAAAAATTTGTAAACGGGTTTCAATCCCACTCTACTATTTTTGTACTTATTTTTAGTAAAAAAATATTATTTAGCAAATCTTTTTGCTATTTACATTTTACAAATTACAGAATATTTACAAATTTTTGTTGCTAATTTCAGAAATCATTTTACAAATTTTTGAAAACCGATTTGCTTAAATTAGCAAAAAATATTACTAATTTTAAAAAAGTGGTTATTGAAGGAAATGTTATTTCTTATTAAAACTTACACTTACAAACTTAAATTTCCTTAAAATGTTACATATATTAAAAAAAGGGATCGGAAGCGAAGATACCGACTGATGTCTAAAAAGAGGACATCCACTTAAAATAGCACTAAAAAGGTTTTTTAATTCTAAAAATCCGCCCAAAAAACAATTAAAATTTAACCTCAAAAGTAAAAAAAAAAAAAATTGACCAAAATATTTTTCAAAACAGAAATTACCAAATTAAAACAAAATGATAAATTCGTTTTTTAAAAAATATATTAAAAATTTTTGATGCTCGATAAGAAAAATAAATTCAAAGCTTTTTACTTATATTAATAAAATTTAGTATTTTTTTTTTTGCTGATTTTAGCAAACAGATTTTAAATTCCACTTTACAAAAAGTCTACTAAAATTTAGTAGCGGCTACTAATTTTTCTACTAATTTAATTGTACTACAAGTCAGCAGACATGTGTTGCTAAGATTAGCAAAAAATACCGCTAGGCTCAAATTAGCAGAATTTCCCGTAATAACACCAAAATTTTCAGTTGCCATTACAGACTTTTTTTGGTGAGTGCAGGATTGTATTAGAGAATAATATTAGATTTAGATACAATTATAATTTATTTTTTTTTATTAAAGGAACAAATACTGAATTTTTATTAAAAAAAATAAATCTAAAATAAATCCGGTAATTAAAATACAGGCTTATTGTGATTTAAAGTTCAAAACAGCCTGTGGGTGTATATATCAGTTTTATACATTTTGTAAAATGTAAACCTTTTATGGAATAAGACATTTGAATTACTTATATTACTACCAGGGTACCGATTCGAAATGTTTTTATCACTGCGAAGTGATAAAAATCTGACATTTGTTATCATTGTTTTTAAATCAGTGAAGAGAAATTATTTATCGCTTCTTAGCTTCGCAAATCATTCAGAATATGGGTACCTATTCTGAGGATTAATACACTAAAATAATTATCTGCACTTTTGCATAAAATCAATGCAATTTCTAAGGAATTTGTGCACTAACATTTTTCGGTATATTAATAAAGTATAAAACATATTCAAATATTTAAAAAAAATAATTTTGTTTATTAAAAGTTTCTTTGAAAACTTGGTTCATATAATTGAAGCTTTTTATTAAATTTTAGAAAATATTTCATTCACTTTTTGTAGAAACAAAACACCAAAAACTTTCATTTTGTCTGTGTAAGACAATATAAATTATCGAAATTCGCACAATGTGTGATAACAAAAAATCGTTTTAATTTAACTACATCCTTATTATTCACACAGGGACAATAAATGCGATTTTGAAATTTTAAGAAAAAAAACATTTTTTTCCAAAATATTTTAAAACCCTAATATTTTTTTTAAACTTTGCTAGATTTTTACCACTGTTATGATTTAAAAGACCATTTTATTTATAATTAGTTTATTTTTACTCACCTTTAAATTACAAACAAAAATTGTAAAGAAAACTACTTTAGTTCTTAACAAAAATAAAATAAATAAATTTACTAAAATCACAAAACCATTAACACTTTAACCGATAAAATTGTTTGATATTTTTAAATTATGAAAATCCGTTAAAATCACCAAATTCCGGTAAATTATGAATACAGGAAACAACCAACACTTGTTGCCTGTTGTAAAACGTTAGAACGTCTGTGAATTTGGTTTAAACAAACATCTGTTTTTATATGATTACAAAACATCAGTGTATATGTAATTGTATGCGAATGTATGAGAGTGTCAGTGGAAAAGAAAAATTATCCATATAAAACTAAAAATGGACAACCAAATGTTAAAAACACACGCTCGCATACACTAACTAACACACACACACACACAACATCATAAAGAACTTGCATTAAAAATTAAAGCATATCAACAGGCGTTAACATTAGGTTGCTATAGCTATATATACAATGTTGCTAAAGGAAAGTTTAGCAACATGTTTCAATTAACACTTGTTGATGGTAATATATTTCTTTTGAATTGTTGGTTTTTTCTTTAATCGCAATAGGTTTGTTTGGCTATATTAAATTTAATTTACAGAGGGAAAAATAAAATTTACTTTTAAAAAGAAAAATATCCAAAAAAAAAGGAGTATCCCAGCAAAAACAGGCATTACCAAGTAATTAAGGGAGTAAGTAGCACACAAAGGGTTTCACTAGTTACCAGGCTATTTACTCGCTAAATTACTTTTGTTCGCGATGTCCCAAAATTCATGAGTGGTCATTACCTTCTCGCTTACAAAAAAAGTGAGAATAATGAATTACCAGTATTGTTACTCATAGTGAAGAAATAAGTGGTTACCTACAATAATAAAGTAAGTAGTTGTTCTTAATAAAACAATAGTGTACCTTAATCAAGTAAAATTTTCTTAATAAAAAAATCGACAAAAATAATTTGTATTCAAATTATAAAAATCTTTAACATATCTTCTTTTTGAACTCAAAAATTTGAGTTCATAATTTAATGCTATTTCTCGTAGAGACTTTAATATATTAAAATTTTTAAAAGACTATTTTATAGCAGATAATTTTCTAATTTGTTGTAGTTTTTCAAAACAAATAAATAAACATAATAGTAAAAAAACAACTAACAGTAAATCATTATTTTTCGTGTACATATAAGTACTCCTTTCGCACATTATCAGTAGGTCATTAATTTGTTGTTTAAAGTAATGAAAAAGGTAACGACCTATCATTACATGGTAACCCACAGTAGCGACCTGTCATTACCATGTTTTTGCTGGGATACAAACTTAAACTTCATAAGAATTAGTAAAATACTTAAAGTAGCTGATTGTTAACATTGCATAAAAAAAATTTCAACTGTCCAATATGGAAAAGTAAAAACTTTTTGGAAAATGTTGAGCAGAAACATTTTTAAAGTTTTTTTTAACTTCTTTTAAATGTTGAGCAGAAACATTTTTAAAATTTTTTTAACTTCTTTTATAACTAATTTTGAAATATTTATCACTTTTAATATAATCATACATTTTCCTTTTTGTTTAAAAATTCTTACTACCCAGGTGAAAATTATCATTTATGGTTATATGGAAACATGCTCGGATCCGTAATTTGAGGGTATATCACCGTATATGCTCATATATGGACGTATATGAATGTTCATATATGGTCAGATATGTAAACTTTTCAAATTATATTTTTTTATTTTTCAACAAAAATATTGTTTTTTTATAAAACTAAAAATGTAAATATTATCCATAAGAAGTATTAAAAAATTAATATCAACAAAAAAAACAAACAGTGTGATTTTTTTTAAGTCGAAAATCGTGATTTTTTTTGAAGTCGTTTAAACTCGCTAATATTTTGGCTAAGGTCTCTATTTATTTTAAAGGAAATCTGTTGTAACCATCGTCTTTTTAGGTATATTCCATAGAAAACTTAAAATAAAATAAAAATAATGGTGTTAAAACCACAAAGTTGATTCTTTGACATTTAAACATTCATTTTTTGCAGTTTGGCGATCTAGACATTGGGATTTTGGAGAATGGCCTGTCCTGCCAAAATGGCTTTTTTTATAAATTAATATTTCTTCAATAGCAAACATTTTAATATTTGTATTAAAGATCTTTGAAATATTCCTAATCAAAGTGGGGTAAAGAAAAGAATTAAAATTACTAAAAATCTTATGTCCCCAACAATTTTCGCTTAAGAATTTGAACTGGATCTTAATTCGGTGGAACAAGAGTTTAAATTGTAAAAAAAACGTTTTCCTTTATTATGGCCATATCTGATCAAAAAAGAAAATATATTACCAATATATGGAATCATACATATATGACATATGGATCATACATATATGAACCAATATATGCAACATATTATAATATATTGCAATAGATGGTATCATATATTACCATATATGAACTATTTCTTTGAATGTATTTGCTCATGTATGCTTATATACATGACATATACGTTCATATATGCTCATACATGAAACCATATATACTTACACATGACACCATATTTGACAATATGTGAACATATATTATCATTTTCACCTGGGTAGTAAAATTTTATCCAATAAAAACTTTTATGTTCCCTGTCATCGAAATGTCACTTTAGTTTCTCTCTCTCTCTCTCTCTTTTCTTTTTCTCCCTAATGAGTTTTTGTGTAAAAGAAACACCTTGGACAAGTTTGTACGAATTTTTGAGTACCCCAGCAAAACTTTGGTAATGGGTGCGATATTCTCATGCGTTACCTTGTAATGATAGCTCGTTACCTTTTTCATTATTTGCAAGCATAAAGTAATAATTTACTGATTATTGATTACGTAATATATGATTTATAAATGTAAAGTTATAATTGAAATATTTTTGAAAATCTATTTTTAGATACATTACTTTGTATTTTTTTGTAAGCATGTTTGTTTTGATAACATAAGCGAAAAAACCAAGCGCAACAATTCATTTAAGTTTAAAGCAATCAAATACTATATGCGTCGATAGCTCAGTGGGTAGAGTTCTTGGCTGGCAACCAGAGTTCCCTGGTTCGATTCCCATCATGACCTCATTATTTTTAATAACGTTTAAAATATTTGAAATATTTTTTTTTAATAAAAATTCCTCTTTTTTAAAAATCTATTTTTAGACACATTACTTTTTCCATTCTCGTAACCACATAAGTAACCCCTTACATTATCGCCTCTAAAGTAATGGGTGTATACATTACTTTGAGGCTCATCGCCTGTAAAATTCATCAGTGAAGTAAGGTGTAAAGTAATCCATGAGCCCGTATGGCTACACATTACTTTACACATTATTTGGTTATGTGTGGTTTTGCTGGGACGTAAACAAACTTAATGTAGACATTTACTTTGAAAAAGTAAATATGCAAAATTTGTTAACAGTTTGTTGTTAGGAGAACAACAAACACAAGCTTGAATTTAACGCCTTTTCAGTTTTTTTTTTCTTCTTCAGCTAAATGCAGTAAATAAACAATAAAGTGTTATCATTAAAGGGGAATCCTCCTATCGCTTTCACGTCAATTTGTATGAAACCAATAATAAATTGTAAAAATCTAAAGTTTATCGGTTTTTTATACGCCATCTCCGATGTTTAGAGGTTTAAAAAGTGGCACCAACTGTTAATTTTTGGAACTGTACGAAAAAATGGTGTTTATGGAAAGATAAATTATTTCAATATACATTTTTATTTTGCTGCCTTTGACAACGGCTCAAATGGCCACAATCTGGTAGTAGATCTGATATTAGATCATATTTGCTCAAATCAAAAATTTCCAGATCCCGTTAGATATGAACAGATCTCGTGTTATATTTGGCTTGTAAAGTATTATTCGAACTCTCCTCCATTAATACAAATGGTAGAAAAGTGGTTTGCTGATTTTAAACGACTTCGTACAAACATCGATGACGCCGAAAGCTTTGGTCGCCCAAAATTGTTTTGGCAGACCGTAAAGTGAAGTTGCTGGAGATAGCTGATACCTTAAAGATATCGAAAACAACGTGTCGGCTTTATTTTACATGAGCATTTGTCTATGAGAAAGCTGTCTTCGAAATGGGTACCGTCTTTGCTCTACACCAAGACAATGCTCCGTGTCACAAGTCGGTGGCTACCATGGCCCCACCCACCGTATCCGCCAAATTTCAGACCTCAAAAATGTTTTATATGTGGTATTCTTTGCCCCTTCTCTCCAAAATTAAAGAAGGTTTAAATTTTTGGTTTTTATTTAAAAAAAATTAAATATTTACAGGTTGGTTGAAAAGTTCCTGCGCTCGAAATGAAAGAATGGAAAGAAATGGAAATTTTAATTTTTCAAAAAAAAAAAAAATTATATAATTTCCCTGAAGAAGTCACCCAATGTGGTGACGAAATATTGGAAAGAAAGAAATAATAAATAATCATTATTATTATTTTTTATAAAAAGGATCTTGAACTCGATTTTAAAGAATAATATAGTATAATATTGAAGATCGAATAAAGGAAAATAAATATAGAGTAAGTATCTGAAGTTAGATTTTCAAAATAGCGCATGGTATTTTTTGATTTTTTGTTTAAAATATTCGCTATTTTGAATTTGAATTATCAGATTATTATTAGCCAAACACAAATGAACGTCCAAAATTGGTGTTGGCTTAAATTATCGGTTATAAATCGTTTAAAAATATTTACTTTTCAATCTTTACAAAACTGTTGAGGGTTCAAATTATCGGTTTTGATTTTAAAAATATTTACTTTTCAATGCGGAGTGGCATTTTTTAAAATTCACGTATCCTATATGGGGGACTAATTTTTTATATGTGACTGAATTAAACTTTATTTGCTATATTTTCTTTTTATCGAATATCAAAGACTTTTGACATGTTTTCTAATTCCGATTTTTAATTCAATATCCTAATTTCATTCGAGTCGGCGTGTAAGCGATGGGAGTATTCCCTTGTTAGTGCTACTCACAATTAGCTGTGCTTTCTATACCCCTTCTATTGTTTCCCTTACCTTCTACTAGTCCCAACATCATCCTACTGCCTACGTGTTTGATGGTAAGTTCACTTCTGGTTGGTTGTTATTTGTTTCATCATAATATTTTGCCCAACACAAAATGCTTGTTGTTGTATACTGTCCATATAATTTGTGGTTTTATATGCTCGAATTATCAACACCATCATCAACAGGATGATTATTATCATCATGTTGTTGGTACATTTTGAGTATTGTTTAAAAAACAAAACCAACAAACAAACAAACAAAAAAAATAGAAAGAATAGATAATAAGACTCTTAACATTTATGAAGTTTTATAGCCAATGTTGTAACTGGATATACAATGACGCCGTTTAAATTGTTTTTATGATCTTAAATGACATTGTTTTATTATATAAATTCTTGTTTTTTAGACTGACAAATGTCTGGGCAGGCGTAAAGTTGGTTATTTGTAAACTGATCTAAAGTTTATTATAAAGAAAAACATGAATGGAAAAAAAGGTGTGATGTCATCATCTCTAATTAGCTTAATAAGAGTCAACGATAGAATACTTTAGAAACAGATTTGAAATTTTAATAAGTTTGTTTTTCTTTTTATAATTTAAATATGTTTCTATTTGTTTTTAAAATACATAAACATAATCTAAAATGTTTACATATTAATTTAAATATGAAGAAGTTTATTTTAATTATTGCTATACAACTAAAAAATGCGGGATTTTTAACAAATTTTTTTCAAATTTATTGGATGTATTGGCCATCGTACGCTATGACCTTTTCCCATCTTTCTGACAACATATGGATTCCGCACCAAAGGAACTGCTCATAATTTGACGCCAAGAGCGAATCAAGTGTTAGTTGGACGGGGTAAGGTCTGGATTATAAGACAAATGAGGCAAAACTTCCCAACGACAAATAATTTTTAACCGGTCTGGTAATATGTGGCCGAGCGGCTTCATGCCTGTTTGCATATTCCGGGCGTTTTTCGGTCAATGCTTGCTTCAAACTAATCAATTGTGTTCGGTACAAATTCCCTGTGATCGTCTGGCCCTCTGTGATCGTCAGTAGCTCATGATAAATGGGACCCTTCTGGTCCCACCCTATACAGATGATTATCTTGGCGCCATGAATATTTGGCTTTGGCATAGATTTGACTGGTTGGCCGAGCTTCACATACGATTTCTTGCGCTTCGGGTTATCGTAATGGAGCCATTTTTCATAGCCAGTAATGATTCGATGAAAAAAATGGCTTCTTTTTATGGCGTTCAAGCAGAATTGTCTTTTAACGTCTCACGGCTTCAACTCGTGTTGTACCAAATTGTAGTACGATGTCGAAATCACTACTTCTTAGTACTTTGAAATCGATGGAGCATATTAACGATAAGCTTCTGTAAGCCCGAAATAAATCAAAACTTCCCCCAAATGATGCTTTGGTGGCACAAAATTCAAGCATAAAAAATGGTTTGATGTTTGCACCATTTCGTTCAATGACTTAATGATAATAAATGACAGATGCTTACCCTTCGAAATGTCATACAAGTTATTGAAGCAGGCGCGGATTCAGGAGGGGGGATATCGCGATACATAAAAAACTAAGTCATTTACGTTTTGCAACTACTAAAAAAAATCCATAACATTTCTGTAAAATATATATTGTTGCCTATCCAAATATTGTGTTTTTAAAGTTTTTTGTAGTCCACTCGATTTCCAAGTCGATTTAGCGATATTCGTCTGTCTGTCTGTTAAAATGGCGATCACGACTTGAAGACGCAAGCCGGGGTGCCTATTTGTACCCAGTTTATTAGACATCGATTCAGTGATTAAAAAGTTATGAGTGAAAATGTGAAGATACCTCTAAATTTTCGAAACAAATTGGTGTATTTTAGTACAATTTCACCAGTCGCTTAGAAATAAATATTTATTTATTTATTTATTTATTTTATTAAACATATAATTACAAATTAAATTTTAATACCCTAACCGAGCACTAGCAACGAAGGCCTTCAGCTCGTTGTAGCGAAAACAGACCAGAGCCTCTGGTGGGAATCGAACCCACGAACCCCGCACTGATAAGTTAGCACGCTACCAACTAGCCTACCGGGGCGCTCGAGAAATAAATAATATTTTGTATTCACCACTTAAATTTTTTTCCACCACTAAAATTTTTTTCACCACAAACAATTTTTTTCACTTCAAAAAATTTTTTCCACCTAAATTTTTTTTTCGCACCCAAAAAAAAGTTTTTACTTCAAAGAATTTTTTTCCAGCCATAGTTTTACTTCAAAAGTTTTTTACATTATTTGTATCAAAACAGTAGAGAACATTTATTTAGAATATTGGTAAAGGGTATTTAAAGATTCGGCACAGCCGACTAAGACTTAAGACTTTTTTACTTGTTATTTTTAATTTATTTAAAGATTAGCTGACTTAATTTTATATATAAAATATATTGTTAGTTTTTGTTGAGTTTATATATTTTATTTTTTTAGTTTAAACAAATTGAATTTAAATTATTTATTTAATATTAAAAATTAGTTTTTAACATATGTCCTATTGCGGAAAAATATTACAAATCAGTAAAAAATTTAAGGTTAAAAATTTTGTTAATGGTGCAAAGGGTAAAAATTTCGGAAAGTTTAGGAATTTAAAATTTGTTTTTAAATAGTTATAATTGTTGACGATTCTGAAATGAAATAGATCGGTCAATCAGAGTTTTAGATATAGGTATATAGAATGTCAACTTTTTGGTGGATATAGCACTTTTTACTTTTTTCTTTACATAATTTAAAAAAAAGAGTCTTAAAATGCTTGTTTTAACACAGAAGTTGAATTAGTTAAGCTTTAATTTATATACTAATTTGAGAATGTTTAAGGACATACATATGATGGATAATGTACAAAATTTACGCGTTAAAAAAAATGATTTTGAGATTTTTTATATTCTGTAATGAAAGAAATAAAAATCGTAATGTTTTATCTAAAATTCGCTTGAATTATAAGAATACTTATTTTCAGAATGAAAACCAAAATAAGTTAAAAAACGATATATCTTTTAATCTTACTCAATTATGACAATTTTATTTCTATTTAATTTTTATTTTTTATACCCAGCAAAACTTTGGTAATGTGTGCGATATTCTCATGCGTTACCTTGTAATGATAGCTCGTTACCTTTTTCATTATTTGCAAGTATAAAGTAATAAGTTACTCATTATTGATTACGTAATATATGATTTATAAATGAAAAGTAATAATTGAAATATTTTTGAAAATCTATTTTTAGATACATTACTTTACGTTTTTTTGTAAGCATAAGGGTAATGTATGTTTGTTTTGATAACACTAGCGAAAAAACGAAGCGCAACAATTCATTTAAGTTTAAAGCAATCAAATACTATATGCGTCGATAGCTCAGTGCACGCAAAGAAAAAACATGGTTGGGTCTATCATATTCGAAGAGCATCATATATTTTTGTGTTTATGGTTGTGCCAACCATAATCATACTATATTATGGTTATCATATTATGATTATCATATTATGATAATAAAATAACCATATTTTTACCATAATAAGGTCCCTACAATTATATTATGATTCAAAAACTACCATATCATAGCATTAAATAAACATGTTATAATGAATTTATCATAATATGATCGCACGTAATCATAGTATGCTCAAAATTTTATCATATTATGGTCCCTCATAACTATGTTATGATTCCTGGATTATCATTATAAGATCCATAATCTAAGAAAATTTCTTAGAAACTATGGAAAAGCTCTTTAAATTTAAGAATATTTCCTTTAGAAATGTTTTTTCTAAAAAAAAATAATATTAAAGACTTTTTGGAAGAAAAATTGTTAGGAAAAATATCATAGACTTTAAGAACTTTTCTTTCTCTGATTGTATAATTATTTATTGATTGTTGCCAGCATTTTATCGTTGCATAATTATCATATTTTTTTCATAGTCCGAATTTTTGTTACCACAGTATGGTTACAGCCAATCATTAAAATAGAAGGTGCCAATCATAAAATAGTAAAATATTTACTAAATAATGTTGGTAGCGTCCATGTTGATGGTTAAAAAACCAATAATTTGGTTGTGACAACCGTACCCGATTGCAGCAAGCACAATGTAGTAGCAGTAATCATATTGCTACCATGTTTTTTCTCTGCATGTGGGTAGAGTTCTTGGCTGGCAACCAGATTTCCCTGGTTCGAATCCCATCTTGACCACATTATTTTTAATTACAAATATTTAAAGTAAAATATTACAAATATTTTTTAAATAAAATATTTGTAATATTTTTTTTTAATAAAAATTCCTCTTTTTTAAAAATCTATTTTTAGACACATTACTTTTTCCATTCTCGTAAATATATAATTAACCCCTTACATTATCACCTCTTAAGTAATGGGTATATACATTGCTTTGAGGCTCATCGCCTGTAAAATTTATCAATGAAGTAAGGTATAAAGTAATCCATCGGCCCCTGTGGCTATACATTACCCATTATTTGGTAATGTGTGGTTTTGCTGGGTACTTTTATTATACACTAATTTGGAATATTTTTGCAAAACTTTTATGCAACTTCTTTATGTAATTTATTTTAAATATAGTGTTTTTGTTTTTTATATTAATTTTTTATTGAACAATTAAAATCAAAATAATTTAAATTAAATTATTAATTAAATAATTTATTTTTGTTTTTGCAATATATAAATTTTTCGGCTGTGCCGAATATTTGAATACCCTCACAGATAATACATTACACATATCAAGAAAATATTTTAAAATTTAATCGCACTTTCAGAAAAAATGTTTTAAAATAAATGGTGTTGATAATGTTTCTTTTATTTTCACACGCATTTACCTTACATATTTAGAGATCGATTTAAAAACAAGTAAAAAAGACATAAATTCGGCTGTGCCGAATCTTTGAATACCCTTCACCAATGTTCTCTATTGTTTTTGATACAAGCAATGTAAAAAACTTTTGAAGTAAAGTTATGGAGGTGAAAAACTTTTTTGGATGCGGAAACGATTTTTTTTACGTGAAAAAAATTTTGAAGTGAAAAAAAAATGTTTAGGTGAAAAAAATTTTTTTTGGTGAAAAAAAATTTTAGTGGTGAAAAAAATTTTTTGAGGTCAAAAATATTTGAGGTGTACAAAATATTATTAATTTATAAGCGATTGGTGAAAAAAGTATGAGAAAATATATTATATACCAGTCGCTACTATGAAATTGTACACCAATTTGTATGGAAAATTTATAGGTATCTTCACATTTTCACCCATAACTCTTTAACCGCTGGACCGATTTTGCTCATTTTCAATACCAAACTGCTGGGAGGATGTACAATAATCTGG
Organism: Eustalomyia histrio; assembly: GCA_949748255.1. Taxonomy (NCBI): domain Eukaryota; kingdom Metazoa; phylum Arthropoda; class Insecta; order Diptera; family Anthomyiidae; genus Eustalomyia; species Eustalomyia histrio. The sequence continues at coordinate 36,408,823 of OX456527.1, forward strand.
GTAAAAATAGGCACCCCCGCTACCGTCTTTGCGTCGTGATCGCCATTTCAACAGACAGACAGACAGACGGACATCGCTAAATCGACTTAAAATTGCATAAGGATCACGAATATATATACTTTTTTGTCTTAGACCTATATTTCGACATGTTACAAACGGAATGACAAACCGATATATACCCTCACCATATATGGTGGTGGGTATAAAAATACAAAGCTTTCTAAAAAGCAAACGTAATAACATGTGTTCGTTGGGACCAGTAGTGTGCGAAACTACATTAAAACCCACAAATGTCTAAATATCTAAATATGATATTAGAAATGACATACATTTATAACTTTATTTCGTTTAAAAATAAAAGTACATTTAAGGTTCCAATTGTATGGCACAAAATGTATTATAGTACTCGTATAAACTATATCATCCCCAAAAAATTATTTTCTATCAAACAGCATTTAAAAGTAGTTTGATCACAAAAGTTGCCATAAAAAAAAATTTATAAAAAGGGGCCATTTGTAAATAGTACCAAATGATTTAAAGGAGTACCATAGCACTTTTAAGGTTCTAATAGTTCAAAAATTACTTAAGTACAAACTGATACAAATAATATAAAAAAATAAGATATGAAATCATGGAGGTGAAAAAAAAATTGTTTGTGGTGAAAAACTTTTTTGGATATGAAAAAAAATTTGTGGTGAAGAAAAAACTTCGTGGTGAAGAAAAATTTTAGAGGTGAAAATAATTTTTGAGGTGAAAAATATTTGAGGTGAATATAAAATATTTACTTCTAAGCGACTGTTAAAAAAATATGAGAAAATATATTATTTACCGGTCGCTACTATGAAACTGTACTAAAATACCAATTTGTATGGAAAATTTGGAGGTACCTTCACATTTTCACTTATAACTTTTTTACCGCTGGACAGATTTTGCTCATTTTCAATACGAAATTGGACGGGAGGATGTCCATTGAGCAACGTAAAAATGAGCACCCCTGCTTCCAACAGACAGGCAGATGGACAGACAGACAGACGGACGGACATCGCTAAAACGACTTAAAATCGCATAAGGATCAGTAATATATATACGCTTTGGGGTCTTAGGCCCATATTTCGACATGTTTCCGCCGCCCCAAAAGCTTGAGCTGGATTCGAACCAAAAAAACAAAAATATTAAATAAATGGAAATAGAGATGTTTGGTAAGTTTTACAAAAAAAAAAAAAATAAAATAAAATCTTGTTAGTGTAAAAACTAAAAATTATCCCAACCCTCCAAAAGTAAGGGCTGGATCCTCCACTGCCTTAAGACAATGAAATTTCTACTATTGCAGTTAGGAAACATCTTCAAATATTAAATTGAAATGTGAAATGTCACAAATTATTATAACTAATACTTCATTTATTCTGAAGAACACCAAAATACGTATTTTGGTTTTTTCCAGCTTTCGACTTTTAAATTCTATATAAATTTTAAATCCTAAACCTGAAAAAAACAAAATACGTATTTTGGGGTTTAGTATGACGTTATATAAATTACCATAAATTGCAATTAATCAAGATATTTTAATATTAAAAAATACATACAACAAATAAATAAGCGAGGTAATTAATATTTAATGATTTGTTTAATTTTTTAGATGATGGTAGATAAAACAGCGAAATATCCAGCAACTTATCTGGCTGAAAATTTTGTGTAGTAAAAATCTGAATTAATTTTTCTATAGAAAAATGTTCTCTGAATTCGAGAGTTTTCCTACAAGAAAAACTTCGCAAAATCTGAGGGACTTATTTTCCAGATTCTATAGGAAGAGTCTGCAGGATCTGGTGGTGCTCATAATCAAAGAGTTTTTCTATAAAAGAAGTTGTCAGAATCGGAGGGTTTTTCTTTGGGAAAAAAATCCTCCGAATCTGAGAATCTGAGGGTATTTATACAGGAAAAAGTCAATAGAATCTAAGTGTTTTTATCGTCAGAATCCTATCACTAAGAAAACGTACTCAGAATCTCATGATTTTTCTATAGAAGAATGTTGTCAGAAAATGAGGACTTTTCTTAGGAAAAAATTCTCAGAATCTAAGAATTGCTTTATAGGAATCTGAGTTCTTTTTTCTATAGAAAAACCAAACCGATTCTGAGAATTTTCAAAAGAAAAAATTTTCAAAATTTGAGGGTTTTCTACAGCAGAAAACCGCAGAATCTGAGCATTTTTTATAGAAAAAATTCTTCAGAGTCTGAGCGTTTTTCTATAGGAAAAATTCTTCAGAATCTGAAAATTTTTCAAAGGAAAACATTCTTAGGATCTGATTATATTTCTACAAAAATCCTCATAATTTTAATGTTTTCTTATAGGCAGCAGTCCACATAATATGAGGATTTTTCTATATGAAAAACACCTGGAAATCTGAGAGTCCATAAAATCGAAGAGTTTTCTATAGGAAAGAGTCTTTGGTAAATAATGGTTTTTCTATTAGAAAATGCCCTCAAAATCTGAGGTAAAAAAAGACCTCAAAATGAGAGGTCTTCTTAATAGCAAAAAGTTTTCAGAATTTCACCTACAAGGTGGTGCAAAAGTAATCCTCCTATCAGAAAATGCTATAAATTTTGCGATTGGCCCCTAATGTCAGTTCTGTTTTGACATTTGTGTAGTAAACACATGCGAAATACACGTTAATAAACAATGTTACGCTACACTGCTCCAGAACGCGGAATATTGGTGACTATTTATTTGAGCAATAATGAAGATGATTTTTTATCAAAAATAATCATGAGTGATGAGGCCCATTTCCATCTTAGCGGGTACGTAAATAAGCAAAATTTACGCTTCTGGGGCACTGAAAATCCGCGTGTAACCCACGAAGAGCCATTACACCCGCTTAAAGTCACTGTATGGTGTGCTGTTTTCACTAGAGGAGTCATCGGACCTTTTTTCTTCGAAGACGTCGCGGGCCAAACGGTTACTGTGAATGGTGAGCGCTACAGATCAATGATCAACGAGTTCTTTTTGCCGCAACTTGATGAATTGGGATTGGAAAACATGTGGTTCACAGGACGGTGCAACGCCACACACTGCGCGTGCCACAACCGATATGCTGAAGGCGACCCACCGTGCTTCACTAACTTTTTTGTAACATATATATGGGATTTAATTGAGCGTTATGTGGATAATTTACATGGGGTCAGACCAAGGACCCTATAAACTAGGATAAACAAACTAACAAATTTTTAGCCACCCATGATGACAAATGGTGCGACTATAAAAAAACTCTTAGTTGAGACCACGAAATTCTTAGCCGATTTACAGAAAAACTCAGCCTCCAGCAAGGGTTGTACCAATTCAAACATGTATACATTCACATCACAATCACTGTACTTGCGTTACAACCCTTGCTAGCGGCCAAATGTTTCTGTAAATCGGCTAAGTATTTCGTGGTCTCGGCTAAGAATTTTTTTTGTAGTCGCACCATTTGGCATCATGGGTGGCTAAAAATTTGGTAGTTTGCTCAGCCTGGTTTATAGGGTCCTTGGTCTGACATTATTACCTAGAACATTAAACTTAGATTCACCGCTCCAGGCAAGTCTATATCTTTGATATGTTTGTAATGAACAAAAAGTCAAGGAACCGCTATAATTGTATTCAGAAAAAAATTTTAATACAATGACTTAATTGTGTGAATACGACTGTACATGTAAATGGGACACATTGTAAAAACTGCAAAATGTTAATTCGATGCATTTAAAATTCCTTTTTGTTTTCACAATACCTATTCATATTAAACTGATTCTTAAATTTAAGTTCAAAATAGGGCAGGTGGAAAATATTTTAATCGTGAAAAATAGGCATTCATTGGTAACATTTTACTCTGTTTTTGTCAAAATATGTAAAAATAGGCAAATACAAATCTATGCCACTTTGTTTTAAATTGGAAGATTTGAATATAAAGGGTGGTTAAATTTTAAGGGCCGATGTTGAATGTGAACTACACCTAAACGTCAAGTTTTTTTCTGCATTTCATTTGACATTTCTCAATTTCAGACTAACTCAATTTGAACCATGGAAATATACACAATCGAGCAACGCGTTAAAATTATTCAGGCTTATTATGAAAATGGACGTTCAAATCAAAATGCATATCGTGCACTTCGTGATCTTTTCGGTCAATTTAATCGTCCAAATGTGCGTACAATCGGAAAAATCGTGCACAAATTTGAGCAAACCGGGTCTTTAGGAGATGTGAAAACACCAGTGCATGCTCGTACAGCACGTACTGCAGAAAATATTGCTGCTGTTGGCGATAGTGTGGCTGAAGAGCCGTCTACCTCAACTGGTCGTCGTGCCCAACAATTGCACCTCTCACGCTCGTCGTTGATGAACATTATGCATAAAGACTTGCATTTAAACGCTTACAAGGTGCAATTGACTCAAGAACTAAAGCCTCTTGACCATTCCAAATGTAGTCAATGGTCAGAATGGTGGCAAGAAATGGCAACAGTGGATGATCAATTTTCGAAGAAAATCATCTTCAGTGATGAGGCACATTGTCACCTCAGTGGATTCGTCAATAAGCAGAATTGCCGCATTTGGGCGAATGATAATCCAAGAGTGATTGTCGAAAAACCAATGCACCCACATATAGTGACTGTTTGGTGCAGTTTATGGGCTGGCGGCATCATCGGGCCGTATTTTTCCAAAATGTGAATGGTGTTCGCTATCGCGAGATGATAACGAACTAATTGTGGTCAAGAAATGAGGATATGACCCTGGACGATATATGATTTCAACAGGACGGTGCCACTTGCCACACAGCTAACGAAACAATGGCTCTTTTGCCCGACAATGGCCGTGTTACCACACGTGGTGGCGATGTCAATTGGCCGCCAAGATTTGACACCGTTGCACTTCTTTCTTTAGGGTTATTTGAAATAAAAGGTGTACGTCGATAAACCAGCAACAATTCAAGCGCTAAAGGATGAGATAATTCGGCACATTAACGGCATAGAACCTCAATTATGCCTCAGCGTCATCGAAAATTTAGACCATCGGATGGAGGTGTGCCGCCGAGGTCGCGGCGGCCATTTGGCCGATATTTTGTTCCATACATAATTGAACCATACCATATTATCATAATAAAAAGAAATGACAATAACTTCCTAAATAATTTGTGTTTTATTCAAAATTAACATCGGCCCTTAAAACTTAACCCCCCTTTATTATGCAGTCCATTTTAGTTTTGGCTTAGCAAGATTAAACATGCACTTGCATACAATTCCTTGCCCTACTTTTGCAAGATGATGTTATTCATAGTCATTTAATCTTCTCTACTAAATAATGATAGATATTTTCTTAAGAATATTATTAATAATTATGTGGTAGAATTTATTAGCTTTATGACAGTTTATTTTTCTTTCTTCATACTTTGCTTTTTAATTTTGAAGACATTTCTTTCTTCTTTTAAACTTTTTGTTAATACAAATTTATGTCTGCCTAATTTGCATACAAAGCTATTGAAATCAAGTTTAAACATTGTCCAATAAGTCTTATTCAATTTGTATTTAAAAAAAAGAAACGGAATTATTAACATAAATTTAGCTAACAGGGTTTAATATTTCCTAAACAGTTCAAGTTCAAGGTGAAATAGTAAATATAGGCGAATTTGAAAAAAAAAGTTTATATTAATTTAAGCAGAGTAGAGTCTATAGACTTTCTATTTTTTTTTGTTTTGTTTTGTTAACATAACTGAGGAGGGTTTTTAAACATAAAGTGACCTTGCAATTTTACAGTTATGACAGTTACATAATTATAGTAACGGTCTTATGATTGTTTCGCTTAATACTTTTGATTTTCCTCAATTGTTTTCATAAAAACAGAATTACGAGTATAAATATTTGTAATATTATATTGTTACATTAGCAACACTTTATTGATATGTTCCACAACATAAATTATGTATTTTAATTTTAATAATAAATTTTCATCTTCAACTTTCATTTTTCTGTATGTTGATGTTTAAATTTAATCTGGTTTTCAACAACATTGTAATCACTTTAAATTTATTATTGTATTTATATATTGATATTGAAATATGTACGTTTTAAACAAGATCAATAGTATGATGTGTAGGAAATAGAGATTCAAATAATTTGCAAAGAAATCCTTGTTGAGACATAGAAAACAACACGCGGATAAGAAACATGGTTGGGGCAATCATATTCGAAGAACATGATTGTACCAACTATGGTCGTATTATTACATTATTATCATATAATAATAATAATAATAAAATTACCATAATATTGTCTCTGCAGCTATTTTATGATTCCAAACTATGGAAAAGTTCTTTCAATTTATGAATATTTCTTTAATAAATGTTTTTTCTAAAGAAAAAATTTGATATCAAGGAATTTTTCAAGAAAATTTCTTTGATTCTATGGACTTCTTAAACGAAAATACTTCAAAATAATTTTTAAATTCTAAGGATATCTTTTTAATAAAAAAAAAACACATACATACATACTATGGACTTTTTCTAATAGAAAAATTCTTTGATTCTTATGCCATTTTTAAGATTTTTTTTAGATAGTCCTTAGAGTCTTAGAGTTTTTCTTTTAGAAAAATTTCTTACAATCTAAGAATTTTTCTTATAGGAAAAGTCCTTAGAATCTTAATATTCTTCATGCTGAAAAATCCTCAGAATCTAAGAATTTTTTCATTTATAGAAAGGCCTTAGAATCAAAGTTTTTTATAAAAATATGTGAATTTTTATCTAAAAAACAGTTCTCTGAGTATTCTGATAATTTTTAACTTTAAGGAAAACTCCATAGAAACTAAAAAAGTTTCTCTCAGGATAAATTTAAAAAATTCAGTATTTTGTATAAGAAACCATTTCGTACAAAGCAACTCTTGGGTTCTTATAAAAAATTATGTTATTAATGTTATGAGTACTTTTTCCACAAGAAAGTCATAATTTTTTTAAGAAATTAATTCATAAACATATTTAAAAAAAAATATTATTATTGAAAAGAATAAAAAAATATAAAATCTTTATACAAAATCTTCTGGAAAATTGAAGTAAATTATATGTAATGTTATATGTATAAGGGTTCTTATGTCCCACGAGGTGTCATCTAAACTTGTCATGGAATGTATTACGGCACTCAACCGACTCGGTAGGAGCAACTCCCTTACCCTGGGATGGATTCCGGGCCAGAGGGGCATGAGGGCAACGAAAGGGCGGACTGTCTGGCCAACCGTGGTGCCCGCCGGCCCTTCATAGGCCCTGAACCTTTCTGCGGGTGCCCATGGGCTATATTAAGGAGAGGCTTAGGTTGTGGAGAGAGCCGAGATTTTACGATTATTGGCAAACATCTCATGGCCAACGACAGGCTAAGAGATTTATATCTATGCCCAGTGGTGGGTCTGGGCGACTACTGGCCCTTGGTCGAAGGGACCTAAGGACCCTGACTGGATACTTTACTGGACATTGCAGCCTTAGGTACCATAAGCACAAGAAGGGTCAATCGGACACTGAACTGTGCAGGTTTTGCGGGTTGGAATCGGAGACGTCAGAGCATGTCCTCTGGGTGACCGTTTCTTGTCGCCTTCCGACATTTGGAACACTTCACCCGGCAAGGTTCTTGGCTTCATCAATAGCTTGAACCTTTAGGGTGATTCTGGGCAGCACAAAAGACCTACTGTGGTCGCGGTGCGTAGTGCCATTTGAAATAATAATAATGTATAAGGGTTTTTCGAAAAGAAAATCTTCTAGATGCAAATGATCATATACTCCTATTATCATTTTAACATGGCTGGCTAAAGTGATATAATTTCTTTTATTGAAACAAGATATATGTTAATACTGTAAATGTCAAAGTCATGTTTTATTTGATGTATAATTTTTTATTGATTGTTGTCAGCATTTTATATTTGCATAATTATCATATTTTTTTCATAGTCATAATTTTTGTTACCACAGTGTGGTTACAGCCAATCATGTTATTAAATAGAAAGTGGCAATCATAATAAAATATTTACTATAACAATGATGTTAGTGATGGTCATTGATGGTTAGAACCTATTTATAAACCAATAACTTGATTGTGAAAACCATAACCGATTGCAGCAAGCATAACGTAGCCAGTGTTGCCGTTTTTGGTTATTTTTAACCAACTTTTTTTTCATTTTGGTAACTTTTTTGGCAATCAAATATATAAATTGTTTTTTTTTCTGTTTTTAAATTATTTAACAGTAAAGATTTTTATATACGCGTTTTTATTACGTTGATTTGAAAACACTGTTAATTTTTTCATAAAAGTATGTAGTTCGTTGTACAAAATATTTTAATCAGCTCTGGATTACCAAAATAAGCATGACTTAATTGGCGGCATTTTAACGATGAGAACAAAGATTCCGAATTGAACAATTGCTAAGTAAACTTAAGTGTTGGTAGTAAAAAAAGCAAGAAACATTAAAGAAATGCACAATGGATAAGTATTTGAACACAAACGGAATCATGAATCCGGATTGTGCGACACGTTTACGTCCGACAAAGCATAATCGAGTTTTTACTCCGTTTGCTGTAACCGTTTCCGTTCCGTTAAAACGGACTTCATATATAAATATAAATATGCAGTCAAATAGAATCGACACAGCACAACCCTTCTGTTAAATTTAAAATTGCATGAATGCAAACTAAGGTGCAGAACTAGTGACTTGAAGTACTTTAATGCGGCTAATCGAAAAATACTTTTTACATTGTAAATATTATCAGCTTAACATAAACTAATTTGTTTTTTATTTCTATCAGGTATTAAACTTTATAAAAGGCCAAAATTAAAACATGGTAATGGATGGTAATTTCTTCCTTCGAATGTTTTCTTTGTGTTTTTTATTTGTTTTTTTTTTTTTTTTTTGTTTTCAGAAATCTAAAAAAAAAAAAATAATAGGGCCAAGAACTCAAGACCGTTTTTAAATGACACACTGTCCGTAACCGGTCCTTCAATGACTGCCTTTCAACGGAGCAACTCCCGTTTTACACGACACAAAGCCACAAATTCAAATAAGTTTCGACGTTCCTTAAAATCCCTTTTTTGATACGTTTACGGAACAGAAAAAGGTACGTAACCGGAGTTGGATTCCGTTTACGTACGTAAGCTGAAATTTTTTTGTTGGGTTTTGGGTTTATATTAAAAAATACTGCAGTTAATGAATGCGACAATGAAAGCAGGCAATTTATTTTTGTTTTTTTATAAAATTTTGCTATTAAATAATATTTCAAGTACAAATATAAAAAAAAATAATAGTTTAATATATTTAAATGAAAACATAAAACTTAAAATTTTGGTTATATTTTTTCTCATTTGGTAACTTTTTTTAAAAAATTTTGGTTACAAAAAATTTTTGTCAGTGGCAACACTGGTAGTAGCAGTGATCATGATGCAACAATGTTTTTTCTCTCTGTGTGGTATTTAGTAGCGGCATGAGGCCCCAAATTTGAGCACCTCGGGAATTTAAAGCATTTGTAGCATTGAAATTTGTCTATTTATAAATTTATTTTTAAGAACGTAACATTTTTGTAATTTGCTAGTGAAGGTCTACAAAAACCATACTTCGGTTGATGGCTAATTTTGAAATTAACACACTAATGCTCTTACTATGGATTATATATTAAAATTTTGATTTATCGCTTTAGTTAGCCGTCAAAGCATCATAAAGCTTGAATACGTATCAAGCAATCCAATATTCACACGCTTTCGGTTTTTGCTACTCGTATAACCAACATTATTAGGAATATAAAATTAAATATCGAAAATTGTCGATCTAGTGTTATTACATGCAGAGAAAAACCAATCATACTCAAAGATCATCATATATTTTTGAGATTATGGTTGTACCAACTATAGTCGTACTATAATATATGTAGTTAACATATAATGACAGTGAAGTTTATATTTTATAGTTGATCTTTTTAATACTTATATGTATGAAAATGTATTTTTAGTCTGGTTCGAGATCATAGAAAATATTTTTTTTTTTTAAATAAAAAATTGTTCTAATTTTTATTTATTAATCATGGAGAATACACAGAAAATGTTATTAGACACAAGCTAAATGGAGTGCATTTTCTGGTCCGGTACAACTTTTATCAACATTCTTCCTGCCTTATCATATTATGATAATAATATAACCATAGTTTTACCATATTATGAACCCTACAATTATGTTATGATTCGAAACTATGAAAAAGTTTTTTCAAATTTAAGAATATTTCTTTTAGAATTGTTTTATTTCATTCTATGGACATTTTTTAAAGAAAAGTACTTCAAAAAAATGTTAAACTCTGACTTTTTAATAAAAAAAGCATAGATTCTCTACAAACCTTTTCTAGAATTTTTCCGTAAAAAAATCCTTAGAATCTGAAAATATTTCTATTAGAAAAAGTTCTAAGAATCTAAGTATTTTTCATGATAATTTTTCGATTGATTTTTCCATCCCCTATAATATCATGCATGTGAGTACGTGATCATATACGTCCATGAATAGTTCAGTATATGATCCAACGTGATCTCATATATTTCCATTAATCTTCGGGCATGAAATTTGAGGGTATATGGCTGTAAATGGTCATATATAATCATATGAATAATATTTGAGAATATTTGATAATACACTCACCAAAAAAAATTCTGCAATGACAACTGAAAATTTTGCTATTATTAAGGTAAACTGCTAATTTGAGCCCAGCGGTATTTTTTTTTTTTTTTCTTATGAAATTAGTAGAACAAATTAGAAGCCGCTACTAAATTTTAGTATTTTAAAAATTTAAAATTTAAAATTGGTTTGCTAAAATCTGAAAAAAATTCACTAAATATTATTAATATTAGTGCAACCAAATAAGTATAATAAATTACTAATAATAAATAGTATAATAAATTACTAAATTTAAGTAAATTACTGTAAACTCAATGAATTGTAAAATATAGCAAAATTTTAATTTATAAAAAATATTGTTACACTTAAAATCTGCTAACTTATAGTTTTATCGAGCAACATTTTTTTATTTTATTTTCTTCTTTTTTCAAAAAATATTTTAGGCAAAAATAAAAAAAAAAAATAAAGGTTTAAAAAATAGTAAAAACATAATTTGCTTATTTTCGTTTTGAATAATATTTTTAGTAATTTTTTTTTTCATTTTAAGGTCAAAGTTTATTTGTTTTAAGGGCTGATTTTTAGAACTAAAAAAGTTTTTAGTGCTATTTTAAGTGGACTTCCTTCTTTGGGACATAAGTCTGTTGTGATAAGTATTTTCACTTCCGATCCATTTTTCAACTCATGTAACATTTTAAGACAATTTAAGTTTGTAAGTATATATTTTAAGAACAGAAGTATATATTTTAAGTACAGAACTTCTTCATACCCAAATATTCTTGAATGATATGATGTACACGTTCAGTTGATATCTTTAGAGTACCTGCTATTTCATTAAATTACAATTTACTATCATTCGAAATCATTTTGTGGATTTTTTGATGTTTTCGTCCGTAACAACCTCTTTTGGGCGTCCACTACGTTCACCGTCTTCGGTGTTCATTTCACCACGTCTAAACTTAGCATACCAATCTTGGATAGTTGATTTTCCTGGGGCAGTGTACGGTAACTCGTCATCAAGCCAAGTTTTTGCCACAACTGTATTTTTTCCCTTCAAAAAGCAATATTTTATAAACACGCGAAATAACTTCTTATCCATTTTATAAAAAAAGTTGCTTCACTCAAAATGCTATAATTCACAAACTAATGATCCGACAGCTGTCAAATTTATACACGTGTCTTTTGAAGGTTAGGGCTAACTAAAAATAATATCTATTTAAGTCTAGTAGCGCCATCTATGTGTCAGGCCTCTCAATTGACCTCTTATGAAATAATAGTAAAGTGGGATGTGTTGAAATCCAAAATATTAAGAATATCATAAAAATACATACATGTCCGTTTATATTTAATATGTAATAAAATAAGTGAATTTTAAAATTCTGAAATACAAATATACCAAAAAAAAAAGAAAAGCATCATAAAAGAGCCTTCTAAAGTCCTCCTTCAACGATAACTGCATATTGTTACAGAAATTTCTTTGACAGCTGGAAAAATCTAGTGTAGTAATAGCTGGAAATAACTACAATACCTGAGTAGTCATATAAATACGGGTACTTGGTGATGTAGCAGTTCAGTTTAAATAAAACGCTGAAGTGTTAAGAACTAAAGGATGGCTAACGTTTAGTCTATTTACATCGTGTAAATAAAGTGTGCTATTAAAGTATTTTCTGTAATTTTAGTGCCTGTTATAAATAAATAGTGCTATAAATAATTTCACACTTTGTATATTGTTTGCAATATAGAAGGAACTTGATTTATTTAAAAGGTAAATAAATCATCGATTTTATAAAGGGTAAAAACGTAACAATATGTTTCCTTACATAACTTTAAAAAGCTAAAAAAAACAAAAAATACTAATATTTCAATCACTTTTTAACTTTTGAAAATTCCGAGGTGACCCAAAAGCCGAGAGAAGGTCGAACTTAGATTTTTTTCTATCCAAATTTCATCAAAATCGTAGTAGTTAAGTAATATCTTAAATACACTGTACAACAAAATTCCTTTTTTTCCCATTTTTGGCACATTCTAATGAAAATTGGCATCTGTTTAGCAGATTTAGGTAAAAAATTACGAGGAACATTTTCGTGGAATATTTTAATCCTCTAACTTCTCATTATGTGGGTCTATTCATTCCCATTTCAGAAAAAGGGAGAAATACTCTTAAAACTAGGATATAACGGGTAAACACGTACCTATTAGCTTAACTTAAAATAACTAAAGATCAGTGATTAACCATAACTGGCAATGTCAAATTTATATGGTTCACTTTTAACTTATGGAGAAGTAAATTTCTATTTATCATAAATTTGAAATATTTTAACGTTTTAAACTCCGAAAATCATGCTTTATTGCAACGATAGCAATAAAACTGAGAATTCTTTTATTGAACGTAAAAAATAAATGAATTTTGATCACTTAACGGTAAAAAAATCAATTTAAAATTAGTGAACGGTAAAAAAAAATTGATTAAAAATCACTTAACGGGGAAAAATTAAATCACTAAACAGATATATTTTTTTTAAATCACTGAATGGTTGAGTGCAATTTACTGAAGTATTGAACGCTTGATAAATTGAATTAATTCTTTTTTTTTCGTTCGATTTACTTCATTTGATTTGATAAAATTTAATTAATTCTTGAATTAATAGTGTAATTGAATGAATTCACTTGATTTAAAAAAAAGTATTCGTTCACTTTAGATTACAAATGAATTCGATTTATGGCGAATTCTTTCAAAAATTAATTGATTCTTCAAAGCTCTGTATTTAGTAAATTTTTTGTTACAAATCAGAATTTCAAATGTTCTTTTGCGCCAATAAAAATACTGCAAAGATATGAATCTAACTTTTTTAGTTTAATTTTTAAAACATATTAAATATTGGAGAAATTTACGAAATTGTGAATTTTAAACAAAAAGTCTGTTTTTGGAAACTTTAATGTCAAAAAAGTGTTATTTTTAAAAGATGTTTGTTACCCAATTGAAATTCTGGTGTAGGGTGTAAAAAATCGAAAAAAAACTAATTTTGTTCATTCATTTTTTTTATTTTTTTATTGTTATTTTTTTTTTTATTTTATTCTAATTTTTATATTGTTTTAATTTCAGATTATAATTTTTAGTTATGCGAAATTCAACTTTGAACTCTTTAGCAGTGCCTAAAAGCAATTGTGCCCATTGAAGGGTTAATTTTATTAATTTTAATTTTCATAATAATTTCTTGGAAAAAAAAACTTTTCATATCTAATGTTAATCTTAAATTTTGTCCATACATTCAAGGTTCAATACACAAAATAATTGCAAACTGTGGTTTTAAAATGTAAATTAGTTATGCAATTATTTTTTTATAGGATTGAGATTTTCAAACTTTTACACAGTAAAAGCTTTTAATAAAAAGCTTTTATAAAAACACTTTTTCCAAATTTTAATTTAACATTATTATACTGCGATTGCAAAACTAAGTGAGATCTTGCAAAAAATATTCTCAATCATTATAAAACTCGTCTTATTAAATTGTCAGTTTTTCTAAATGCGCCAAGGCTGGCAAAACCATGGTACGCTATGTTTCGTAATTTCAAATATGCATTTGTTTTTTTTTAAATACCAATTATAATTTAAAAACCAAAATTGTTATATTTGAAATATACCAACTATAATTTGATATAGAACATTTTTTTCAATTACCGTTTTTAGTTCAAAAACTAGCAAATGTAATTTCATAAATACCAAATGTTATTGAAAAAAATAAAACAATTGCTTTTTAAAATTACACTTACTCTTCACACAATCGAGTGACAACTTTGTTAACATTGCAAAAATCCATGAATTAGGCTATGAATTGCACCCTCATCCGCGCTATTATCCAGATTTAGCCGCGAGTGACTATATCTTGTTTCCAAAGCTAAAGAAATGGCTCGGCGGAAAAAAATTTGACTTCAACGATGAAATCATCTTACACTCACCAAAAAAAAGTCTGTAATGGCAACTGAAAATTTTGCTGTTATTACGGGAAAGACGAGAAAACTAGCATAACTCAAAAATAGTGATTCCGAGATAAATGCATTTTAAGTTTTCAATTGAGCCTAAATTCTGAACAAAGTACAAAACACTTTCGGTCGCCACTCTGCATCATTAACTAAAAACTTGCGTTTTCTGAGTTATGCCGCTCTTCTCACAAATAAGCGAAATGCATGCAGACGTCTGTATAATAGAATTAATAGAACAAATTGTGCCACTACTAAATTTTAGTAAACTTTTTGTAAAGTGGAATTTAAAATCGGTTTGCTAAAATCAGCAAAAAATACTAAATATTATTAATATTAGTACAATTAAATTAGTATACAAAATTTTAGTAAATTGCTGTAACTTCAATGAATTGTGAAATATAGTAAAATTTTAACTTACAAAAAAATTATTAAAATGCACAAATTAACTCAATTATTTTTAGATACACTTGTTACACTTTAAACCTGCTAATTTCTCTTGAAATTGCCTTACGATTTTTTTTCTATTTTAAGGCAATTTAAGTTTGTAAGTATTAGTTATAATTATAAATTAAAATAAAATGCCCTTCAATATCCATTTCTTTAAAATTAGTAATTTTTTTTTTTGCTAATTTTAGCAAAACTTTTTTTCAAAAATTTCTAAAATGATTTCTGAAATCAGCAACGAAAATTTTGCAAATATTCTGTAAAAATTCTATAATTTGTTAAATGTAAATAGCAAAAAAAAAATTACTAAATAATTATTTTTTACTATAAATTAGTACAAAAATAGTAAAGTGGGATTAAAAACTGTTTGTACATTTTTTTTTCTGAGTGTATAAAGAAATATTTATTTTGATGACCTCGCCAAATATTATTTATTTTTTTTTTTGGGAGGGATAACAAAAGTTTGAGAAAATAAAGTGTTTTTTCATCCAAAAACTTTTGTTTCATTAAAAAAGTCACGAACTTATTAGCCCGCCCTCGTAGATGAAACCAATAATAAGCTGACGAAATGTTTTCACCACCATATGTGGTGAGGGTATATGTCAGTGTGTCATTCCTGAGAAGTCGTAACGAAGTGAATGGTTGTTTGCCTTCAATTGCTGCGACAATTAGACCTTGCAAGCGAATAATCCGAGATCTTGTTGCAAAATTCTCATCATGCTGGTGCGTGAAATGTAGAGTTGTTGGGATCGATAGCGAGTTGGTGTTCTTGGATTGAGTTGGACTCTATCGGCCACAACATCCACATTTTCATCGCTACGCGCCGTACGACGAGGGCTACACTCACCAAAAAAAACTCTGTAATGACAACTAAAAATTTTGCTGTTATAACGGGAAATTTTGCTAATTTGAGCCCAGCGGTTTTTTTTTTTGCTAATTTTAGCAACACATGTCTGCTGACGTGTAGTACAATGAAATAAGTAGAAAAATTAGTAGCCGCTTCTAAATTTTGGTAGACTTTTTGTAAAGTGAAATTTTCAAATCGGTTTGCCAAAATCAGCAAACAAAAATTTACTAAGTATTATTCATATTTTTCATCGAGCATCAAAAATTTTGATTATATTTTTCAAAAAATATTTTATACCAAATTAAAAAAAAAAATCAAAGGCTTAAAAATCTTAAAAATTGTTAAAACATAAACGAATTTATCATTTTGTTTTGATTTGGTAATTTCTGTTTTGAAAAATATTTTAGTCAATTTTTTTTACTTTTAAGGTCAAATTTTAATTGTTTTTAGGGCTAATTTTTAGAACTAAAAAGCTTTTTAGTGCTATTTTAAGCGCATGTTGTCCTATTTTTAGACATGAGACGGTACATTCACTTCCGATCCCTTTTTGTAATCTATGTAACATTTTAAGGCAATTTAAGTTTGTAGGTGTTAGTTTTAATTAAGTTTCAATATTCGCTTTCTTAAAATTAGTAAATTTTTTGCTAAATTTAGCATATCGGTTTTCAAAAATTTGTAAAATGATTTCTGAAATAAGCAACAAAAATTTGTAAATATTCTGTACAAATTCTGTAATTTGTAAAATGTAAATAGCAAAAAGATTTGCTAAATAATAATTTTTTTACTTAAAAACAGTACAAAAATAGTAAAGTGGGATTGAAAACCGTTTAAAAATTGTTCTACTAACTTTTTTTCTGAGTGTACCATGAGTATGGTCCCCTAGTAGTCTCACAAACTTTTTGCATAAACTTTCGTACAGCACGCGTTGTTTGTGCTTCTTTTCAGGCAAAACTTCTTTCCAACAAACGCACAGTTTGAGCAACACACTCACACTCACTTTGGAAATAACTTTGCAATATTTCCCAACGTTGTCCAAGCGTAAAGCAACTCATTTTGGTCCGCAAAGGATTGATACTGACTGATATTCGAGCAAATACAAACCTATCAGTGTCAAAATAACATATGATTTAAAAAGATAGCTCTGTATTGACACGCAATACAAAGTCTTGGCATCCCTGAACTAATTAATATAATATACAGAAAATCAAAGTTTTGAAAATATTCCAAATGTTCCCTAGAGCGTTAAAAATGAACTGCGTTTTAGTATTTCCTATACTAACTATAGCGACCGGACATATATCTTAAAACAAAATCAGGTGAGTTACTGTGTAAAAATGTAAAAGAAGAGATTTTGAGAGAAGTCATGTGTGATAGACACTGACTTCTAAATGTGTGTCGGCCTGAAATGGTTGTGGGGGCAAGTTACCTCCCATTCGTATACTGTGGCAGATATCGAACGTACTCGTTTAGTTTGGACAATACTACAGTGGCAAATTTTAAGTATTTTTATTTGTTGTTATTGCAATTTTAATAGCAATAACAACATGTGGCTACAAAGTTCATGACAATGATCACAGTGAAGTGTAAAAATTCGCCAGACGTAGAACATACTGAAGAGTTGTTAGAAATTGTATTTTCACTAAAACGACAATTTTCTGTTGGGTTTATTTTTAGTACACTTAAACATAGCGCACAAAACAAGTGTTGTATCGTTCTACGATTTAATGCTGTATTTTATAAAATTAAATTTTAACAACTCTGCTTTTAATAGGGAATAGTAAACACAATTTTTTTATATGTAAGGGAAAATGGAAAATAATTATGAGGTTCAGCGCTTGAGGGAGTGCACACTTTCGACCTGAGCGGCCAAGTCATCGTCAGCCTGAACAACTCATGAATTTTATTTATTTATTTAATTATTCACCCATACAAATGAGATTTTTCCATCTATTTATAGAATCAACCTTGAAAACCATCTTTGATTCTAGAAGCACGTAATGTAAACGCAACCTAAACGTAATTACGACATTGGATATTTAAAAAATCTGGTTATGAAACTGGGTTTTAAGTCCACTTATTAACTACATTTACAACAAAATCCAAATTTAAAAACGAGTGTCAAAAATAAGTACAGTATTACGCCTAAACAAGCTAGTGAAAGCGACAGTGAAATTTCGCGAAAACTATTTAATATTTTTTAAAATTATTGTATTTATTGAATTTTAATTATGGGCAAGAAAGTTCATGCACTAAAAATCGTGTACTCAAACCCTTTGGACTAGAAACATAAAATTTAAAATATGCTAAATCACTTATAAGGTAAATTTTGAAATTTTTGCCAGGGACGTGGTTTAAAGAGCGAAAAGTCTGCCCCTTGACGAATTGCCCAAACCGTTGGAGCTAGCAAGTTGAAATTTGTTATGAAGATTCTTAATCCTGGCCTGGAATTTAAAATACCTGTTTCTTGGAGGAAGGGAAGTTTCCCCCTTGACGTCCTGCGCAAGCCCCTGAAATTTAAAATAATATTTGTAATCTGAAATATTAAAATTTTTAATTTGAATCGGCTATAAAAAAAGTACTGATTATTTTTTCAAATTTCTGATTTTATTGAAAAGGTTGAACTTTGTCATTTTAGAATGGAACACAACATCAATCATGTGACTACCACGACTAGGCCATTTTTTCTTCGAAAATGAGCAAGGAGCCGCAGTTACCGTCAACGGTGAGCGTTACCGTGCCATGCTCAACGAATTTTTGTTTCCAAAAATTTAAGAGAATAACATGGACGACATTTGGTTTCAACACATGTCACACAGCTACATGTCACACAGCCAACGCAACCATCGATATTTTACGCACTGTTTTTAAAAATCGAATAATCAGCCGAAATTGTGATGTCAATTGGCCGCCTCTGAGCTGTGATTTGAGCCCTTTGGATTATTTTTGTGGGGAGCCATTAAAGAAAAATGTTACGCAAACCATCCAGAGACAATTAAAGGGTTGAAACATGAAATCGAAGTTGCCATTGAAGAGATTCGAGCCGAAACAATAAAAAATGTACTGAAAAATTGGGTTGATCGGATGAGGAACTGCCGAGCCAGTCTTGGTAGTCATATCAATGATATTTTGTTCCATTCTTAAATGACAAAGTTCAACCTTTCCAATAAAATCAGAAATTTGAAACAAATAATCAGTACTTTTTTTTATAACCGATTCAAATTTAAAATTTTAAATGACCCACCCTGTAGAAGTGTTGCCACATAAAAACTTTTAGATTTTTTTCTTCATTTATTGCATTAAAAAAGATAAGTAACTAGAGTTGTGTTAAACCATAGTTGTGATTTTAAAATCTATATGGAAATATATATCTGAACGATTTTTTCATCAAGATATCTGACTAAAAATTAGTTCATACACTTATCGTATCAATCACTAATGGTTGTCTGAAATAAAACTGTACTTTTATTTATCTTTAAAAGCTTTTATTACAATGAGTCATTACAGTGTGCTCAAAGTTTTGCCCTTCACTGTAATGCTTAACACTGCATAAACTTGTCTTTTTAACAGAAACAAAAAAAAAAAACAAAAACTTTCAGCAGACTTTAAAATTAAATATTTTATTTGTTTTAGTTACAAACTTATTTTATTTTCAATTTCAGCCAAGTTTTAGTAACTGTTTGTTAGCTTGATGCTAACTAACTAACTAACCAAAATTAAATAATTTTAATAAATCAGTACGTGTTTAGCACTCAACGAGTACGGTTTAAATTAAACAAAAGTAATAAATATTAAAAACTAAAAGTGTATAAAAAGAACAAATTCATTTAGAAGTGTAAAAGATATAGAAAATCGAGAAAAGTATGTGCAAGAAAAAATCTATAAATTTTAAATATAAAAAATTAAATTTTTAAATCGGCCTATTAAATTTCCAATTGCTTATGGATTAAATAAATATTAAATAAATTTACATTATAAACAGTTGCAATGGATTTCGATTTGGCAAATGGACATCTTTTTATTTGACCTGTAAAGATGTTTAACCAGTTTATTGCAAAAATAAAAATAAAAAAAAACAAATTTCAAGTTTAAGTGATCATTTGCAGACATTGAATGTATTCTTTAGAGAAATTTGTGTTTTTATTAAAAATGTTGCCAAAACTGTTGGAATAAATAATTACATAAAGGATTTTTTAAAGAAGTTATCAAATGGAAATGGACTAGAAATTGAAAATATTTATAAAAATATTTAAAATCATCGAATAAAAAGTTTATATAAAGTTAAATAAATTTAATTAGATCGATGAAAGAGTTCTTTACAATAATGAAATTTTTCAATGAAACTTTTTCATTTAATGTATGATGTTTTTTTTTATTAATTTGAAAAAATTTTTATTGGCTGATTTCCAACAAAACTTCGTCGATTTTATGCAACATTTCACAATATCATTAACTCAGTGTAAAAAATATATATATTCAGATTTTGTAAAAAAAATTCTAAAAAATTTCATAGACTAAAATTTATATTTTTAAAGAAAACCATAAAAAATTACCCTTTGTCTGCACTTGGGTTTAAGTCTGTAATGGCAACTGAAAATTTTACTGGTATTACGGGAAATTTTGTTAAATTAAGCCCAGTAGTATTTTTTGCTAAACTTAGCAACAAATGTCTGCTGACGTTTGGTACAAGGAAATTAGTAGAAAAACTTATTTTAATTAATTTTTTGTATAGTGGGATTTAAAATCTGTTTGCTAAAATCAGCAAAAAAAAAAACAAATATGCACTAAATATTCTAAATATTAGTTTAATTAAACTAGTATAAGAAATTAGTAAGCGTTACTAAATTTTAGTAAATTGCTGTAAACTGCAACAAATTTTACTAAATATTAGTGAAATGGAAAGTTAATAAATAAAATTATGCACAAAGTTTTTTTAAAATAAATTATCTTGCATAAACACAAATTTATTTATTTTTTCATTTTATTTTTTTAAAAATAAATATTATTGACAAAATTAAAAAAAAAAAATCATAGGCTTAAAAAATAGTAAAAAATAAAGGATGTCCTATTTTTGCACATGATCGATCCCTTTTTTTAACCTATGTAACATTTTAAAACAATTAAAGTTTGTGTGTATAAGTTATAATTATTATAAATAACATTTCCTTCAGTATCCACTTTTTTGAATTAGTAAATTTTTTTTTTGCTAATTTTTGCAAATCGATTTTCAAAAATTTTGTAAATGATTTCTGAAATTAGCAACAAAAATTTGTAAATATTTTGTAAAAATTCTGTAATTTGTAAAATGTAAATAGCAAAAAAAAAATTCACTAAGTAATAATTTTCTTACTAAAAATTAGTACAAGATCTCACTTTACTATTTTTGGTACTGATTTTTAGTAAATTTTTTTACTATTTACATTTTACAGATTACGCCATTTTTGTAGAATATTTACAAAAATTGATTGCTTATTTCAGAAATCATTTTACAAATTTTTGAAAACTAGTTGCGAAAATAAGCAAAAAAAAAATTATTATTTTGCTAAAACTGAGGTTGTTGCGAGTCTCTATTTTTTACAGTTTAAATTAAAACAAGTAAAAAAGGGCTAAATTCGGCTGTGCCGAATCTTTGAATACCCTCCACCAAAGGGGATGAGGATGATATACGTATATACTAAATTTTGCATGAACTGTATATGAATATGTTTTGTCAATTTATGTAACGAACTTTTGTTATTTAGTTTTAGTAATGTTATTTACAGGGTCTGCTCTGTTAGCGACTTTAACTTTGTTGCTTTTAACGTTAACTTAGTTATTAAGAGTAACACACATATAGCTCATAGTATGTTAAACACTAAATGTAATCGAACAAGAAGAAGACTTAATAACATTTTTACTTACTTAACAGAAAACAAAAATAAATACAGAAAAATTGTACAAATTTGTATGATAAATTTAGAGGTACCTTCACATTTTCACTCATAACTTTTGAACCGCTTAACCGATTTTGCTCATTTTTAATACCAAACTGCTCGGGAGGATGTTCAATAATCTGGGTAAAAATAGGCACCCCCGCTTGCGTCTTCGCGTCGTGATCGCCATTTCAACAGACAGACAGACAGACGGACATCGCTAAATCGACTTAAAATTGCATAAGGATCACGAATATATATACTTTATGGGGTCTTAAACCTATATTTCGACATATTACAAACGGAATGACAAACTGATATATACCCTCACCATATATGGTGGAGGGTATAAAAATAAATTTTATCACACATTTAAATCATTTATTTTTCAAATAAATTTATTGATTTTATTAAAAGTAACATAAAAAAACCCAAACAATAAATGAAAAATACACATTCTAACGTACATGGGAATTTGTAAACTTAATGGTAAATATATCAATTAAAAAAGTCAGAAATTGTTTAATGTGTTTTATTGCATGAAATATTTTTTTGCACTTCAATTTCACGAAGGTTTTTGGGGAAACATAATGTCTTTTAAGCCTATTCTATTTTGCTCGGCCCATTGAATACAAATGTTAAAAGAATCAATAGCATTCTGACATTTTATTGAGCGGGGACGATCCCCATTTTTAAAATCGCGCGATTTTAAAAAACATTTCTATTTTTTTGGGGTAGGGGCCTGTGGGCCGAAGTTACAAAAAATATTTTTTGAGATTCTGAGGAAATTTCCTTTCATTTGAGTATCCACACTACGCGTGGCAGATTTTGGGCCCTTGGGGCCTCTCAGGCCCCGGCCCCAAATATGGAAGATACAAAATGTTTTTCTTTTTTATTCCAGAGCGGTTATATTGTTTTTTTTTATATAAAGTACATTTTTTCGGGACTCCAAAGGGGGTCTTTAATGGATCTAGAGGGAGCCACATGCCATGAATCGTGAAACAAAATGCATATTTGAGATCCTAAGGATATTTCCTTTCATTTGAGTACTCACACTTATATGTTACTACGCGTACAAGTTTTTGGGCCCTAGGGGGCCTTACAGGCCTCGGCCCTAAAAATTAAAGTTAGAAAAAAATTTTCTTTTTTTTCCAAAGGGGCTCATATTATTATTTTTTCTTTTTTGTTGAGCAACGCCCAAAAAAGAGCATTTTTGCCTTATACCCTAAACGAGCACGAAAACTTTTGGCTCGTTGTAGGGAAAACAGACCAGAGCCTCTTACTTCATTGATGAATTTTACAGGCGATGTAAGGGGTTACTTGTATGGTTACAAGAATGGAAAAAGTAATGTGTCTAAAAATAGATTTTTCAAAAAGAGGAATTTTTATTAAAAAAAATTATTACAAATATTTTATTTGAAATATTTGTAATTAAAAATAATGTGGTCAAGATGGGAATCGAACCAGGGAAATTTGGTTGCCAGCCAAGAACTCTACCCACTGAGCTATCGACGCATATAGTATTTGATTGCTTTAAACTTAAATGAGTTGTTGCGCTTCGTTTTTTCGCTAGTGTTATCAAAACAAACATACATTACCCTTTTGCTTACAAAATAAACACAAAGTAATGTATCTAAAAATAGATTTTCAAAAATATTTCAATTACTTTACATTTTTAAATCATATATTATGTAATCAATAATCAGTAACTTATTACTTTATGCTTGCAAATAATGAAAAAGGTAACAAGCTATCATTACAAGGTAACGCTTGAGAATATGGCACCTATTACCAAAGTTTTGCTGGGTACATGTATACGGAGGTTAAAAGCTCTATTTAAATTTTTTTTTGGACATGAAAATATAATTTTGTATTATTTAAAATTTATTTTTTAAGAATTGTCTATCTTATTTTTCCTAAAGCC